>LPNX010359226.1:479044-667463 GCA_001517045.1 Pseudotsuga menziesii | reverse complement strand
ATATTTTTTCAAGGAAACCAACTTTAATCTTTTCATTTCAAATTCATTTTGAAAATGAATCATAACATTTATTTAATAATATTATTTAAATATCTATCTTTTTTAATTAAAATATTTTTTTAAAGAAAACAAACTTAACCTCTTTCTTTTCAAATGAAGTTAAAATCTTTATATGCCAAGGTTTGGCTAAGAAACCTCCATGTCAGTAAGTGTCTACTACAGTTTGTACTTAATAATATAACAAGACAACAAAAGAAGAGTTATCCATTAAGCTTCAGAGTATTTAATGAGGTTGAAGCAGTCTTGATGACCATTGGATCTCGAACAGCGCAAAATTCATCATCAAACTTACTCAAACCGGGTTAAATGCTCTGCAACTCAATGGATAGCTCTTACCAAAAATAGCAAAGTCCATTTATCATTATGAAAGCCCCATGCACAGGGATGGAATTTGACAGGTAAATGCCCATCATGGGTCAATTTACCTGTCAAATACAGCTAAGATTTTACTGAGACCGTCAAAATCTGGCTTAGAATATAGAAAACGTTGTAGATTTTGACTTTATCGGCAATTTTGACAGGTGTCCGTCATTTGAAATTCCAACCCTGCCCATGCCTATGCCTATACGGAACAGGTTGTGTTGTTGGTTAAATAAATGAAGCCAAATAAAAATGACAATGTGCCTGAAGCCTGCGGATGAGGTCAACGAGAAATACAGCACGCAAGTTGTAAATATGTTTGTCCCACCCAGGGGTTAAATTTGACGGGAGTATACCCGNGAAGCCCTCCCTTAGGAAATCATGCGGCGTTGCTCCTGCAGCTATATCAGACAGACTCAGAATCATAGCATTATATATATATAGATTTCCCCTAAATCGTGGGGATGCTAAACTAAATAGAAATAGGGATATTCGCTCGATTCAGAGTTGAAATTGCAATTGCCAATACTACATACATAGAAATTTGCCATGATGGAAACGTAATCCATTTTATTGAAGCAGTTTAGTCTTCCTTTGGATCCTGTTTGTTCTATGCTTCCGGTTTTCTCTTCTTGTGCTCCATTCTCTGGAGCTGTAAATCGATTTTGAACATCAGTTGGTTGATGAATCATTTTTGGCCACGGATTTTTCTATTTTTTTTAACTGTTTACCATTCAAAATCCTTCATCCTCTAGAGATTCTTTCTAGTTTTTGTGATTTTTTTTGGGTCATTAATTTTACCGTCTGTAAAACTGTTCACTACCTTTTCGAATCCTTTGTCCTCCTTCAAAGATTATTTCAGGAGTGGGTTAGAATCCGAATAGACTGTCACACTTTGCCAGAGGAAAGGTTAGAATACAACAATATTGAAATTATTTTAGAACTCATTCTAATTTTGAGGATTCTGTCACCAAAATATTTCCTCGGTAGATAAGATTGTTAACCCTGTAGTGATCTTTAGGTAAGTCTTAATAGAGTGATTGTAAGTTTCCCTGTTAGAATAATCAAACCCATAGTATTACCCACTTAGACATTAATTCATTTATTTTTGTCTTATTAGCCTAGTCCATGGGTCCCATCATGTGCAAGTTGTCAATTGCCTATCCATAGAGGTCAAACTTGCCATCTTTGACTCATGGAGCACTTGGGAAATCCTTTGGAATCAAATCTGCTTTATTCCTAGCCTCCTAGGCGCCCATCTGCTTTTTCTGCTTTATTCCCTGCTTTTTCAGTGATTTAAGGCACATAGGAAAGCAAGACTAGGTGAGGTGAACTTGTTTTATTCTCCTTTCATTCTCCTATCTTTCCTCCATGCAAAAGCATGTATGAGCTGCCATTTGACCACTCTTTAGCTTGCCTATGTGCCCTTGCTAATTCGTGGGGTCCTTGATAGATTTGGGATCAGCTTTTTACACCTATGGGGGATTTGCCTATTTTGGGTAAGCCTGCTTTATGCTAGCTTTGGATGCTTCCTTATGCATTCGATTTGCTCATGTATTCTATATATTCAGCAGCCTATGTTATTACAGGTTTGGCTATTGTACACTCAGGTAATATAATTTTGTGTTACAGCTCCATATTCAGTCTCCATTGTTGATAATTTGCATGATCAATTGTTAATTGCTGTGAGTGAAATTAATCTATTGCAGGCCTGAATTTCTACATGGTATCCGAGCCATTATAGGTTGCTACTCTCCTTCAAAAATTGTTTGCAGGTTCGACATCAAAGACTGGGAGCCTTCTACCGACAGCCGGGACAGATTTTCTGAAGCTATGGATTCACAGAAAACTATCTTAACTCCCTTCAACTATTTTGAATGGAAAGCAGAGATAGAAATCTTGTTGAGAGCTAAAGGCCTCTACAGGGTGACAATGGCTACAGAAGAAGAGCCCAATGTTGCTGCGGAGAAGATAAAATGGCACAATCGGAGGGATGAGGCATATGGCCTTCTATGTCTCAGTATTTCCCGAGATTTACTTTTCCATCTCGATGGATTAACTTCACTGGATCAAGTATGGGAGAAAATTTCTGAACTCTTCGGAAAGACTGATGAGATGCGGGGTCACTAGATCGAGAATGAATTGATTTCCCTAAGTCCCAGTAATTTTGAATCAATGCAGCTTTACTTCTCCAAGTTCAAAGCACTAGTCTTGCAGCTGAAGCAGTGTGGTATTGAAAAGAAAGATGATCAGCTCGTGTTGGCCATCCTCTCGAAGCTAGGACCTGACTACTCAGTCTTTGTTTCGACCTTCTATGCCACAAAACTGACAGCTCGAACCTGGAAGATGCCTAGCCTTGCAGAATTCATGGAATCTCTCACACAAGAACAAGACAAGCTGGTGATGATGGGCACCATCAAACCATCCAAAGACCAAGCTCTGGTTGCTGGAGATTCGAGGGTGGATTCAAAAAGCAAAAAGAAAGCTAAAAAGCCACCTAAGCAAAAGAGAGACAAGAAGCAGTCTCCGGAGGATCAACAAGGTCCCAAGAAAAATACCCAGAAGAAGAAAAACAAAGGTGATATGAACAAGTGCTCATACTGTTCAAAGGGCAATCATACTGAAAGCTCTTGTATGAAAAAGCAGATAGACATGCTAACTCGATTGCTGGAGAAGAATGGCATCTCCCTTCTAGAAAGCTCAAAGAAGAGAGAAGGAGGATCAAGTTCTGATGACAGAGAGAGAGTTCATGCCCTAGTTGCTGGCACATCAGGGTCACCCAGTTTTATCATAGATTCTGGAGGTTCAAGACACATGGTTTCGACTAAGGAGGCCTTCTCCTCACTGGACAAGTCGAAAGGACCATCTATTATACTGGGAGATGACTCTCTCACTGAAAGTTTAGGCAAAGGGAGAATAGATCTTGATCATGGGTAGTTCAACAATGTGCTGTATGTCCCTGGTCTCACCTCCAACCTTCTATCAGTGTACCAAATGACCCACACTGGGTCTCCTAAGAAAGTCATATTCTCACCAGATGAAGTTGAGATCACAGAGATCACAAGTGGAAGAATCATTGCAAAAGGAGTTCCAAATCATGCTCAAAAGGTATACATGTTCTCACACTTCCTGCCTTACTCAAATCCCTTTGCTTTTCTTATCCATGCTAATGAAGCTAGCAAGCTATGGCATGAAAGATTTGGCCACCTTAATTACAAGTATCTGTCTGATCTTAGTGAGAAAGAAATGGTCATAGGGTTGCCCAAGATAAAATTTTCCAAAGGAGTCTGCCAAGGCTGTATCCTAGGAAAACACCCAGAGCATAAGTTTGAGAAAACCAGTCATGAGAGAACCTCTGCACCCCTCGAGCTGATTCACAGTGATGTTGCTGGCCCATTTCCTCATATGTCCATGAGTCAAGCCAAATATGCACTGACCTTTATTGATGATTTTTCCAGATATTGTTGGGTTCACTTCATGAAACACAAGTCAGAAGTTTTTGGCCTATTCAAAGTCTTTAAGGCTTTGGTTGAAAACCAGTGTGGAAGAAAACTCAAAGCACTCAGATCTGACAACGGTGGTGAGTATGTCAAGAATGAGTTTATTAACTATTGTGCAGATGCAGGTATTCAAATGCAGCATTCTATCCCCTACACACCACAGCATAATGGTGTTGCAGAAAGGAAGAACAGATCACCGAAGGAAATGGCTACATGCATGATGGAGGCAAAAACTTTGCCACCAAAGTACTAGGCCGAAGCTATCAACTGTGCAGCCTATATTCAGAATAGGGTGCCTCACAAACAGTTGGATGGCATGACTCCCTTCAAATCATGGAGTGGGCACAAGCCAGATGTGACCCATTTCAGGATCTTTGGCACCAAGGCATGGGCCAGGATTCCGACAGAGAAGAGGAAGGCTTTGCAGCCCCAAAGCCAAGAGTGTCTTTTTGTGGGATACTCTGAAGATTCAAAAGGGTATAAATTGATAAATTTGAGCACAAACAAAGCCTTCATCGAAAGGTGTGTTCAGTTTGAAGAAGAACCCCTTGCAACAGTGGAAGTTGGTGAAGCCTCTTCACCACCTGAACCTCAAGAAGTAAGTAAGAGTTTGTTGAACATGCTGATTCTGATTTGTCTGATGGAGATGAGTTTATTGCAGACCCAAACATCCCCACAAGGCCTAAATGGGCAGCCAAGACACTACATGCAGCAGGACAGTTAGCTGGGGATCCCAATGATCCAAGGAGGACAAGATCACAATTTGAGAGTGGTCTGTGCATGAAGGATCCTGAGTTTGCTGAAAAGTGCTATTTGATGGTGGAGTCTGATCCTCAAACATATGAAGAAGCAGTAGGAGATCCAAGATGGCAAGCTGCCATGGAAGATGAGTTCAACTCACTACAGAAGAGCAACACATGGGAGCTAGTGGATCTTCCTCCAGGGAGAAAACTAGTACAATGTAAGTGGGTCTATAAGACCAAATTTGCTGCTGATGGTTCACCACTGAAGTACAAGGCTATATTGGTAGCTAAAGGCTACTCACAGGTTCAAGGCATTGATTACAATGAGACTTTTGCCCCAGTGGCAAAAATGGATTCAATCATGCTAGCTCTAGCCATTGCAGCATCAAGGCAATGTGAGGTACATCATATGGATGTAAAATGTGCCTTTTTGAATGGTGATCTCACTGAGGAGATATATATGCAGCAGCCTCAAGGTTTTGCTACTGACCATTCTCTTGTGTGCAGGTTGAGAAAGTCATTGTATGGGCTAAAGCAAGCCCCCAGGGCTTGGTATGCCAAGATAGATAGCTTCTTGCTATCTCTGAATTTTGTTCGGTGCAAATCAGATTCGAATGTCTATCTGAAGGTAATAAAAGGTTCATTGATGATCATTGTGTTATATGTTGATGACCTCCTCATTACAGGAAGCTCACAAGCTGAGATTGCTTCCCTAAAAGGAGCTATGAACCAAGCCTTCTCAATGACAGATTTGGGGCTCTTAAGTCAATTTCTGGGGCTTGAGATTGCTCAAACCAAAGCTAGAATCAAGGTGCACCAGTCCAAATATGCATTGGATTTGCTGATCAAATTCAGAATGCAAGATTGCAAAGCAAGCAAAACTCCTTTCCTTTCAGGAGTAAAGTTGGAGGAAGATGATTCTCCACCGATGGTAAACAACACTTTGTATAGACAGTTGATTGGATGTTTATTGTATTTGACACATACTCGACCTGATCTTTGTTATGCAGTAAGTGTTGCTTCTAGATTCATGGATCAGCCCCATGACATCCATTGGAAAGCAGCAAAGAGGATCCTAAGCTTTGTTCAGGGAACAAGGACAGATGGGATTTTCTATAAGGCCAATTCTAACCTTGAGTTAATTGGTTTTACTGACAGTGATTGGGCAGATGATAGCACTGACAGGAAGTCCACTTCAGGTTATGTGTTCATGCTTGCAGAAGGGCCAATCAGCTGGTCAAGCAAGAAATAGAGTGCCATTGCACTCTCATCTACAGAAGCTGAGTACAGAGGAGTTGTCAATGCAACAACTCAGTGTTTATGGCTGCAGGGTTTACTTGGAGAGTGTGGTTTCAAACCTGAGTACTCAACTACCATATTCTGTGATAACCAGAGTACCATTTGAATCTGCAAGGATCCAGTTCAGAAGTAGAGAACCAGACACATTGAGATTCACATGCACTACATCAGAGAGCTTGTGCATGATGGCACAATACACCTTCTCTTCTGCTCATCTTCAGAACAAGTAGCTGACATATTCACAAAATCATTTTGTGAGAAGACCTTCAATAATCTCAAATCACTGCTGGGGATTGCTGATCATGCTATCAAAGCATGAGTGGAGACAAGATTCTACAATTTTGTTTTACAGTTCTTTCAATCCATGTTTAAGGGAGGATTTTCCCAAGTTGGTTTTGCCTCTTTCCTTGGTTGTATGGACATTGCAGTATGTAAAGGGTGACTAAGCCTTGTTGCTAGGCCCTATATTTTTGATTTATTACTCATAAAGTCAGGCTTAAGGGGGGGTGTTAGAATAATCAAACCCATAGTATTACCCACTTAGACATTAATTCATTTATTTTTGTCTTATTAGCCTAGTCCATGGGTCCCATCATGTGCAAGTTGTCAATTGCCTATCCATAGAGGTCAAACTTGCCATCTTTGACTCATGGAGCGCTTGGGAAAGCCTTTGGAATCAAATCTGCTTTATTCCTGGCCACCCAGGCGCCCATCTACTTTTTCTGCTTTATTCCCTGCTTTTTCAGTGATTTAAGGCACATAGGAAAGCAAGACTAGGTGAGGTGAACTTGTTTTATTCTCCTTTCATTATCCTATCTTTCCTCCATGCAAAAGCATGTATGATCTGCCATTTGACCACTCTTTAGCTTGCCTATGTGCCCTTGCTAATTCGTGGGGTCCTTGATAGATTTGGGATCATCTTTTTACACCTATGGGGGATTTGCCTATTTTGGGTAAGCCTGCTTTATGCTAGCTTTGGATGCTTCCTTATGCATTCGATTTGCTCATGTATTCTATATATTCAGCAGCCTATGTTATTACAGGGTTGGCTATTGTACACTCAGTTAATATAATTTTGTGTTACAGCTCCATATTCAGTCTCCATTGTTGATAATTTGCATGATCAATTGTTAATTGCTGTGAGTGAAATTAATCTATTGCAGGCCTGAATTTCTACATTCCCAGGGCGACGTGAATGCATGATTGGTAGTACACTAAAATTTATGAAGAGTAAAAACTGTAAATGAAAGTTACATTATCTGGAAAGGTGACTGGTATTTACTTAAATTTTGGGGTTTTTATTATTCTATCTTCGAGGAAGTGTAATCCTGAGCTCCCCTATCGATCCAACGATTCATTTACATGAGCTCTCCTTTGCACCCTGTGTGATGTTGGTGTTGTCCATTGTGGCGCCTTGTGTGAGGAGAAATTGGTGTGTAGAGTTGAAGATCGAGCTGCACCTTGCTAAAAGCACGAAGATCTAGAAATACTAGAATAGATTCACCCTCTGTGAATGAGAAACCATAGTTCCATGATAGATATAGCGATATACTATTCCTAATGTACTGATGGCCTGAACTCAGTTGATTAAAAATCAATCAAGTTTCTCTGCGGAGGTGAAGCCTTAGATTCTTTGTAAACTTCAATGAAAAATGGCTATACTCGTGTCACGAATTGCATTTGAGCTGAATACCTTAGTCGAGTTAGTTGAGTTCACCGATTTAGTCACAATGAATCCCTTGTTTAATTTTCCAGTGTCTCTATTTAAGTCTCTTTTCCATGTCTACTTACATGTATATTTGTCATTGTCATATTTGTTTTGTCTAAGAAATTTGTCAACATGTTCTTGATTTGCTTAATGTTTTGTCATCCCATAAAATTATTTGGAGAAATGGGAGATGAACCCATACTAGAATATAGTGGTGGGAACTTGATCCTTGATCAAAATTAATTGACCAATGACTGAGGTTTTTCTCTGTCCTCACTTCCGCTGTAAAATGGTTGATGGTCGCTTATGCAAGAGGAACCCATTGAAGTTGATATAAGCATCACTTGTGACTAAAACACTGAAAAATGTAATTAGACAAAATATGTTTGTTCTGGTAGAATTATATAGTTAACTAGGAATGAAGATTGATATTTAGTATCACAGGATTGTTAAAACTAAAAAATTAAAATCAATAAGACTCACCACTAATGTGGAACAGTTATGCTACACTTATCCCAACAATGGATCTTAAGAGTGACTTTATTCCACACCTAAGGTAAATTTGAGTAAATAGTACATTAAGGGAGAGTCAGTTCACAACTTCACACACCCATTGCTAGGATTTAGCTTAACCCAATTAGCAGCAGTGTTATTAAAACCAAACCGAAACCGGTAAAACCGGCCAGCTCAACCGGTTCCAGGCCCTATGAAATTGCTAAGTTATTTCCACTAAATCCCTTACTACTGAAAATGCAAGTTAAGAATTCTGGAGACTGGTTTTCTTACTGTATTATGATGTTTGATTTCTTCCAATGGCTATAGGTGCACTTTAATGAACAGCAAACTAATACTCTATCTCAGCCTAAGTGAATTCAGTTTATAAACTTCATTATGCCCCCTGAATTTTCTCTAAGTATGGGTGCATGTGTTCTTACGATATTTGGTGTGTAACTCAACTTTTGATGGAGATATAAACTTGGGACAGCGATCTGATTTGTAACCTTTAAGTAATATTTCTGTGTTGGTGTATCCCTTTGGACCTTTCTCAAACAAATAATAATATGCAGGAATAACTCACAGTGAACACACAAGTTTAATAATCTTCCATTTAATAGTTGTTTAAGTATGTGACGATTAGTTTTTAGTGAACTCCCTCATTAGATACTTGCTGAATATGAACATTTGTTTCAATATTTCAATTAGATATGAACTCCACATTCTTTCTCTTACAATTGTAGTTAGGGTGTAACATTAAACAATTGAATATTTTAATTTTAATTCGTTGAGATGACTGAAACAGTCAACAGATGTTTCTCTTCTAAAAAGTCTAAAACTATCTTTTTGCTTTTGGTTGAACAAAATTGATATTATGGTACCTTCTATAACCAATAACATTTACATTAAGTACAAGTTCTGAGGCTCTGTAGTGTCACCCCACTCTTAAAATTCAACATTTCTACTTTTGAAGGTTTTAATATAAAGCCCATAATATCTAGAGTACTTATGATATCCCAAATATTAGATTGTTCAAGACAAAATGTTGCCACTGCCGGGCTACAACTTTGGAGATCACGCTGTGACTAATTTAACATTAAGCTCATATGCAAATAAATCCTTTGACTTCTTTATATGAAAAATTAAAGATTCATACATAAAGTGCAAAGTCGACTGATTTAACTTTCCTTCAAATTTTAAACCAAATTAGGACAACATAGCGTCTTACTTCTTATATGTGGCTGAGAGGACTCTGTGGTGGCAATTTTAGCTGAGACAAGCTAATCTGGAGCCTCCTCCTCGATGTAGACTGGTCTATCTCCCAGAAGCTTGTCCATGTCACTTAATATCTTCTTTAATTTTAAATTGGCATCCTGGATGATAAGGGGAAGGTATCTAGTTATTTCTTTTATCTTTTTTAGTAACCAGAAATAATTATGTCTGGGCTTTCTATTTTTTCCATGAATTTTCTTCAAAGTTATCTCAGCAGTCCCTCTTTTGTATTACCTCTAGTGTTGCATGTCTAGGCTGAGTCACTCATAGTTGACTCATTTTTGTGCATGAACACCATTGGTACTTTTCAATAGGGGTGATCGGTGGCTTATTTATTTTTTGACAAGTAAAAATAAATAATGAACGTCATTTTTTTGACGGGTAAACATAAATATTAAACGTCATAGGAAGGGTAGTTTCAAAAAAAACCCGTCACATAAAAATTGCTTGACGGGTAAGGGTGCCCGTCAAATTTAACCCCTGGTCCCACCTATATGTTGTGTATATATGCTTGTCGCACGTAAAGTTGTATATATGTTTGTTGCACCTGCCATTCCGTAGGACCCGGCGGAGATTCGTCCGTTGAAACAAAATACAAAATACGACGTAAAGATCTTTAATTGTGCTCCATTTTGAAGATTGATATGCCAGACTTTGCAGTAATATAAAATTATAAAGTTCTTTTGTACATATAGCAACAGATTCTTGAAGTCTGTTTGAACATTAGAAATTTTTGAATGTTAATAAGTGAGATTTTTTTAATTTATTTATTTATTAATGAAATTATACTATTTAAAAAAATAGTTTGATAGTCATTTTGAATAGTAGCCTATTCTTCTTGGGAAATTTTTGTTTATTAAAAGGTAAACATTGGTCCTTGATTTTTTTTTTAATAATAAATTTGAAAAATATTGGCAATCTCTTGGGATTTTGTTTTTATAAAAAGTAAAAGTTAAAGATTAAAGATCTTTTCAGATTTTTTTTCCTGATAAAAGGTAAAGATTGATGAATATTGCCCATCTTTGGTGGGCATCGATTTAGTTCAAGTTTACACCAGATAAGGTTGAGCTCAGTTGCCAATAGACAAAAGAGAAGTAAGCCATGACTCTCAGGCTAGTTGGAAATTAAATAATTGTCAACTTGCTATTAATTAAAGTTTACAATATATTTATTTTGATTCAAATAATTATTTTTTTACTTGTTTATGGTTGTTGAGTTAGTTTTAATAATTGAATCTTTATTTAAAAAATAATAATTAAATAATTAAATATTTTGACATTATAATAAGTTATTTTTCTAACATTTTTTTCTTAGAATTTAGTAAAAAATATAAATTAAACTAAATATAATAACTAATTATTAACATAATTAAAAGTCAACATCAGTCATTATTTAAATTATTTTACATAATATTTTCATTTCAAAATTAATTATAATTATCTTTATTAAATGTTGCACTTAATATCTCTAAAAATAAATAAATAAACAAAACAAAACAAAACCAACGTTTATCTTATTCAATATCCCATTAAATAAATAAATAAATTACATTCTCTACACCCTACTTAAAAAACAAGAACATCCAACCATGACTTCACCTTCACCCTTATGTCCAAATAATTAAAAAGAAAAACATCCAACCATGAATTCACCCTTGTGCCCAAATAACTTCATTGAAAAAATAAACCTACCGTGAGGAATGAATTAGTCCACTGCAAAGTGCATGTTTAAATTAAATTAAGGAAATAATTATAAAAATATTTTCTTATATTATAAAAATTGAAAACCCTTGTGCCCAAATAACTTCATTGAAAAAATAAACCTACCTTGAGGAATGAATTAGTCCACTGCAAAGTGCATGTTTAAATTAAATTAATGAAATAATTATGAAAATATTTTCTTATATTATAAAAAAATTTCAATTTGATAAATTTAAAATAGAAAATAATTAATTGAGATTTTTTATATTATAAAAATCTCATCAATGTAATAATGATACAACTATTTTAAAAACATATTATTATTAAACAACATTAATATATTTTATTATTACAATAAATCTTAATTATAATTACATAACAATTTAATTTTTTATTAATATATTTATAAAGAAATACATTAAAAAAATTATGATGATAATGATTAACGTCTACTAAAACCAACTTTGGTTTATGAGACCTTAGGAAGAGAATTTTTTAGTTTGCTTTAAAAAAACTATTCATATATTCAAAAAGCTTGAAGTTGGGAGGTTAAATTTTTTTAATGTATTGTAGAAATCACTACAAAATTCTAACCTAATGTCGGTGTAAGCAATGCACTCTAAAGGAAAGTGATTTTCATCCTCAATGCTCATACATTCACAAACATGGCAAATCATTTCCACCCACGATGTTTTAGGAACTGACCAATGCCCTGTTTTGCTATGGATCTCATGAGAGTTCATTCTTTTCTTGGCTATATTAATTTCATTCTTTGAACTAGTTAATATCGAGAGAATAATCTTCTATATTAGGCAAGTAATGACATCATTATAGTATCTTAAGTTTCTTTTAACCTCTAAATCTTTCTCACAACATAATTTCTTTTTAAGCTTAGATGTAATAATATTTTTGACATTATTGATATTCTGCAAAGTGACATTTTTGTCAATGCCCCAAAGGTTTAACCAATCCGCGGTATCTTTACCCTAGCCCTGTTTGAAGCGTAATTGGTTTTGACTTTATTTTAAAGCAATTTTATGAATTGTCTCATCTCCCATGTTATTTATCTTGTGCATGTACATCAGGTACCCAATCATAGTCATGCTCTCAATGGGGGAAAGACCCACTTCTATGAGGAGAAAAGGATAAGGTGTATTGATTTTAATTTTGAGGTTATAAGTTATAAAACATTTCTAGATTTTCCCTGAAATATTTTTCCAACATTCTCTAGATATGTTGCAACTCCATACTTCACAACCAGTTAAGATAACGGGAATGATCTAGAGGAACTTCGTTTTATCCTACATGACTAGGTTGGTTGATTTACAATTGTTTTCAAGACCAAAATAAGCTTCCCACCCTCCGTTAATCCTTTTCTTGAGGTTATAGTTCTAGTTGAGCTTGTGATGCATATCAGTTTCGAGATATTTGTAAGAAGGCGCTTCCTATGGTCTTCTATTATCGTGTATAAAATTAGCATGGGTATCTTTCTTGGACTTATAACAATAAATTTTGTCTTGTTGATGTTTACAATCATACCCATATTAGAGAATAAATCTTTGAGAATTTTTAGTAGTTTCTTATCAATATCAAAGAGACACCTTGCCATAACATCAATATCATCGGCATAAAGTAGGAGGATGATAATTAGTAACCTAGATGGATATCGGTGGCCACCCACCTATTCCACTGGCTCAAAACAATTGTCCATTGTGGAAGTTTCCTAGTTATTTTTCTACAGTTTTTTGGGCCCCAAACTTATGGGGTTGTTTTGAGGCCCTAAACGACGTTTTTTGGCGTTTTGGGTGGCCAAATAGTTTTGATTGGCATGTAGTTGGCCATAGTCAAAAGTTATAAATATAATCTAGATCTTTCTAATGAGCTATCAAGCGCCCAAATCAGAGATCATATGCAAAAGTTATGACCCCGGGAAGTTGACTATTCAACTTACCACCTTGGGGCCGCAAACTGTATGACGGTTCATCTTCTAGGGTTATGTTTTGGACTTTTGGGTTTCTCTCCCCCATCCTTGTTATAAATAGGCCCATTTGGCCTCATTTTGTATTGAGCTTGGCATGAATGAGCGTAGTAGCCACATCTCTTTTCAGAGATAGCTACCACCATTCTAGCAATTGTATTACAATTTGTTCTATTTTCTCCATTCAATAGAATATGTGTTTACTGTATCTCTGTTATCTTTGCAAAATTTCTTTGTTTATGATGTTATCTCTGTTATTTCATTTCGTTCCCACATATATACGAATCAGTGGTATTAGAGTAATCTACTCTTTGATTGTTTCTCAACGCATGTCCTCGACGAGGTCTAGGTATAGAGAGTTTGGTCTCAAACTAGTTTCACTTGATCACTCTTACCATCCCAAACGACCTCCCATGGTAGAAGAAAAGCAAGACGACGGAGCAGGAGATCCTATCAAATCATTACTCGAGGAAGCCCTCGCATGACAGAGGAACGAGATGATGGATAGTTTTTCCCAAATCCTTCTACGAATGCCAGCGGTGGTAAGTGCATCTTCAACGAGCAACTAGTTCAGAGATGCAACTCTCTTCAAGGTACAAGTTAATTTTGATATTCCTTTATTTGAAGGCCAGATCGATGCAGATTCCATAGATAATTAGTTGAATGTTCTAGAAGGGTATTTCTTTGTCCACAATTTCTCCAACAGGGAAAAGATCACCTTTGCACTCTTGAAGGCAATCCCCCATGTCCAAAATTGGTGGGGTACTTATTGGGAGAAAAACTCATCAGGCGAGTCTAGAATGTTTGAGACAAATCCCACTTGGGCCTCTTTCGTAGATGTCATCAAGGAACAAAATTAACCTGTGGGAAACTATGATGACCAGTACACCAATTGGACCATTCTGCGTCAAGAGAGGGACCATACGGTGTCGGAGTACACCAACAAATTTCATACCTTGCACATAAAGATGGGTATCAAGGATTCTAAGTGGCACTTGATTCTGAAATATCATAGTGGTTTACATCCATACATCCAAACTAAGATGCACTTCCTCGACATCTCTTCACTTGGATCTACCTATTGGTATGTTGTCAAAATTGAGGAAAAAATTTGACAAAAGAACAAGTGAGGCTCTAGACCTGTGAATCCACCGTAGAAGCAAGGCAAGGGAAACCCTAGCCTACACAACATAGGAAAAGGAAATGACAACTAGTCCTCGCCACAAGAAAAGATGGGGGATGCAAAGACAAAGAAGGACACTAGGAAGTCGTGCAAATTTCATGAAATCCCTTGGCACAACACTGATGAATGTCTCTAAAAGTAGTCATTGGTGGCAGAGATCAAATATTCAGAATCAGATCCTGATTTTGATTCTAAACCCATTGCCACAACCACGGAAAATGGGAAGCAGATCATTGATGTAGACCCCACTGCCACTGTTTCTACCACACAGATTCAACTAGAGGAGCCCGAAGAGTTAGAGGCAGAGGAGCGCCTCTTCCAATCGCAGATGTGGGTGAAGGGAATCCCACTACATTTTGTTGTTGACAATGGCAGCCAAAAGAACCTAATCTCAGCATAATTCGTCAAGAGATTGGAGCTTACGACAACACCACACCTGCAACCCTACAACATCAGTTAGCTAAGCCAATGACGAGGTATCCAAATTACTGAACAATGCCTCCTACCATATGGCATCAAGCCTTTCAAAAATGAGGTATTGTGTGATGTGGCCCCACTTCTGTGATGTTCTTTTAGGACAACCATATATGTGGAAGCATCATCTTGTATAAGAGTCACAACGTCGCAGTGTCATTGTTACTTTGGGAGGAAAACTATATCAGATATCAGAGATAGGTGCACCTAACATAGTCTCGCAAGGTAGGAAGATAAGCTCCAACATCACAAAATTATTCCTCTTCACAATTGTGTTTGAAGGAGAACATTAGATTACCTCCACACCCTTTGTAGAGGGTATCTATGCTCATCAGACACAAGGAGAAAATAGAGTTAGTGTTTCCTCATCCATCCAAGTACCTCTACGATACAAGGCCATGCATTCAAGGTGCCCCTCCAAAAACAAATCATCCACACAACAATTACAACCCTCTCGGGATGCCAAAGAAAAGCAGCCTCTTCACTTCAACAAATGTCACACCAAGAGATCAACTCAACACATAGTTCGAGATATGATATGGGATTCGACGCAATGGAGACCATTCATTCCTAAGGAGGGAGGATTAATATAGATGGAGATCGGTGGCCACCCACCTATTTCACCATCTCAAAACAATTGTCCATTGTGGTAGTTTCTTAGTTATTTTTCTACGATTTTTCGGGTCCCAAACTTTTGGGGTTGTTTTGAGGCCCTAAATGACATTTTTTTGGCAATTCGATTGGCCATTTAATGCATTTGGAATGAATTTGTTCACAGTTGAAAGTTGTAAATCTTGTATATATCTTTCCAATGATATTTCGAGCGCCCAAATTGGAGATCATGTGCAAACGTTATGACCCCGGGAAGTTGACTATTCAACTTACCACCTTGGGGCCGCAAAATTTATGACGGTTCATCTTCCAGGGTTATGTTTTGGACTCTTAGAGTTCTTTCCCCCGTCCTTCTTATAAATAGGCCCCTTTGGCCTCATTTTGTATTGAGCTTGGCACGGATGAGCGTATCATCCACATCTCTTCTCAAAGATTGCTACCACCATTCTAGCAATTGTATTACAGTTTGTTCTATTTCCACCATTTAATAGAATGTGTGTTTACTATATCTCTGTTATCTTTGCAAAATGTATGTGTTTATGATGTTATCTATGGTTATTTCATTTCTTTCCCACATAATCCAAATCAATTATCCTAGCTAAGATCGTGTTGGTGCAACCTACTTCTTCTAGACAACCTTATAGCATATCGGTGTAAATGCTGAAAACTGTAGGGGATAGGGGGTATCCTTGCTTAGCTACAATATTACATTTTATATATGTCAACCGCCCCTACATGTTCTTAAACTTGAAAATGCCCTTATTCGTATAACCTTATCATGACAACTCTCAACTCAAAAGGAATCTTAAGATCCTCTAACATATGGCACCAAAGTTTATTTCTATGAACCATATCAAAATATTTTCTAAAGTCCACAAAGAAACAACAAAGATCAGACTTGTTGTTACGACATTCCTCCACAATTATCCTAAGTGTAATTAGTTGGTTCGTTGTTGAGTGATTCCTTCTAAAAATTGCCTAGATTTTATCCCGCTTACCTTCCCTTTCTAGCCATTCGGTGATCTTCTTTTCTAAGATAATGTCGTATAACATAGTTAAGAGAGTGCTAATCATAATGGTATTATAATTAGAGGCATTATTTTTATCGCCACTTTTGAAAATAGGAATAATGAGGCTCTATTCCAAGGTGTAGGGAACCCTTGGTTAACCACTAGATTGAAGAGATTGTGGATGTGCAAGATGAGGATATGCCCTCCAATTTTTAATATTTATGCTCCGTAGCCTTCAATGTCTTTGGATTTTCATTTTGTTGGGCGCTCAACCCTGAAATCTATGTCCTCTAAAGAGAAAACTTATTTCGTTGTAAGAAGTGTTTGGATATTATCTTTGATATCCATGGATTTGTAAAGTTTTTTAAGATAATAATTTTGGTCCTGTAAAACAATCTTTTTATCTTCTTTTGTTTTGAGAATTAGAATTTTCCTTTGGAATTTCATAGGATTTGTCTTGGAGGTGTAAGAGATTTTCCTTCATTTTACTTAGATTGTGCATTTTTTTTCTTTTAATTAGGGATTTGTATTGATTTATCTTTCCCACTTTAGCAAGTAACTTACTTAAATTTTTTCTTGCATCTTTACACTCTTGATCATACAAAGAGTTGGTTTTAGTATCTCTCTTCTTAGTCAAGAATCTAATATAGAACTTGTTAACGGACGATGAGAGGGGTGTACTAAATTTATGGTAGAGATTATTTATAGTCTCCATAATAGATAAATGAAACATATCATATTTTAAATCATCAAGAAAAAGGCCATCTTTATTTTTTTGGAAGATTGGGTGCTTTTGGCCATGATAGTTTTCCTTTCTGGGATCCATATGTATGACACGATTTAGAGTTATAAATAAAGGACTATGATTAGAGTTAGGATCATGGTCGTTAAAGATGCCAAAATATATAAATTTGTTTTATAAAGGGATATCATATGCAATACAATCTACCACACTATTGCCAAGCTCGTGAATACAAGTTATCAGGTTAGAATTTGGCCATTTTTTATTAGCCCGATTGTAAATTATAAGATCTTGAGCACTACAAAGATTAACAAGCTTAGGGATAAATAAATTTTCACCTAGGACTTCAAAAAAAATTGTACCTATTAGTTAGTGCAAGGTATTCGTCTAACCAAAGAGGATTATGGTTGGAATAATTGCTTAAAAGAATAGCTTGGTTACCCGAAGTTAGAGCATTGAAGTCGCCCATCAAAAGGATAGTTCCTTCATTCCTTATACTAGAAATATCATGTTCTAAGCCATTATAAGGACAAATTTTATCTAAATTTATTTTCTTATAGAAGATGGAGTTAATAGGGGAAAAATAAAGATGGCTATGTAGGTTTTTTTTATCATTAAAGTCTATAATCTCTATCCAAATATATTGGTTGCAAGGGTATTTCTTATAAATCCTAACATAATGGGAGATGGTCTTCCTAATGTAACATGATATACCTCCAATGCCTCTACTATATGAATTTCTTATCAGTGATAGGACATATCTGTCTATGTCAGGGACCTTTTATTCCTCGTGTTCCCAAGTTTCAACCAAAAATATAATATCAATTTCACTCGAGATGCAACTTAAATTGAGGCCTTTGCTCAATGGAAAGCCTCAATAGTTTCAGGAGAGTATCCAGAGTGTGTCAAATTGTTATATTACTATCCTTTTGGTTTCTATCTCCAATAAAAACTTTTTTGTTTTTGATTAATTCCCATCACCCCTCCTTCCTAGATTCTTTTACCTTTTGGACCTCCTTTCTTAATTTGGATTGATCTTCTAGAATGTCGTCTTCATTAATAAATATCCATGATCCTTTCAAACTTGAGGTCTTACTAAGTATGTCATATTTATGTTTTCTAGATCTAACCTTAACTTGAATTAGCCTTTATTTATTCTCAATTAATTTCCCCAACCTCATTGCTTCTTTGAAACTGATAGTTTCAATTTGTAACATATTATGAAATTTTATGTTGACAATGGCTAACATATCCTCTTCTGCCTCCTCTTTCAAACTAAAAATTATGAGGTTTAAGACCCTTTTGTTAGGTTCATGGTCTAAAGTTATCAGCTTATTCATTTCCTTTCCAATGGGTTTGATATTTAATTTACCTTCTATACTATTTAGGGTTAGATTGTGATTTAATTTTTCCTTTAGCTATGTAATCCTACCCTTTAACTTACGATTTCCTAATGTATTTGCATCTTCTTGCTTGTGTGTCTTTTGTGTTTTCGTTGCACTTAGTATGATCTCCAATGTCTCCACCTTGTTCTCCAATTTTTTTTAATCTTAATATCTATTTGTTTTTGGATCTCTTCTTGAAAGGATGCAAATTTATTATGAAGCATTGATTTTAACTCTATTTGGAGTTTAGCTTCTCTTTCTTCCCTATGCCTCTCTGAAGATTCTATAAATTTATAAAGTTTAACTTCTCCTTCTTCCCTATGTTTCTCTACAGTCTCCATAAAGTCATAAAGGATCTATAGAGTAATTGTTCTAAGTATTCCTTTAGCAACTTTTGGTAAACACATTGAGATATTCATATTCAAGTGTGAGAATATGTGCATGTGTGTGTGAAAAAATAAAATAAAATAAAAAAGAACAAGAAAATAACTGATGCACTTGAGTTGTAGTTGTTTTGGAAAATATTTGGTTCAAAGACATATCCCCAAAGGCTTCAGATGGGTTTCTTCAAGGTGATGGATCAATTGTTAATGCTTCAGATAAAAGTCGTTGCAAAGATAGTTCTACAACTTGTGCTCTAACTTGATTTTCTTCACATGGTTTGCTTCAATATGTTGGATCGCTTCAGATTTGGATATATTCTCTTATTCGCTTCATTTGAATGAGAGAGTTCTCTTCAATGACGTCGCCTTATAGTAAAAATAGTAGAGTATGATTCTCTATCATGGATGCCATTATAGAAACCTTAATTTTCACCTCTACAACCTTATTCTAGTCTGATGAAGAGCAAAAAAGGAAACTGGCTGCAGGTTCACTACAATGTGATAGTTCCCTCACTCTAAGAGAGAATTTGCTTCAATGGAAGAAGTGAAAAAAGATACTTAATCGTAACCTTTGAGAGATTTCACTTCAATATCTTATTAGAACAAGGACAAAAAGAACCCTAGCCATAGGTTCTTTTCAATGGAAGAAGAACCAAAATAGATTTCACTTCATTCATGGAATTGATAAGGTATCGTTCAATGTCTTGTGTCATTAATTTCTCTAATCTCTATCCAAATATATTGGTTGTAAGGGTCTTTTTTATAAAGAATAACATGAGGGGAGATGTTCTTCCTGATGTAACAAGCTATACCTCAAATGCTTCTATGATATGAATGTTTATTCCATATCAACCATAGGACATATCAGTCTATAAAAGAGAACTTTAATTCCTCATGTTCCCAAGTTTCAACAAAAAATATAATATTAATTTCACTCTGAATCCAACTTAACTTGGGTCCTTTGCTCCATGGAAAGCCCTGAGAGTTCCAGAAGATGATATGGAGTGTTTCAAATTGCTATTTATTACTATCATGTTGATTTCTATCTAGAATAATAGATTTTATGATTCACATTAATGCCAATTTTCCCTCCTTCCTAGCTTCTTTTACCTTTTGGGCCTCCTTTTTGAATTCAATCTGATCTTCTAAAACGAGGTCTTCATTTATAAATATCCTTGATCCACATGTTTGTGACTTCATTCTTAGAATTAATAAGGTAGCCATAATTGTCTTTTGTCATGTCTATAATCTCTATTCAAATATATTAATAGTCATAAATTTCTATATATTGAAAAATAGTATTATACCTTTTATTTATTCTATACAAATTCATCTAATATTATATATTTCCTATACCATGTTGTTACATATTTCTATATATATTATAAATTTAATTTTATATTTTCTAATATATAATTTATTATGATGATTTTCGAACGATGGTGGAGAGAGGCAGGAGGCATCATGGTGATCAATAGCTACAAGGTTTGAGCGTGTAAGTGGATTCTACCAGGGACTGAATCCTGGACCTCCGTTTGGGGGACGGGTCCAGGGATGAGTGAGCACACAGATGGTGGGAAAAAACCCCATACCTTGAGCTTGGACATGGATATTGAGAAAGGAAAGGAAAAACTGCAAACAAATGATCTCCACACAGGGATGGGTGGAGAAGGAACCAGCAGAACCAATAAATAAGCTAATGCAAAAGAAGAGACCAAAAAGTCAGGGAAATGCGTCCCAAAATAAAAAAAAATAGTGTCGAAGCTGCAGATTAACTCAGAAAGGGTCAAGGAAGACATACAATATATGAAGGAGCATGCACTTATTGGAAAATTTGTTGGGATCTAGCCCACAGAGAAAACTCTAGTGTGGTGGATAAACACGACATGGAAGATGCAAGGACATTATGATCTGCAACTAGGAGACAAAGGATTCTTTATGATCATCTTCTTTAATGAAGAGGATAGAACCAGAATATTTGAGAATGAACCATATTTCTTCAACTCTGCGGCCCTCTTCCTAAGAAAATGGAAAGAACGGTTCAATTCGAATAAAGAAAATCTAAGGATCACCCTAGTATGGATCAGAATGTACTCATTGCTAAAATAATACTGGAAGGAGGAAATACTGACAGATAATGGAAACACTCTGGGAAACTTCGTAAAAGTATCAGAGAAAACTAGATAGAGGAGGTATACATCCTATGCCTGCATATGTATTTACCTAGACATATCTCAGGACCTCCCAAATGGCATTGAATTATCATGGGATGATGAAGGCTGGTTTCAAGCGATTGATTACGAGCAGATACCCTTCAGATGTAGAAGATGCCATGAGCATGGGAACCTTTTAAGAGACTATCAGAAAAAGAAAAACCTGGAGGAAAGAAAGATCAAGAAAATCAAGATGCGGAAGGATTTACCAGAGTCTCTAATAGGAAAAGATCATCTAAGAAGTATATGGCACCAAATATCCACAAAAAAGTTCAAACACAAAATAGGTTTGAATCCCTCCAGGAAGCAAAGATTAGTAATAACCAGCAAAAAGATCAGGATAAAGATCAACAAGGTCTGGTGATTGAACCAAACCTAAATATACCGACACAGGAGGAGGATCAGGAGATAAACAAGAATGATAACATGGTTCTTGAAACAGACGGAGAAGAAATGGAGATAGGAGATCTCGATTTGGAAGGATTGGAAGTGGCGTGTTCTGAAAAGGTACAAGAACAAATTCCTTCACAACAAGTTTCTCTCTTGGAAAAGGCGATAATCAAGGAAAAAACTATGAAGTTTCTTGGAGTAGTGTCACAATTTCTCAAGGACCTAGATGGTAAAAAGAAAGGGGCAAAAGAAAAAAGAGGAAGGCATAGAAATGTGCAAAGAATCCAGATCGTTGGGGCTAAACTTGTAGCTTCTAGGAAGTATCCCACCATAGATGCAGCTTTCTCTCTTGCAACCAAATAGTTTACAATGCAGATTACATCCTAGAATATAAGAGGCTGTAACAGTACCTTGAATATTCGTCTTCTAAGAAGAAGGATAGAAATGGAAAAATCGAGTATCATCTTTTTACAAGAAACTAAATGCTCGGAAGCTGAATTGATAATTATAGGGGAAAAAGTATGGAGGGGAAGCGAAGCTATTGTTGTGGATGTGAAAGGAGCGATAGGAGGTATAGGGATTTTGTGGAACCTAAGAGAGGTTTCCCTCTATGAATTTTCTGCAAACCAATTCTCTCTCTCGGCATATTTCCAGATCTTAGGCACTCGTACCAGGGAGTTCATGACCAATGTTTACGGCCCTCCTTGGGAAGAACAAAAAATGAAATTTCTGGAGTCGTTAGGGATGCTCAAATGGATGTCGAGGGGAAAACCCTAGATTCTTGGAGGGGACTTCAACTTGGTCAGGAATCTTGACAATAGTGAATATTTTAATGAAGTTATTGATAACCTAGAATTGGTCGATGTCAGAATGACCAATGGTACCTTTACTTGGAACAACAAAAGAACTGGAGACAGAGGAATAGCCTGTCGGCTAGACCGCTTTTTGGTCTCTGAATCCATCATGATGGTTCGGGGAGAAATGAGGGATGTAGTACTTCCATCAGCCGGCTTCAATCATTAGCCTATAAGCTTGGAATGTGAAAGCATTGGGGTTAACCTACAGAGACCCTTCCATTTTGAGAAATTCTAACTTGCCCAGGTTGACTTCCAGGAGAAACTCAAAGAATGGTGGGAGGAAATGCCAACCACCAAAGAAACGCGGATGTACTAGTTTCAACAAAAACCCAAACTCTTAAAATCCAATATCAAGAAATGGAATAAGGACTCCTTTGGTAATATTTTTCAAGATAAAAAGGAGTTGGATAGAAAAATCAAAGGTATGCAGAGTGGTTTCTTGGATGAAATTCGTGCCGAAGAAAAAATTATTGAGTTAAGAATTTATCCTAAGAGAACAATAGGAGTAGCTATTCTGGAATTAGAAATCCATAGTTAAGTGGCTCCAAGAAGGTGAATGTAATAATGGTTTCTTTCACAAAGCTTCCATCCAACTTCCCCAGGGAAACCGCATGGCAAGAATGAAAACAAATGAAGGAAACATTGTCGAGACTCAAGAAGATCTCGAACTCACTTTGAATTCCTTCTTTGCCAAAATCCTTGAGGAGCCAGATTGTGATAGGGAAGCCACTCAGAGGGAGGTGTTACAACACATTCCAAAAGTTATTACGGAAGAGAATTACTTCATGCTTATGAAACCTATTGAGTTGGAAGAAGTGGAAGTTGTTGTCAAACAAATGGCAAATGATAAATCCTCGAGACCTGATGGGTTCACTACCAACTTATTCCACGCCTGTTGGGACTAGCTGAAAGAGGAAGTATGGGCTATGGTGGAGGAATCAAAGAGGAATGGTAATATTTTTAAAGCTCTTAATGCCACCTTTCTGGTGCTTATTCCCAAAGAAAATGGAACAAAAGACCCTGGAAAGCTCAGACCAATTTCCCTGTGTAATGTCATTTATAAAATTATCTCAAAGGTTATAGCCAATAGGCTCTGACCCTTGCTTCCTTTCCTCATTTCACCTGAACAAGCGGGATTGGTAGAAGGACAACAAATCCTAGATGGAATCATCTTAGTCCACAAAACCACGAAACTCATCAATAGTTTGTGTATGACACGATGCTCATGGGACCTTCTACTGTTTAGGAGGCCCGATGAATAAAAGAAGGTTTGGATACCTTCGTTGAAGCCAGTGGACTCGAAATCAATAAGGACAAGTCCCAAGTATACTTCTTCAATACTCCAAAAATTGCCAAAAGGAATATCCTCGGGATCTTGGAATTCTCAGAAGGAGGGCTTCCCTCCAAGTACTTAGTAGCACCATTAGCTGAATCAACTATCAAGAAAATTTCATGGAAGGATCTTTTGGAAAAAATTAAGCAGAAGCTCAGTCACTGGAATTTTAGAGCCCTTAACTTCCTCGGTCGACTTATACTAGTAAAATCTGTCCTACAAGCTATGCCACTATATCTCTTCTCTGTTATGGCTGCACCAAAATATGTGATAAAATATATTAGGAATATCCAAAGGAACTTTCTATGGGGAGGAAATGATGGACACAGAAAATGGCCTTTGGTGGACTGGAAAACAATATGCAAATCCAAATATGTTGGGGTTTAGGACTACGTGATCCTATGGATATAAATAAAGCGATGGGAGCCCAAATATGGTGGAAATGGATAACATGAGGATGAACCATGGGCTAAACTATTGCATGCGAAATATGCACCCCAGTGGCAAAAACAGTTGCTGATCAGATTTGGCAAAAAATATTCCGGGTTTCAGCATCTGGAAATTGGCTCAAGAAAATCAAAGCCTAATTCAAAGTCACAGCTTCTGAGATGTAAGATATGGTAGAATGACGATGTTTACTAGAGACGCATGGAATCAAGATCCGTGTATAGAAAATCAAGAGGATGTTCTGACGCTAATCCATTCTCTTTAGAATAGCCAGATGAAAAAGGTGGAGGAATTCTGGGATCATGAGTCCCCTGACAAACTCTTTTAGACCTAGAAAATGAAAGCTTGGTGGCAAGCTCTTGTACTAGCAGAGAACATCGAAGATTTCTACATTGAATTTTGCTCCAGGAAGATACCCAAACATGTAGGTTTGGAAAATCTTAGATGGGGATACTTGAATCTGGGAAGATTCAATATTAAAGAGGCCATGGAGTTGCTAACTGAAACTCACAAGATGGAAAAGGAGGCTAAATGGAGGAAAATATGGGGCGAGAGATGGTGGCCCAAAGTGGCAGCTTTCATATGGCTCCTCCTCAAACGACGTATCCTTACATGGGATAATATTCAAGCTCAGGGGATCTTGGGTCCATCAAGATATTTCCTTTCTGAAATCAGAAATGAAACCATAAACCACCT
This sequence comes from Pseudotsuga menziesii, assembly GCA_001517045.1. Classification (NCBI taxonomy): domain Eukaryota; kingdom Viridiplantae; phylum Streptophyta; class Pinopsida; order Pinales; family Pinaceae; genus Pseudotsuga; species Pseudotsuga menziesii. The sequence goes on along the minus strand of LPNX010359226.1, from coordinate 642,623 downwards.
TCTAGATGAATGTACAAATGCAGATGCTATTTGGGAAAAAGGCATTGGGTTTTTAAAAAAGAATCACAGACACAAAGGAAGGCCCGACCTAATGATAGCAGAATGGTCAAATAATGTCTTCAAAAATAAAATTGTGAATAGGTTCTGGGAGTTGTTTCCTAGATTCACAGTTTGGGAAATTTGGAAAACACGAAACCTAAGAATCTTTGAAAATAAACAAAGGCGAGTGGAGGAAATTTGGGCATTGATTGAAACTCACCTTAAAGAATCCATAACTTTAAATCTATGGACCCAGGAGGATTTTGTATCTGAAGCAATTGAAAGACAAATTCTCTATGAATGGGGAATTTGGAAGTTACCAGTGAACAACTCGCGTCCCAATAACATGCTTAAGCCTCCCCGTAGCTCATATCTCTGGCAGTTGCCACTGGCTAGAGCCTTCAAAATTAACTTTGATGGAGCCGCTAAAGGGAATCCAAGCCCTGCTGTTTTTGGTGGAGCAATCAGGGACTCAAAGGGTAGAATTATCAGCATCTTCTGGGGAAACATGGGAATTAGCACTAACAATTTAGTGGGGCTAGAAGGCCTCATTAATGGGTTATCATGGGAATTAGAATGACAACGAACTCCATTGATTGTGGAAGTGGACTCAATGATAATCATTAATCTATCCAGAAGACTATAGAATGGTGTAACCATTAGCCAGGCCTCCAAAAATTGGAGGTGGGAGAGCAGGCTTACAGAGATTAGAGGGTGGTTAATGGAAAATCCAGCAATTCATTTCTCGCATGTTAAAAGAGCAGGTAACATGGTGGTGGACGTTTTGGCCAACAAAGGGGTTGGCAAGATAATTTTTTCCATGCATAAGGGATCAACGACAAAAAGGATGGCATGATCTCGAAACGTTGCGAAGAGTTGGGTGAGGATGATGTGAAGAGTTGGGTAACGATGATGTGAAGAGTTGGCCAAGGAATATGATTGGTGAGCACCCATGACAGCTGTCTTCTCTTTCACACTCGATGGAGGACAGATGTAATCACTTCTTCGCATCATCTCTACCACCTGACACATCCCTCCACATGCGTGTCCCCCACATCATGGTCAGGACGTTTCAAGATAGCCACATGATCCAGACTGATGACAATACTCTCCCTAACTTTGTTTCAGGAGGGACTGATGACGAATCGATGTACATACCACTTGGCATTAACTCCATGCATGCTGGAAATATGGACAGGACACGTGGGAAGCGTATGGAGAATACATAAACTGCAGGTGGCACACCAGCCCAATTCGAAAGGGATGATCTGGAGATAGGCCATCATTTATAAGAATACCTCTGGTAGCGATAGCCAAGTATGGAGTGGTGTGCGAGAATTTCCTCTTTGGTCATACTGATGGGGTAAAATCAATTTTCTTCTCCTGGACTTCCAAAAGCATAGAAGCTCGTACAAGGTGGCCATCGATGGGGGATAGGGCGGCTGATCTCTCGCATGGTAAGATAGATCCGACAATGGTTAATGAGCTCTAGATCTGTAAGGTTGATGCTTAGAAGGGTGTGAAATGGAAGCATCAATCAGAAAGGATGAGGGCAGGCTACATCAACCAACGGAGGGGAAGGACTATAAATTTATCCCTAGCGGGTGGATGGATCACCATTTTCAAGCTCAATCTTGGTTGTATTTATTTGTAGGCCATTTGAAACTATCTGCTCTATGAGATGATGGCTCATAGTGGCGAGTTCAAAGTCATCAGGGGGTGCGGGGAAGAACTAAGGGAGGTAATATACCTCAGGCTAGCTCATCTGCTAACACCCCGCTCATGGATGATAATATGATCCCTCTGATTTTCAATTGGGGGGATTAATACATGGCTGAGACCCCAGCCATGGTGGAAGCCCATATTGCTGTCAAAGAAAGTGAACTACTTCGGGAATACGAGAATCACCAAGGGCGGCCCCTGATGGCTAACCCGTTTTGGGCAGTCAGAATTCTTCTTTCTCGAGATATGCAAGTGAAGGCACAATTGGTGCATGACATCCAGGAAGCTTTGACTATGATCTGACAAGGGCAGTAGGAGAGTGCTGCAGGTTTCAGACTGCTTGACCTGATTGCTGGTGAACTGCAGGATCGTCCAGGGGAGCAATCCAAGGATGATAAACCTCCCTCTTCCATTGATCCTCCTCCACAGTAAATATTAGGGGAGGTGTGGGTCTTTTTGGGTTCTCTGATCGCTCGGTGTTTTCTATTTTGTTGCTTTGGTTCGACCGTCTATGGTTAAATCCAACTTTTGTATAGTTATGCCTATGTCAGATAATGCTTTGTATATCTATGAATGCTATCTTTTTAGTTGGGATGGGGAAATGAATGAGGTTTCTACCACTCAGGTTCTGTCTTTGTGCAGACACTGAATGGATGGTTACCAAGTCAAATGTCATGGGAATGTCTGTGTTTTGAAGAAGGTAAGTATATGGGTGGGATATGGTGCTTTGTTACAAAGAAAGAGTATGGGTTTCAGGAGATGGGAAAATGACCGTGTGAATCCTCCGAAGAAAATCCCAACTAAGCATAGATCTTCCAGGTGGCCAGGTCTAAAAGTATTTTCCTTTTTGTACTATAAGTAATATAATGTGCTCGTGCTTATTAACAAAAAAAAATATTATGATAATAATATTATGTACTTCCACACATTTATACATGTTTATATAACAAATATATTATGATAATGATAAGCATTTATATGTTTATATCAACATCATTATCTCTTATTATATATAATAAAAATAATAATTTAATATGTATTATTTTTTATTTAAAATTTAAACAAATGATTGAATATAAATTTATAATTAAAATAATTTTATTTAAAATATAACATAAAATTTTATTTTTATTTTAATAATTAAAAAACTGTATTAATTTTATTTAAAATTTAAACGAATGATTAAATATAAATTTATAATTAAAATAATTCTATCTAAAATATAACATAAAATTTTATTTTTATTTTAATAAATTTTCTGAAGGCTTATATATATGGAGTTTCAAACTTATTATTTATAGAGTGCTTTAATAATACACATATTTATCATCTATTCTATACCCCATATATGCCAATTTTAATTTAATATTAAGTTACAAAATATGGTTTTTATATTGTCAATAAATTTAAATTAAAAATAATATTTAAATTTGATTTTTATTTTTATTTATTTATTTATAAATTTAATATCTTTTTCTAAGTTAAATTTTATATTTTTTTAATATAATTAAACTTATTACCCGATGATATGTAGTAAGATAATTATGTTATTTAATCTCAATTGCAATATTTTTTTCAAACCATATTACATACTTCTAATTAAAGGAAAAACCAAAATTATTCTAAGAAAAAAAAAATTAATATATATTTTAATAAAAATAGAAATAATGGAAAAACAAAATAATTATGTATATTGAACAAAATTTAAAAGCAAATAAAGTATTTATGTGAAAAGATATGTTATTGTCATTTCAAAGATAACAATGCAAAAAACAACTATAAGAAAGTGAATAAAGTATTGATGTGAAAATGGTATGTTATTGTTGTTTGATATTATTTTACATGTAGCACACATAAAAGAAATGGCCTACTAAGCATAACATTATCGCTATCAAAATGTTAGAGATTAGAGATGGCATAGTATCAAAAATTAATGTGTGAAGGTTATTATTCATTTGTTAAGTAACTATTTATATTCTCAACTGAAAAAAAAAAAAAAAAAAAAAAAAAAAAAAAAAAAAAAAAACCTAGTACAATGATTTTATATATACAAGTTTCTTATTCACAATATGACTAAATTGCCTTCTAAACTAGTAAAATGATTTCACATACACAAGTTTCTCACTCACAATACCACTAAATTGCCTTCTATAAAAATTAAATGCAACATATTTAGAAAAAAATATTTTTAACTTTTTTATTTTGAAATACACACTTTCTTAATCTAATTATATTTCTATCTCATATTATAAATATGATTTATTTTTCTATAACAAAGATAAAAATGATGATTTATTTTCATATAAACAAAATGTTACATATGAAATTAAGGTTATGATGACAGAGTTAAATTTTTATCTTATTTTCATTATTATTATGTAAAAATAAAGATCATATATGTAGTAGATTAATTTACAATTTTTTGCATTTAACTTTAAGAATAAGATGAATTTAACATTATAATTTTAAAAGAAAAACTTCTTAAACTTTATGAAAATTCTAATTGATTTTTTTTTAAATTAGAGACGACAAAAGTTTTAATTGAAGCCTACTTATACTTATATCAATTGGAGATAACTAAAGTGACAACTCTCATCAATAGATTGTTATATAGACTCAAGCGAACAGATTCATCAATGAAGTTATGGTTGTAGAAGATATCCCATGAAAAATCATTGGAATAGAAAATCACTCGAAATAAATCCAAAGACTGAATTCAAAATGTTTCAACAACGATTTCCATGTATTATTCCATGATCGATTCTGGAAGTGAGAAGAAGAGCAGTTCATATATTGCAAGGGCCATTTTTTATACTCTAACATCTTATACGTCCTCCTCATGTCATGGTCTCATGTTCTTCTATAATCACCATGCATATGTTAGCAATTGTTTTTTTGGTCTTTTCTTGTGTCTTTTGTTTTTGACCCAAATTGAACCGAATATTTTTTGAAATAGGTCTTGGGAGAAAAATGGAAGGAGATACACTACAACATTTTAAATTGTAAATTTTGCAAGCAAATGATGAAGTTGACGTTGACAGCGGGGACTTTCAATTGATGTAGTAAGCAGAGGATGGATGATCATAATAGTTGACAGAGGTGGGTGGCAAGGTTGACACATATGGATGCACGTTGCATGCGCGCGGTGGAACACGAATGGGTTTTCTAGTACAGTAAAGGCCCTGCAACATGGTGCCTATTTCTTTCTACAAAGTACAGATCAATCAAAATGCAGCATATAGGATCTTTTAAATTTTGCTCTTTTTTGTTTTGTTTTCATTTCTTTCTACATTCTTTCATTCTCCACTAAAATTTTTCATTCTCCACTAAAATTTTTCTATACATAGTAATCTCATATAAGCCAAGCAAGGTTATTATTGCAATGTGACATAATCATATGTTTGACCTCTAATTGTTGCAATGTAACAAAATATAATGACTCTTTCTTTGTGTCACATTCACATAACATGGTTAGTATTAAGATTCTTAATATTAATATTAAGAATAATTATCATATTATTAATATTGACAACACTAATATTAATATTAATAATGTTACCATTATTACACTTTTTAAATAATATTAATGTTTTCAGTATTAATTTATAACACAAATATATATAATTTTAATTAATTTTAAGTATTGTTATTATATGATGATGGTGGTCCTCGGATACCAATTATGGTGTATCGATCCTTATTAGAAATTAGTTTGTAGTAAAATTTTCTTTTGATGATTAAAAATATTAGAGAGAAAACCATAGTTTTGAGAACTTAAGAAACGAAAATAAGCTAAGAGGGCTCTCCCTTAATGCTGACCTGGAATCACAAACTCATCAACAGTTTGTGGGTGACACGATGCTCATGGGACCTGGGTGACACGATGCTCATGGGACCTTCTACTGTTTAGGAGGCTTGATGAATAAAAGAAGGGTTGGATACCTTCTTTGAAGCGAGTGGACTCAAAATCAATAAGGACAAGTCCCAAGTATACTTCTTCAATACTCTGAAAAACACCAAAAGGAATATCCTCAGGATCTTGGAATTCTCGAAACAAGGGCTTCTCTCCAAGTACTTAGTAGCACTGTTAACTGAATCGACTATCAGGAAAATTTCGTGGAATGATCTTTTCGACAAAATTGTGACAAAATTAAGCAGAAGTCACTAGAAACTAATTTTGAAAATTTGAAAACCCAATTTCACGGAAACTAAATTTAAGATTATTTACACACATTTTTCTGCATAAATGTTATGTATTATGAAAACTAATTCAATTACCTATTTTTTTTCTTTTTACTTCATCTTCAAATAAGTAAGGGAAATACCCCTAATTATCACCTAAAGTTATAGATTACATGTTTTTCCAGTATTATGTGGCATATAAAGTGTCTTTAAAAGAGTCCATGATTGTGCATCAGCCCCCAATCCTTAACAAATTTAAACAACATATGCTAGCAACTATTTTACCCAATCCTTAACAAATTTAATCAACATATGCTAGCAACAATTTTACCCAATCCTTAACAAATTAAAAACAAAATTTGCCAACAACTCTTTAACCCAATCTTTAACAAATTTAAACCACATATGCTAGCAATTGTTTTACCAATCTTTAACAAATTTAAAAAACATATAATTCCATATATATGTTTTAACATGTAATCCACTTAAAAAACAAGGACATTGGATGAAATCCCAGGTATAGCTAATCCACTTTCAAAAGCTTTCAAAGGCATAGCTTTAGTTCCTACAAAGCTTGCACTAGAATTATAAAACATAGGCATTAAAGTTATCCTTTTCAGATATATTCATACCCAATGAAGTCTACAGATTACATATGTAAATTGACTTTATGCAACGAAATCAGATCTTAACACAAAAGCACAGTGATTTCAAACCAAACTGATCTGGCTCTTTAAGGACTATACCTAGCGATTTCAAAGCAAAAACATGGAGATTATTACAATAACCAAATCTGGTACAAATCACAACGATTTCATACCCAACTACCCAGAGGATGAATTCAAAATGGGTCTGGTTTTATTTTAGATTTTAACCAGCAACAATGCAGATCTAAGAATGGATCTGGTTTTATCTTAGATGTATACCAACTACCTGAAACCTAACAGCGCAGATCTCAAAAGGATTAGGGTTTTAAAACTTTACAACAATTTCAAACAATCGTAGAGGATCTCACAAAATATGGATCCAGTTCTTTAATTCGAATACACAACGATTTCCAAACAAATCATGGAGTTAAACATACCTTGTTACAAATAATGGACAGTGAGTTTTGCGAAGTTGATTTATAATCATGAATTTCCACACACTCACTCAGAAACTGAAACGCAAAGGTTTGATTCCTTTAACCCACGCAGGCATTGGAGTTTTGTGATCGAAATTCATATCTATAATTTACACCATACTGGAAATCGGGTTCTATGGTATACTTATGTATTCAACACAGTTAAAAAGGAAACAGAAATGCAAAAGTTCTATACGCTAGGTAAGAAATGCAATAAATACTTCCCATTTCTCGGCTCTAAAAAAAAATGCGGCCTAGAGAACCACTACCACTGTCCACATCTACAGATTCGAATAAAAACCAAAACGCTGGCTTGAGAACCTCAGAAAAAAGGGAACGGGAACGAGAATAGGATAAAGTGTATTGCTTTTAGGTGAAAATCCAAAGTTGCTATACAATTTTTTGAGAATCAATCATACTGAAAATTCAACATCATCACAATGAAAAAAAAAATGATAAAAACTCACAGGGATGTTCCTTGCAATGTCCTCTTGAAAAGAGTAGTTTTAGTTTCTATGATAAGAATCACATTTGAAAGAAAATGGGAAGACACAAACATTTGTAAATAAGTCACCAATTTTTAAACATATGTTAAATTTCAAAAAATATTTAAAAATAGTGTTTAGATCTGAAAATCCTCAACATATAGTCCATTACAAAGTACAATCTATGTAGATTATGAGCGTACATTTGGTTTCCGTAAAATAAAAAAAAATGAAGGACACATAGGTCACTCATTATCCAAACCTAAAAACTTAAACTATATGCCGTTGGTGCCCGTCAAATTTGTCCTGCTATATGTCCATAAAAGAATTTCAAAAAAATATGAGTACGAAGCTAATAGAATTCTCTAAACCTCTTGTGTTTACGTCAAGGTGAAACTCCTAAGGGGGATATGGGTTTGAAAGGGTTTAAGTTGAAAAACAAAAAAAAAATGCAATTTTTTGTCAAAAACCACGCAAAAAGTGTATACCAACTTCGTGTTTTCACCCTTTTAATTTTGAGGTTATAAGTTATAAAACTCTTCTAGATTTGCTTTGAAATATTTTTCCAACATTCTCTAGATATGTTAAGATAACGAGAATGATAGATTCTCGAAGAGGAACTTCATTTTATCCCACATGACTATATTGGCTAATTTACAATTGTTTAGAAGGCCAAAATAAGCTTTCCACCCTCCGTTAATCCTTTTCTTGATGTTATAGTTCTAGTTTAGCTTGTGATGAATATCAGTTTCTAGATATTTGTAAGAAGGTGCTTCCTATGGTATTTTGTTATCGTATATAAAATTAGCGTAAGTATCTTTCTTGGACTTTATAATAATAACTTTTGCCTTTTCGATGTTTACAATCATACCCATATTAGAGCATAAATATTTGAGAATTTTTATTAGTTTCTTATCAAGATCAAAGAGACACATTACCATAACAACAATATCATCAACATAAAGTAGGAGGATGATAAATTTTATCCCATCTAAGATCATGTTGGTGCAACCTACTTCTTCTAAACAACCTTATATCCTATCGATGTAAATGTCGAAAAGGGTCAAGGATAGGGGGCATCCTTGCTTAACTCCAGTGTTACAGTTTATATATGTTGACCACCCCTCCATGTTCTTAAAGTTGGAAATGACCTTATTCGTATAACCTTATCACGCCAAATCTCAAGTCAAAGGAACCTTAAGATCCTCTAACCTATGGCACCAAAGGTTATTTCTAGGAACCATATCAAAATATTTTATAAATTCCACAAAACAACATATCAGACTTATTATTACGGGATTCCTCCACAATGATCCTATGTGTAATGAGTTGGTTCATGGTTGAGTGATACCTTCTAAAATATGTCTGGATTTTAGTGTGCTTACCTTCCATTTCTAGCGATTAGTAGATCTTATTTTCTAAGATAATGTCATATAACATAGTTAAGAGAGTACTAATAATAATGGTCCAATAATTAGAGGGGTTATATTTATCACCACTTTTGTAAATAGGAATAATGAGGCTCTAGTCCAAGCCTCAAGGTGTATGCAACCCTTGCTTAACCGCTAGATTGAAGAGATTGTGGATGTGCAAGATGAGGATAGTCCGTCCAATTTTAAATATTTTTGCTTGGTAGCCTTCAATGTCTTTGGATTTTCCATTTTTTGGGCGCTTAACCCTGAAATCTATGCCCTCCAACAGGAAAACTTGTTTTGCTATAAGAATTGTTTGGATATTATCTTTGATATCCATGCATTCGTAAAGTGTTTTAATATAGGAATTTCGGTCCTTTAAAAAAATCTTTTTATTTTATTTTGTTTTGAAAATTAAAATTTTCCTTTGGAATTTCATAGGATCCATCTTGGAGGCGTAAGATATTTTCCTTCCTTTTACTTAGATAGTGCCTTTTTTTCTTTTAATTGGGGCTTTGTATTGATTTATCTTGCCCACTTTTAGCAATTATGTAGTATCTTACTTAATTTTTTTCTTGCATCTTTACACTCTTGATCATACAAAGAGTTGGTTTTATTATCTCTCTTCTTAGTCGAGACTTTAATAGAGAACTTGTTAATGGACGATGAGATGGATGTAGTAAATTTATGGTAGAGATTATTTATATTCTCCATAATAGATAAATGAAACATATCCTTTTTTAAATCATCAATAAAAAGGTTATCTTTATTTTTTTCGAATATCGGTTACTTTTGGCCATGATAAATTTCCTTTTTGGGATCCCTATGCATGACAAGATTAAGAGTTATAAATAAAGGCTTATGATTAGAGTCAGGATCATGGTCGTTGAAGATGCCAAAATCTATTAATTTGTTGTATAAAGGGATATCATGTACAATGCAATCTACCACACTATTTCCAAGCTCATGAATACAAGTTATCCGATTAATATTTAGACATTTTTTACTATACCATTGCAAATTATAAGATCTTGAGCACTACAAAGCTTAACAAGCTTAGGACCGAATATATTTTCACCTAGGTATTCAGAAGAAAAAAAAATGTACCTATTAGTTAGTGCAAGGTCTTCATCTAACCAAAGAGGATTAGGGTTGGAATAGTTGCTTAAAAGAAGAGCTTGGTTACTCGAAGTTCGAGCATTGAAGTCACCCATCAAAATGATATTTCCTTCATTCCTTATACTAGAAACATCATGTTTTAATCCATTATAAAGAAATTTTTTATCTAAATTCCTTTTCTTATAGAAGCTCGAGTTAATAGGGGTAAAGTAAAGATGGCTATGTAGGTTTTTTTTTATCATTAAAGTCTGTAATCTCTATCCAAATATATTGGTTGTAAGGGTCTTTCTTATAAATCCTAACATGAGGGGAGATGTTCTTCCTGATGTAACATGCTATACCTCCAATGCCTCTACGATATGAATGTTTAGTCCATATCAACCATAGGACATATCTTTCTATGTCAGTGACCTTGTATTCCTCGTGTTCCCAAGTTTCAACAAAAGATATAATATCAATTTCACTTGAGATCCAACTTAACTTGAGGCCTTGCTCAATGGAAAGACTCAATAGTTCCATGAGAGGATCCAGAGTGTGTCAAATTGATATATTTTACTATCCTTTTGGTTTCTATATCCAATAAAAACTTTTTTGTTTTTTATTAATGCCCATCACGCCTCCTTCCTAGATTCTTTTACCTTTAGGAACTCCTTTCTTAATTTCGCTTGATCTTCTAGAATGAGGTTTTCATTAATAAATATCCGTGATCCTTTTAAACTTTAGGTCTTACTGAGTATGCCATATTTATGTTCACTAGAGCTAACCTTAACCCGAATTAGCCTTTCTTTATTCTTAATTAATTTCCCCAACCTCATTGGTTCGTTGAAACTAATAGTTTCAATTTGTAACATAACATGAAGTTTTGTCTTGACAATGGCTAACATATCCTCTTCTTCCTCCTCTTTTAAATTGGAAATTATGAGGTTCAAGGCCCTTTTGTTACACCCATGGTCTAAATCTATCAGCTTATTCATTTCCTTTTTAATGGGTTTGATATTTAATTTACCTTCTATACTATTTAGGGTTAGATTGTGATTTACTTTTTCATTTAGCTTTGTAATCCTACCCTTTAAATTATGGTTTTCTAATGTATTTTCGTCTTCTTTCTTGGTTGCCTTTTGCGTTTACATTGCACGTGGTATGATCTCCATTGTCTCCACCTTTTTTTTATCTTAATGTCTATTTGTTTTTGTATCTCTTCTTGAAAGGATGAAAATTTATTATGAAGCATCACTTTTAACACTATTTGGAGTTTATCTTCTCTTTCTTCCATGTGCTTCTCTTAGGATTCTATAAATTCATAAACTTTAGCTTCTCCTTACTCCCTTTGTTTCTCTATGGACTCCATATATTCATAAAGGATCTATAGAGTAACTGTGCTAAGTATTCCTTTAACAAATTTTGGTAAATGGAGTGAATTGTTCATATTTGTGTTAGAATATGTGTGTGTGTGTGTGAAAATAAAATAAAATAAAAAAGAACAAGAAAATAACTTATGCACTTGAGTTGTAGTTTGTTTAGAAAAAATATATCGTTCAAAGACAAATCCCCAAAGGCTTTAGATGGGTTGCTTAAACGTGATGGATCAATTGTTAATGATTCAGATAAAATTCGTTGCAAAGATAGTTCTACAACTTGTGCTCTAACTTGATTTTCTTTAGATGGTTTGCTTCAATACGATGGATTGCTTCATATTTGGATATATTCTCTTATTCACTTCCTTTGAATGAGAGAGTTCTCTTCAATGGAGTCACCTTATAGTAAAAATAGAAGAATGCAATTCTCTATCATGGATGCCACTATAGAACCCTTAATTTACACCTATATAGCTTTCTTCTATTCCAATGAAGAGGAACAAAAAATAAACTAGTTGTAGATTCACTGCAATATGATAGTTCCCTCACTCAAATGAGAGAATTTTCTTCAATGGAAGAAGTGAAAAAAGAGCCTTAACCATAACCTTTGAGAGATTTCACTTTAATATCTTACTAGAAGAAGGACAAAAAGAAACCTAGGCACAGGTTCAGTTCAATGGAAGAAGAACCAAAAGAGAGTTCACTTCATTCATAGAATTGATAAGGCAGCCTTCAATGTCTTTTATCATTAATTTCTCTAATCTCTATCCAAATATATTGGTTGTAAGTGTCTTTCTTATAAAACATGACATGAGGGGAGATGTTCTTCCTAATGTAACAAGGTATACCTCAAATGCCTCTATGATATGAATGTTTATTCCATATCGACCATAGGAAATATCCGTCTATAAAAGGGAACTTGGATTCCTCATGTTCCGAAGTTTCAACCAAAAATATAATATCAATTTCACTCAGAATCCAACTTAAATTGGGGCCTTTGCTCCATGGAAAGCCCTGGCAGTTCTAAGAAAGGATATGGAGTGCGTCAAATTGTTATTTATTACTATCATGTTGGTTTCTATCTAGAATAATAGCTTTTATGTTTCGGATTAATGTCAATTTTCCCTCCTTCCTAGCTTCTTTTATGTTTTGGGTCTCCTTTTTGAATTCAATATGATCTTCTAAAATGAGGTCTTCATTTATAAATATCCTTCGCTTCATTCTTAGAATTAATAAGATAACCTTAATTGTCTTTTATCATATCTATAATCTCTATCCAAATATGTTAAAATTCGTAAATTTCTATATATTGAAAAATAAAAATAGTAGTATACCTTTTATTTACTTTATACAAATTCATCTAATATTATATCTTTCCAATACCATGTTACTACATCTTTCTATATATATATAATATAAATTTAATTTTATATTTTCTAATATATATAATTTATTATGATAATACTATTATGTACTCTTACACATTTATTGATGTTTGTATAACAAATATATTATGATAATGAGTTTATATTAAAATGTATTATTTTTATTTAAAATTTAAACAAATGATCGAATATAAGTTAATAATTAAAATAATTTTATTTAAAATATAATATAAAATTTTAATTGTATTTTAACAATTTTTTCAAAGCTTATAATTATTGAGTTTCAAACTTGTGATCTTATTGAATGAGTGTCTTAACAATACATCTATTTTACATCTCATATGCTATTTTTAATTTAATATTAGGTTGAAAATTATGATTTTTATATTATTAATAATTTAAAATAAAAATAATATTTAAAATTGTTTTTTATTTATTTATATATTTATATATTTAATATTTTTTTTTGAAATTAATTCTTTTATTTTATATTTTTTAATATGGTTAAATTTATTTCAATGCCTATCTATAGCAAGATAATTATGGTATTTGATCTAAGTTGGAATATTGTTTTCCAACCATATTACATATTGTCCTAAATTGTCTTTGGTTTCTTCCATCAGCTTGCTGCTCTCTTTTACAAATTTATTAACAACATTCCCTCTGCCTAGTATTAAGAAATGACTGGTTAATTGCAAAATTTTCATTTTGAATTTTAATCAAATTTTTAGGAGAGTTAATAGTCTGATCCGATATCTGATCATGGATATTGCAAAGCAGATCACTTTAAGAGAAAGTCACTTTCCTCCTTAAAAAACTTTAGAATTAATATATTATCTATAAAACCTTTATATTCAATTATTATTATTATATCCTTAACATTATTATATTAACATAATTTTACTTTAACTTTAACATATTAAATGTAATCTTAATAAATTATATTAATAAACTTATTATATTATTCATCTAATTAATAGTATACTAGCAGTATGGTTTAAATTAATATTAAAGTTATTAAAGTTAATAATTTTAATTAATAACACATTAATATAAATCACCTAAACATATAATTTATTAAATACAATACTATTTTATAATATGATTTTTTTTTGTTGAAACAATTATTTCTCATATTATTGATATAATGTTAAATATTGTTATTATTATTATATATATATTTTTATTTTTTTAAATAATGTTAAATATTAATATTCTTTATGTTATATGTATATTTTTATATTAAAAATAATAATTTATTTTTAAAAACTATTTGTTTATTATTTGTTATTTATTTTTTATTTTAATAATATTATTATTATTAATTGTAATATCGAAGTTAAGAAAGAGTTTCCTTTTTTATTCTTTGTGGTATTTATATCGATAAGCTAGAAGATTGTTTAGAAGAGACAGGTTGCATTGGCTTCACTTTTGCTAGGAATAGTCATCATGCTTCTTCTCTATGTTAACGATATCGCTTTTATGGCAAGATGCCCATATGATCTTGAGAAGCCATTACGAATTCTCAATGTTTTTTGCACTAATATAGGAAAGACTATTAACACTCGTAAAACAAAAGTCATGATTATCAAGTCTAATAAGGATACTTATGACAATAGAATCTTGGAGGAAGTAACCTCTTATAAGTATCTAGGAATTGAATTTCGTCACAAGCTCAACTAGAACTATAGCATTGAGAAGAGGATAAGTGGAGGGTGGCAAGCATACTTTGGTCTTGGAAACAACTGTAAATCCACAAACCTTGTGATGTGGGACAAAAGAAGTTCCTCTTGAAAAATATCATCACTTGTTTGAGCTTATATGGTTGTGAAGGTTGGGGATGAAACATTTCCAGAGAATCATGGAGAAGAGTTGAGCAAATCCAAAAGCGGTTTATTAATTGTAATCTTGAAGTTAAGTGAAACACCCACTATCTTATTCTCCTCTTAGAAGCAAGGCTCTCCCCCATTGAAAGCATGGCTATGATTGGATATCTAATATACAAGAACAAATTAACAACATAGAATACTATTGACTTCCTAAAATTGATGTTAGCTCCAACCAAATTTATTGGAGGATTAATGGAAATACCACTCTACAAAATATCAATAACATTAATTACATTAATACTTCTATTTTCAAAGAAAAAATGTGGTGCAAATACGAATTAAAAGTAAAGAGAATAGTAAGGATGGATGTTGGGAATAGTAGATGGTTCAAAGAAAAATCCCCAAGGCTTTAGATGGTTTGATTCAAGGTGATGGATCAATTGTTAATGCTTCATATAAAAGTCGTTGCAGAGATAGTTCTACAACTTGTGCTCTAATGTGATTTTCTTCAGATGGTTTGCTTCAATATGATGGATCGCTTCAGTTTTGGATATATTTTCTTATTTGCTTCATTTGAATGAGAGTATTCTCTTCAATGGAGTCGGCTTATTGAAAAAATAGTAGAATGCGGTTCTCTATCATGGATTCCACTATAGGACCCTTAATTTTCACCTTCGCAGCCTTCTTCTAGTCCGATGAAGAGGAACAAAAAGCATACTAGCTGCGGGTTCATTGCAATATGATAGTTCCCTCACTCAAATGAGAGAATTTACTTCAATGGAAGAAGTGAAAAAATATCCTTAACCGTAACCTTTGAGATATTTCACTTCATTAAATCACTGGAAGAAGGACGAAAAGAACCCTAGCCACAGGTTCGGTTCAATGGAAGAAGAATCAAAAGAGAGTACTCTTCATTCATAGAATTGATGAGGTAGCCTTTAATGTTTTTAATCGTTAATTTCTATAATGTTATCCAGATATATTGGTTGTAAGGGTACTTCTTATAAATCATAAAATGAGGGGATATGTTCTTAGTGATGTAACAAGCTATACCTCCAATGCCTCTACGATAAACACGAAGTTGGTATACATTTTTTGCATGCTTTTATAACAAAAAACTACCAAATTTTATGTTTTTCATCTTAAACCCTTTCAAACCCATATCCCCCCTAGGAATTTCACCTTGACATAAACACAAGAGGTTTAGAGAATTCTATTAGCTTCATACTCATATTTGTTTGAATTTTTTTTTGAACATATAGTAGGACAAATTTGACGGGCACCAACTACATCTTCTTTAAATTTTTAGGTTTGTTTAATGAGTGACCTGCGTTCCCTTAATTTTTTTAGATATGGTTATTCATTTTATGGAAACCAAATGTGTTTTCATAATATACGCATATTATACTTTGCAATGGACTATATGTTGAGGATTTTGAGACCTAAACACTATTTTTTATTATTTTTCGAAATAACATATGTTTAAAAAATGGTGCCTTATTGACACATGTTTGTGTCCTCCCATTTTGTTTCAAATGTGACTCTTATCATACAAACTAAAACTACCCTTTTGAAAATGATAATGCAAGGAACATCACTATGAAGTTTTACATTTTTTTTCTTATCATTATAATGATCTTGAATTCTTAGTGTGACTAATTCTCAAAAAAATGTAACCTTTAATGTTTTTTATAATTCACTTCGTTCTTAGAATTAATAAGGTAGCCTTCAATATCGTTTATCATTAATATATATAAGATTATCTATCCAAATATATTAAAATTCAATCATTTCTATATATAGAAAAATAATATTATATATTTTATTTACTTTATAAAATTTCATCTAAAAATATATCTTTCATATACCATGTTATTACATCTTTCTATATATATTATAAATTTAATATTATATCTGTTAATATATAATTTATTATGATAATAATATTATGTACTTCCACATATTTATACATAACAAATATACTATGATATAAATAAATGATTGAACATAAATTTATAATTAAAATAATTTTATTTATAATATAATATAAATTTTTAAATAAATGTGTTAAGGCTTATATTTATGGAGTTTGAAACTTATGATCTTACTAAATAAGTGCCTTAACAATATACTTATTCACCATTTATTATACAGTTTATATGCTAATTTTAATTTAATATCAAGTTGAAAAATATGATCTTTATATTCTTAATAAATTTAAATTAAAAATAATATTTAAATTTATTTTTTATTTTTTATTTCTAAATTTAATATCTTTTTTAAAATTAAATTTTATATTTTTGAAAATGTTGATATGATTGAACTTATGGCAATGCTATCTAATATTGCTATGTAGTAAGATAACTATTTTATTTGATCTATGTTGGAACACTTTTCTTTAACCATATTACATACTTAGAATTAAAGAAAAAACAAAAATATTTTAATAGAAAAACAAAAATTTAAAAAAAAAACAAAAAATTTATGTATATTTATGCCGTAAGGTGTTTTTCTCTGAACATGTTCGGAAAAACGCTGTTCATTTCGTCGTCTATTCGACCAACCATACTCCTCCGCTTGTCCTCTTCGCGATCCGGTGGTTCTCTGCATGTCCTCTTCACGATTCGGTGGTCCTGGCACTTAACCCCCATCCCCACGTGTCTGCTTCATGATCCGCTGGTCCTCCACGTGTTTTCAATTTGAGTCTATGTAAAACCTTTAGAGGTAATGGTTTTCAGTCGTTGCCCTGCTCTGTCCTCCCATTTCTCCTACAAGTTTCAGTATTGGCATCTTTTCCACCTCTTTGATAAGCATTGTTCATGGGCTTTGCCATGACTGTTGAGTTTGTCAGAACCGCAGTTGTCCTGCGATTCTGGAGTTCCATGGGTGATATTTGGAGAGCCTATCCTATGAAAGAGCAGTGTTTTTTTCTCGGTTTGGCATTTATTCTGAATTTATTAGATAGCTTTCTATTCATGGAGGAGGTGGTTGAACATCTTGTCATGGTGATCGCCCCTCCCTGCTGCATAAATGGCGATTACTGGTCACATTTAGTTTGCGTGGGTTTGCACAGAGAAGTTGCATTGTTTCTAGTTCTAGGAATTCTGATTCAAAGAGGCAAAGAACTAAAAAAACACAGGTACTTTGTTTTTTCACTGCTCCTAGATTTGATTCTGTGCAATTTCATTTCTATTGCAAATTTGTTGTTAGTGTCAATCTTGTAGGCTTTTCTGAGCGTTGTCATATCTTCTGCTCTCTACAAGCCGTTCATCAATTTCCACAAAACTACCATTAAAAGAATCGGGTACCGCAACTGGCCCGACCACTAAACCGCCATTCTCGTATAGCTTAGAATAATTCAAAACCCCTGAATCAATAGTAGGGTTCAGGAGCAAGCCTATGGTGCAATTGGCTATGAGGCATATAACTTGTGTAGAGGAGGCTGCATTTTTCATGTCACTATCTTCAACTGTGGATTTAAGCATCAAATCCTGCAAGCTCTTCAGTAGGAAGCCGAGGAGGCGTATTCAAATTTGAAAAGAAAATACCTATTCACAACCCGCTTCAACAATTCCCTCTACTTTTGTTGTATTTCAGATATTGAATCTTTTCTTCGAACAAAACATCATATTATAAGGTGGTCTTGGATCATGTATCTAGATAGTGACTTGTTTGCCATGGTCTGTCTATATACTAGCAATTTTGTAAGTTGTTGCTAAACTCTTATTGGCAGTATCTATTTTCAGGGTGACCTTGTTTCCATTAATGGTTGATCTTGATATTCACATCTACAATACGTTTTCTTTGAAGAATTTTTTGTTTTGAAATTAAATAGGTAAAGAAAAATGTTGGTTTATGCTTTTTCTTATTTTAATATTTTTTTTTCTAATTATTTAAAGGGTATTTCAAGTTTTTATACAGCGACAATGACTTATGAATTTCCAAACTATTTTACTTTCATAGAATAGGCCTTAGTTCTCTTAATACACTTTTATACGCAGAATTTACTCCATGTCAATTTCTTTCGGCATTCTTGAATATAAATATATTTGTTAATTATCTTGTCTAGGAATGGATGTGGGTGTCTCATTAACGGAGGAAGCTTGTTGTTCAAGTTATGGGAAGAACTTTGTCTGAGTTTATGTATCTTCTCGCTCTGTTCCTTGCATATCTAAGTTTCGAACTATTTATGGTCCACGAATACCCCTCTGCAACCTGAGTTCTTCGCACAAGACAGGCCCCGGTAAGTAAAACCCTCAATGAAGAATGAGTTTTGAGTTTCTTGAATGTCTTATATGCATGTGTTCTTATATGCATGTGTTCTAAGTGGAGTTAAAACGACAGGGTATATTCTGCGAAAATGCGCTTCCTTTTTCTCCTTCTTGAGTTAAGATGACATGGCATTTTCATGTGGAATCTGTGGAATTCATGCATATCTTCTAGTAAATCCTAATAGCAATAAAGGCATAGGGAAACCGACAGCCAATGAGTTTCCATATTTGGGGACTCCAATGCATTCTACAACACAAGAGGTAGACTCCATCTCTTCTCCAACAACAAAAAATAACAAAAAGCGAAGCCAAATAAGTGTTTCCGCCCAAAACTTAGAAAGGGTAGTTGGAAATATAGATAATTTGGGAAAAGTTTAGCCTAATGGTGAACTAACACTGTGTGGGTTTCCAGCTCTACTTGGTTGTTTGCATGTAAAATAGATAGCAAATATCCCAGACACTATTTTCTTATAGCTCCATCACGTGCCCAGAGTTTCTTTCCTCATTAATTCTAAGTCCCTCGGATTACTTGCTCGTTATGAGTGATGTTACCTTGTGTGTTGAGGAGGGCTCTCAGATGGTTGTGTTGCTATGTTGGTTGGTTGGGATTAAAAAAATTTGCAGACGAAGTAATTGTAACATCTCTTTGGTAATTGTAATTCCCTACTTTGGTAATTGTAACATCACAAGTCATTTGTAAAATCATCTTTTTAAAATTCTTATGTGGGTAATTGTAACTTTTTAATTCACTTTACATTGGGCCTTTTTTTGAATTCCTAGGTTGGTAATTGTAACTTTTTAAGTTATCATACATTGGGAAAGTGGAAATAGTTTAAAATCAATTTTTGGGGCAATGGAGAGTGACATAAAAATATTATTCTTTTAAATTTTACATGGTCTAGGTGTAGCTTTTTCAATATATTTATCGTATTGGTTAATTTCTCAATATACTTGAACAATCGAACTTGAGGTTCTTTGTTAATTTGGAATGAGCTTAAGCATGTTTATGCTCTCTTTTGGTAATGTATTGAATTATTAAGATAACATTAAGTTGTATTTCTATTTTGGAAGGGGAGGTATTGACATTATTAAGATATCATTTAGGTTGTATTGTTATTTTGAAAGGGGAGGTATTGACATTTGGACATGTTTTAGGAATTGGTTTAGTTTTTAGGTTAAGCTAAGTTACAAGTGTAATTAGTGATTTAAGGTTAGTGCTACTTTTGGTAAGATTAATGAAATTTGGTGAAGTACATTTACAATTTAAGTAAAAGTTTGTAGCAACTTATGAGTTGACTCTTCGAGTAGGTGTTTATATCTATGCAACTTGCTTATGTAGTTTCATTTCCCTAGGAGTGAGAAATATTGAAATGTTCTCTAGAAAGGGTGGGATTCCACCATCATAATGGGAAAAAAAGTAAAATGATTTGAGTTCCTATTGCTAGCTAGCATCAAGTCTGTGATTTGACTCGTTGGGCACTTGTGAGTTGGCCATTGAGTTATCACTAAGCAAACCAATCCTATATTTTGTGTGCCCAATGAGTGAGCAATATTTTAATATTATCCTTATGGGTGGGATTCCACCACCAGCATCATCAGAAGAAGAAAAACGTTTTGAGCTACATTTTTCTTGATGTTCCTATTTTTTTAATATGGGTATGCCCACTCAAGAATTCTCAGAACTTCCCTAGGAACTACTACCAGAACTTATTAGATTGAATGGGGTCAGTATACCATTTCTATTAACCTTTAGTAGGAAGAATGAATGAATTTAATTCAGACCTTTTCACTTCTGACTTTAGTCATCGTTTGTAGGCCATGGTCCAAAAATTGGATTGGTCATCTCTTTATCATCCCTATTTTTCCCTTTCCTTCCATACTGAAAAAGGAGTATCTGACCGAATAGTATTCCCATTTATGCTTGCACGGTATTTTTTTATGTCATAAGGCATTCTCCCCTAGAGTTCTTTGGTAAAGCACTGCTCATTCCATCATCTATTCAGCCCACCGTGCTTCTCCGCTTGTCTTCTTCGTGATTCGTTGGTTTATTAGTTGTGCTACTTTTCAATGCTGGTTACTATTTAGGACTTTACTTTTATCATTTGTTTAGCTATCTTCTACTTATTGCTGAACAACATTAAGAATTCTACTCAAATATTCAACTTTCTTGAGTTATAATATCTTCATAATCGTAGTGCAATTGGAGTATGTGATAAATGAACCTAACATAATCAACTTCAACTTTTTAAACATGTTTTTTTCCCAAAATTTCTGTCAAAATTAGCTCATACCAAGGCAACTGTTAGATGACTTTAGCTAAATTCTAATCTACAAGTATTGGTATCTCTTACAAACCAAATAATAGGGTAGTGTCTCAAAACTACAAGATGGGTTTGTTTTTACATGGAACCGCTTTCATAATTCCCAATATTGTTGATTCTCATAAAACAACTTTTGCAACAATTACCCCCAGCTACTTACCCAAGGGAGGCTTTTACATAGAACCACTCTTTCAAAATTCTCAATGTAGTTGTTTCTCAGAAAACAGCTTTTGCCACATTTACCTCAGCTTTTTACCTAATCCATTATACGTAGAAGGGCTTGATAAAAGCAAGAATTAAAATCCAGAATATACTTGGTTCTTAAGGTGGAATTTACACTTTAACAGTAAAAATCCATAATATTGTAGAGATTACAGGCAGCTAGGAAATGGAAAATATAGAATTCTGCAATCAAGAAACAATTGTATTTAAGGAAACCAAAATGGATAAAGGATTAAAATTTGTTTGAAAGAAAGGGGCGAGAAGCAATTTTCTGAAATTAATCCCACCAATTGCTACGAGAAGAAACAATATCAATGTCACTTTGGTTACTAGGCATTAAAATTGAAAAATGTTCATTATGAAAAACTAAACTTAAAAATCACTTGTGGTATTAAAAATAGAACCAAGAGAGCAAAGATGTTAGAGTTGCTTACCTTTATCCAATTTGTAAGCAGATGAATGTCTATGTTCAATGCATGGAATACATCTTTTAGATTTAGTGAACCTTCTATAATGCACATAATTATATGCACGTAGACACCAGACCAATGGAGTGCCCCTATATTCTCTGGGTGCATATTTATTTAAAGGCATGAGGGGAATTGCATATGTAGTAAGCTTTTGCATATTTTCTTAATAGGAATAAAATAAAATAACAAGCTACAGAAAAAGAAAAAAGAAAAAAGAAAAAAAAAGGGGTCAAAGTGTTTCATGGAGTTTTCTTAAATTCCTTGCGTCAACCAGCATTTTGACACACGTCGAAAACTTTTTATCTATAAATGCTTGTAACACAAGTTGTGAATAGTCTTTATAGATTGCCTGAGGGAACCGAAAGTTTACACACGAGGAGGACACCTTTTTTATTTCGGGACTTTAGAATCCATTCAGTGCAGAGTGCATTCTGCAATTCATTTTCCCTTTTTAATTAATGGATTCTTATAGATTGGTTGAGGGAACCAGAATTTTGCACACGCGCAAGAACCCTTTTTTTAATTTCGGGGCTTTAGAATCCATTGAGTGCAGAGTGCAATCTGCAAGTCATTTACCCTTTTTAATTAATGGATTCTAAATTCATTCCAGTCCAAATACCTTACATTTATGTTATCACTTTCATATGAATCAAATCAATGTCCATGGAGTTCTACCATGTTGAGAATAAATGATAAATGAGTAAGGCAAGTTGCCTATCCAAGAGGGTGCAAGAATAAGTTTTAAGTAGAAATTTTGCAAAAAATTGATGTTTGGCATAGTTTTATAAGTGAAAGTTTCAAAGATAGTTTTCCATGCCCTAGAGGTTTTGAGGGTCTCTCTCTAAAACTTTCAAAAATCCTAAAACAATCTAAAAGAAAAAACTAAAACTGTGTCCCCTTTGGATTTTCCGCTTCACCAAACTCCAGTTAAAATGAAATTTTCTAAACTATTTTGGATAAAGCATTAAGTCATAAGTAATGAAATGTAACAAGAGAGATGGATGATTCCACATGCAAAGTAAAGAATAAGTTGAAATATAGAAAATTGTACTAAAACTTATAATTGAACATATTTTAGAATTTTCACTTGCATATTCAATGAAATCAAGGCACAGGCTTGAATGCAACGCCGTTAGGCGTTATCCTCTAAAGTTTTGTTCTCAACAACTGTAGATGTCGTTGTCCCTCCTTCCAGTGCTACTTTTATGCGTGTCTCCTCTTGCGCTGTGCATTTTGCATAGGTTTCTTGTATTCCCAACTAGGAAAAAGCAAGACACCAACCGAAAACCTTAATCAACTAACAACTTAGGGATGGGGGTTAAGTGCCAAGTCCAACCATCAATGATGTCACTTGTTAAGGAGCCCGAGCTAGGTTCTAACCTTTACCTCCAAAATATTCGGAAGGCCGAACTATCAACACTGAAGTTCTTTACTACCCAGCAAGAGTCAATTTGAAGACACGCGGAAGACCAGCGTATCACGAAGAAGACACATGGAGAACCAGCGGATCACGAAGAAGACACGCAGAGAAGCACGGTTGGTTGAATAGATGACAAAATGAACATTGGTTTCCAAACAATTCTCTTCCTTCTACAGTCCAGTGATTTATGGAGAGCCATGACTCTTGTCCGATGATTCTGGATTGTCGTGAGGTGATTTCTTGATAGCCCCTCCTGTGAAAGAGCCCATCTTGTAGCAAGAGCCTGCTTTTCCCTTTCACTCTCTTTATGAGGCACAAGCATTTAGTTTGAATGAATGGTTCTTTTGCTGACATGGATGTGCCTATCAGCCTTCTTGTTATGCTCCTAATTCATATGTTTTTTGGCCTCTCACAAATTATTTCACATAGATTTTCTAACCCGCTGCTACAGGAATTATGAGAAACGTCTGCCCTTTGCAGACTTTATGCTTTTGTATCCTCGTTTTGGTTGGATGACTGGCATTCTCCGACTTTACAGCTATCAGAGAGACCCCCAAATGTATCTACATTTGTGGAAATCTTGTGCATTCTCCAAGTGCTCTTAGAGAGGAATGTAATGAAAAAATGTGGCACTTCTTTGCAAAGAAGAGCCTTCTCTTCAATAGACATATTTGAAAGTTTCTTGAAGGGTAAATTTGCTATGGAGTTATTATGCAAATCTAAAGTAGTTATTGAGAATTGTTTTGGCACACTTTACAAAGAAAATAACTTTGCTTATGCATGGAATTAAAAAAAATTATCATTATTTTATGGAATTAAATAACTTTTATTATATTATGGTTATAAATAGCCAACAAGCTCTTAACCTAGGATAATAGACGTACCAACACCATATTAGATCTTCTGGCTCTTTGGGAACTGCTTTTGGTTGCCATTCATTTAGGGATCCCTCTCTTATTTGTATTTGGGGATTCACGGGTTATCATCTCATGGGTAAATAGAATTGCTTCATTGAACACCCCACTTCTGAGTCATTGGTGTGATGACATTCTTTCTCTGCTGCATCATGTGCCTTTAGTGACCATCAATCGTAGCTATCACGAGCATAACTAGCAGTCTGACAGTCTCTCCAAACAGGCTCTTCCATTGGCCTCGGGGCATGGGTAATTTTCTAAACCTTTAGATGGTATGCTCATTGATCATGGGATATTTCAGTTATTTTGGCTTGTGCCGGGCTTTGCCCTTTCACTCTCTTTATGAGGCACAAGCATTCAGTTTGAATGAATGGTTCTTTTGCTGACATGGATGTGCCTATCAACCTTCTTTTTATGCTCCATTAGGCGTTCTCCTCTGAATTTTTGTTCTCAACAATTGTAGATGTCATTGTCACTCCTGGCAGTGCTACTTTTATGCGTGTCTCCTCTTGCACTGTGCATTTTGCATAGGTTTCTTGTATTGCCAACTAGGACAAAGCAAGACACCAACTGGAAACCTTAATAAACTAACAACTCAGGGATGGGGGTTAAGTTCCAGGTCCAACCATCAATGCTATCACTTGTGAAGGAGCCCGAACTGGGTTCTAACCTTTACCTCCAAAAGATCCGGAAGGCCGAACTATCAACACCAAAGTTCTTTACTACCCAACAAGAGTCAATTTGAAGACACGCAGAAGACCAGCGTATCATGAAGAAGACACGTTGAGAACCAGCGGATCACGAAGAAGACACGCAGAGAAACACGGTTGGTTGAATAGACGACGAAATGAACATTGGTTTCCAAACAATTCTCTTCCTTCTATAGTCCAGTGATTTCAGGAGAGCCGTGACTCTTGTCCGATGATTCTGGATTGTCGTGAGGTGATTTCTTGAGAGCCCCTCCTGTGAAAGAGCTCGTCTTGTAGCAAGAGCCCGCTTTTCCCTTTCACTCTCTTTATGAGGCACAAGCATTTATTTTGAATGAATGGTTCTTTTGCTGACATGGATGTGCCTATCAACCTTCTTGTTATGCTCCTGATTCATATGTTTTTTGGCCTCTCACGAATTATTTCACATCAATTTTCTGACCCGTTGCTACAGGAATTATGAGAAAAGTCTGCCCTTGGCAGACTTTATGCTTTTATATTCCCATTTTGGTTGGATGAATGGCATTCTCCGACTTTACAGCTATCAGAGAGATCCCCAAATGTATCTGCATTTGCGGAATTCTTGTGCATTCTCAAGGTGCTCTTAGAGAGGAATGTAACGAAAAAATGTGGCACTTCTTTGCAAAGAAGAGCCTTCTCTTCAATAGACATATTTGAAAGTTTGTTGAAGGGTAAATTTGCTATGGATTTATTATGCAAATCTGAAGTAGTTATTGAGGATTGTTTTGGCACATTCCACAAAGAAAATAACTTTGCTTATGCATGGAATTAAAAAAAATTATCGTTATTTTATGGAATTAAATAACTTTTATTATATTATGGTTATAAATAGCCAACAAGCTCTTAACCTAGGATAATAGACGCACCAACACCAGATTAGAGCTTCTGGCTCTTTGGGCACTGATTTCGGTTTCCATTCATTTGGGGATCCCTCTCTTATCTATATTTGGGGATTCACAGGTTATCATCTCATGGGTGAAAAGAACTGCTTCATTGAACACCCCACTTCTGAGTCATTGGTGTGATGACATTCTTTCTCTGCTGCATCATGTGCCTTTAGTGACCATCAATCATATCTATCGCGAGCATAACTAGCAGCCTGACAATCTCTCCAAACAGGCTCTTTCATTGGCCCCGGGGCATGGGGAGTTTTCTAAACCTTTAGATGGTATGCTCATTGATCATGGGATATTTCAGTTATTTTGGCTTGTGCTGGGATTTACCCTTTCACTCTCTTTATGAGGCACAAGCATTCAGTTTGAATGAATGGTTCTTTTGTTGACATGGATGTGCATATCAGCCTTCTTGTTATGCTCCTGATTCATATGTTTTTTGGTCTCTCACGAATTATTTAAGATAGATTTTCTAACCTGTTGCAGCAGGAATGATGAGAAAAGTCTGCCCTTAGCAAACTTTATGCTTTCCTGTCCCCATTTTGGTTGGATGACTAGGATTCTCCGACTTTACAGCTATCATAGAGATCCCCAAATGTATATGCATTTGTGGAATTCTTCTGCATTCTGAAGGCGCTCTTAGAGAGGAATGTAACGAAACAATGTGGCACTTCTTTGCAAAGAAGAGCCTTCTCTTCAATACACATATTTGAAAGTTTGTTGAAGGGTAAATTTGGTATGAAGTTATGATGCAAATATGAAGTAGTTATTGAGGATTGTTTTGGCACATTTCACAAATAAAATAACTTTGCTTATGCATGGAATTAAAAAAAATTATGCTTATTTTATGGAATTAAATAACTTTTATTATTTAATGGTTATAAATAGCCAACAAGCTCTTAACCTAGGATAATAGATGCACATGTGTTTTTTTAGTTCTTTGGCTCTTTGAATCAGAATTCCTGCAACTAGAACTTCTCTATGCAAACCCACGCTAACTAAATCTGACCAGTAAACACCATTTAGGCAGCAAGGAGAGGCAATTGCCATGACAAGATGTTCAACCACCTCCTCCATGAATAGGAAGCTATCTAATAAATTTAGAAGAAATGCCAAACTAAGAAAAAAACACTTCATGTTTTAGACAGGCTCTTTCACAGGACGGGCTCTTCAGAAATCGCCCAAGGCACTCTAGAATCGCCGGACACCTACAGTTCTGACCAGCTCAATAGTCACGGCAAAGCCTATGAACAATGCTCAGTAAAAAGTACCCCTACCAGCATCCATACGAAGCTTGAAAGAAGTAGTACAGTAAAAACATGCCTGCTCCACAGAAGCCATCCTTGGCTACTCCATGAAATATCCAATATTCTCAACCAGTATAGCAGGAGCATATTTCACTGTTCTATAGTTCTGACTGTGGCTGCTTTGATCAAGAAAGTGTGGAGAGGAACATATTCTAGTCATGTTAGAGTGGATAGTAACTGGTCTGTCATTAAAAATACCTTCGTTTCTCGATCTCTAGACTTCCCATAATAACAGACATAGAATCTCAAGTGGCACACCAAGGTTTTTGACCCATAATTCAAAAGTCTCCAACAACGATCGAGAGATCCCCTGCCAAGGTTTCTTGATGTTGTTAGATAGAGCACGACCAATCTATTGAAAAAGGCAACAAGAATCGAAGATATGGTCCACAGTTTCAACATCTCTATGGAAAAGAACACAAACACGAGGGCCAAAATATCCCCTTGCTTGAAGTGCATCCCAATTCAAGATCTTCCAGTTGAGGGCCAACCAACAAAAATATTTTACATTGCCTGGAATTTTTAAAGACCAAAGCTATGTATTCCAACATCAATGAACAGGGACTGCGAAATATTTTAAAATGTGCAGATAAGCCAATTGTGCTTTGATTGTCCTGTTCTGTTGGAGTCTAAATAGATTAAGGGGGTGAAGGTTTCGGGTACTATTACAATCTCTCATACTCTTTTTGTTGATGATATCATTATCTTTGGTGTTGGGTCTTATTATGTGTGGTTTATCATAAAAAAGTTGACAACCCTGTTCTATGGTGCTACTTGTATGACCTTCAGTCTTGGTAAATATTGGTTTCGTCAGTTTGGGGTTGACAATCATACTATCCTTTCCGTAAAGGACCTCTTTTATGTTTAATGTAAGCATATGGAGGAGGGTTTCATGTGTCTTGGTTTCCTACTTCACTCTAATTCCTACTGCAGAACTGACTGGGACTGGTTGGTTAAGAAATTTCACTTCCCTATTAATAGATGGTCTTCTAAATGGACTTCTTTGGGTGGTCGACTAACATTGGTCACTTCTATGTTACAATCATTGCCATTATACTGGTTTGGCTTATTTCACATCCCTATGTGTATTTTGCATCATCTCTGCAGTTCGTTCTTTCGCTTCCTTTGGAGGGGCACCCAAGACTCAAAAAAATATCACTTGGCTAACTGGAAGGCTTTATCTTTTCCAAAGATAAGGGGGGGATGGGGCATTAAGCACATGGGTTTATTCAATACTGAATTCTGTGCAAAAATTATTTTGCGTGGACTGATGAAGACTAATATTTGGTGTTTGATCATTAAGTCAAAGTATCTGAGGCATATGCTTGTTGATTTATGGTTGCATAATACCAATGGGTATTCTTATCATGCCTCCACGGTTTGGCGTAGTTTTTTCTCCCGTTATCCTTAGGGATCTTCGTTGGCGTGTTGGAAGGGGTTCCAATATCATGCTGGGTGTGTCTCAGATTGTGGGGATTGATAATTGGCAGTTCTCCCGAAGTTTGTTCAATTGTCTCCAGCTAAAAAATATATATGTTCTAAGGCAAGTTTCAATGGATGCTGGGGATTCCACTTCGGCATGGATGACTGCTCAATCTTTGGGCTTGTCTGGATCATATGCTTCAGAATGGAAAAATTTTATTGCAAATCTCAAGGAGGTGGGAATTTTATTCAATGATCTTTCAGACTCTTTAGTCTGGACAGGAAACAACGCTGATGGATCGGTCATTGCTTGTCTGGCTTATGACTCTTTATTAAATTCCTTTTCTCCTTACTAGTCTGTTTGGTGGCATCCCATTCTATGGAAATTGAAGGCTCCTCTCAAGGTGAAATGTTTCACCTGGCTTGCTATGAACAAGAAGATTCTTACTTGGCATTCTCTCTAGGGGCGGGGCTTCCAAGGCCCTAGCAGATGCTCTTTCTGCCTTTGTGATTTTGAGACTGGATCATATCTTCTTTTCCTGCCCTTGGTTCCGATGCTTGTGGATGCACTTGTGTGACATGCTATATATTCAGTGGTCTTAAAGGGCGAAACATTTCTCAGCTTTTATATTGCATATTCATGAACACTTGACTTTACCCCTGGAGATGGGATTGGTATGTATATGGGAAATCTGGCGTATGAGAAACTTTTTCATTTTTCAGGCGATCCCCATTGATATGGCTCACATTGTTTTCAAAATTCTATTTGGTTATATGCCAGTTAAGATATCTCGTCCTCGACATATTGCTTATCCTGTGCTGTCTGCGGACGGTGGTATTGGTTTTTTTAATGGGGAAGAACAACATGGTTATTGTGGTGCAGGCATGGTCATCAGAATTGCAACAAATCATATTTTATGTCTGTGTATGAATGCTAACAGTGGATCAAACACCCAGGTAGAACTGTTGGCTCTATGGGGACTTCTGTTATTTGCTAGCGTTCGAAATATTGGTTTAAAGCTGATTATGGGTGACTCACGAACTCTCATTGACTAGTCTATGAATCGTTAGAAACTTCATTCATTGGTTCTTCAACCATGGATTGTTCATGTTCAGTCCTTGCTCGATCTTCTCTCTCCCCTTCCTTGTTAGCATATTTATCGAGAATACAATTCCCAGGTGGACTATTTGTCCAAACGTGGGATTGATTTTCCTTCGGGATAGATTAGTTGGTAGGAGCTATCTGTCGAAGTGATCATTGCTGAAGGATTTCTCTCTTGTCCATGAGTTTGTTTGTGTTGCTCAGATGACCTTTGATGGATGATCCGTTGAAGATTGTGGATAGTTTATTTTGTGTTGGTCTTAGTTTTCTGGTCTCTCCTTTCTGGACACTTGACTCACTTGACCATTCATTTTTTTGTGCTATAGTTCCAGTTTTTTGGACTGTTTAAAGTCTTTATGGATTTGTAGTTTTGGTGATGGATATCATGTAGACTTTTTTCTATTATTTATTTGATCATTATCTCGATTTGTTTTGGGCTACACTAATGCACAAATTCTCTTTGTAAGTTTTTTTCAACTGGTTTTATTTGACACAACTTTATCCTAATATAAAGTTGTCCTTTCCTTGTGAAAAAAAAGATTAATTTACAATTTTTTTCATTTAACATTAAACATAAGATGAATTTAACATTACAATTTTAAACAATAACTTCTTAAACTTTATGAAAGTTCTAATTGTTTTTTTTTAATATAGAGACAATGAAAGTTTCAGTTGATGACCTACTTATACTTATATCAGTTGGAAACAACTAAAGTGACAACTCTCATCAGTAGATTGTTATATATACTCAAGTGAATGGATTCATCAATGAAGCTATGATTGTAGGAGATATCCCATGAAGAATCATTGCAAGATAAAATCACTCGAAATAAATCCAAAGATCGAACTCAAAATGTATCAACAATGATTTCCATGTATTATTCCATGATCGATTCTAGAAGCGAGAGGAAGAGAAATACATATATTGCAATGTCCATTTTTGATACTTTGGGATCTTTTACATCCTCCTCATGTCCTAATCTCATGTTCTTCTATAATCACCATGTATATGTTAGCAATTGTTTTTTTTGGTCTCCTCTTATGTATTTTGTGCTTGCCATGCATCAATATGAATTGAACCAAACTGAACTGATTATTTTTTGAAATGGGTTTTGGGGGAAAATGGAAGACGATACACTACAACATTTGAAATTTGAAATTTCACAAGCAAATGATGAAGTTGACATTGGCGAAGGGGACTTTCAATTGATGTAGTAAGCGAAAGATGGAAGGCCATAATAGTAGACAGAGGGTGGATGGCCAGACTAACACATATGGATGCATGTTGCATGCACATGGTGGGACGTGAATGGGTTTCTTAGTACGATAAAGGCCCCACAATAGTAGACTTAATGGTTTTGCTAGGAGGTGCCTATTGCTCTCTACAGAGTACAGATCGATCAAAATGAAACATGTAGGATCTTTTAAAGTTTGCTTCATTTTTATTTTGTTTTCATTTCTTCCTACATTCTTTTATTTTCCACTATGATGTTGCTATACATAATAATCTCATATAAGCCAAACAAGGTTATTGTCACAATGTGACATAATCATATGTTTGACCTCTAATTGTTGCAGTGTAACAAAATATCAACGACTTTTTCTTTATGTCACATTAAACAACAACATTAACATAATGTGGTTAGTATTAATATTTTTAACATCAATATTAAGAATAATCATCATATTATTAATATTGAAAACATTGATATTGATATTAATAATGTTTGCTGATGTGAATATTAATATTTAAAAGGTTACCATTATTACACATTTTTAATAATATTAGTGTTTTCAATATTAATTAATAACACAAATATATATAATTTTAATTAATTTTAAGTATTGTTATTATGATGATGATGATGGTCTATCGATACCAACTCTAATCTATCGGTCCCTAATAGAAATGAAAGAAATTAGTTTGTAGTAAAACTTTTTTTTATGATTAAATTTTTTTAGAGAGAATGGTTTCTAGATCACCATAGTTTTGACGTGTTAAAAGGTTAGGGATGTATGTGTTGCAGGAAAGATTATGAAATTACAATTTAATGTGGGTATAAGAAAGTCACTCTAAGAGAAAGTGGTTTTCCTCCTAAGAAACTATATAACATTAATATATTATCTATAAAACCTTTACATTCGATTATTATTATTATAACTTTAACATTATTATATTAACATAATTTACTTTAACTTTAATCTCAATAAATCAAATGTAATATTAATATTATATTAATAAGCTTATTATATTATTCATCAAACATTAATATTCATTAATCACGTAATAACAACATGGTTTAAATTAATAATTTTAATTAATAAGACAACCATATGAATCACCTAAACATATAAATTATTAAATATGATACCATTTTATAATATGATTTTTTTTGGCTGAAACAATTTTTCTTATATTATTAATATATAATATTAACATAATGTTAAATATGATTATTATATATATATATATTAATTTCTTTTAGAAATAGTGTTAAATATTAATGTTGTTCATGTTATATGTATATTTTTTATATTAATAAAATAATAATTTACTTTCAACAATTATTTGTTTATTATTTATTATTTATTTCAATATTATTATATATTAATTGTAATATCAAAGTTAAGCAAGAGTTTTTTATTTTTTACTCTTTGTGGCATTTACATCGATAAGCTAGAATATTGTTTATAAGAGTCAGGATGCACTGGAATGATCTTGGCAGGAATAATCATTATGCTTCTTCTCTATGCTAACGATATCATTCTTATGGCAAGAGGATCATATGATCGTGAAAAGCAATTACGAATTCTCAATGTTTTTTGCACCAATATAGGCATGATCGTTAATACTCACAAAACAAAAGTCATGATTATCGAGTCCAATAAGGGTACTTATGACAATATAATCTTGGAGGAAGTAACCTCCTATAAGTACCTGTGAATTGACTTTCATCACAAGCTCAAGTGGAACTATAGTATTGAGAAGAGGATAAATGGAGGGTGGAAATCCTACTTTGGTCTTGAAAACAATGGAGGGTGGAAAGCCTACTTTGGTCTTGAAAACAACTTTAAATTGACAAACCTTGGGATGTGGAAGAAAAGAAATTCCTCTTTAAAAATATCATCACTCCTTTTATCTTATATGGTTGTGAAGTTTGGTGGTGTAGCATTTCCAGAGAATCATCGAGAAGAGTTGAGCAAATCCATAAGTGGTTTATTACCTAAATCTTAAAATTAAGTGAAATGTGCCCTATCATATTCTCATCTTAAAAGCAAGGCTCTCCCCCATTGAAAGCTTGGCTATGATTAGATATCTAATATACAAGAACAAATTAAACAACATAGGAGACTACGGACTTCCTAAAATTGCTCTTAACTCAAGCCAAAATTATGGGATGATTAATGTAAATACCACTCTACAAAATATCAATAACATTAAAATTACATTATTACTTCTACTTTCAAAGAGAAAATGTGATGCAAAGAAGAATTAGAGGTAAAAAAGAAAGCTTCTATATTATAAAGAGATCATTAAGCCTAATATGGAGGATCAAACTTTCTTTCTATCTTAACAAGCTCAAAGAAAAAATTTAATATTGCCAAGATGAGAACAAACTCTCATGAGCTCCATAGTGAAACTAGACGTTGGACAACCCCTAAAATTCCTTAGGCTAAGAGGATTTTCCATCTATGAGAGTCTATGAGAGTCTATGAGCGTGAGAGATGAAAATCACTTTCTCTTAGGATACCCGACTTTCACCCTTTAAGCTTTTTGAGCATATGAATAGTACTTTAAGACAAATCAAATAATGTGTCTTGTCTTTTCTCTTAAGGTCGATAAATCAAATAATATTTTTTTATATTGTTCTTGTAGTAACATTTGTTATTTAGCTTCATGTAAATATACTTTTGTAAATAAAATATAGTTTTTTTCCTATCTTAAAAAAAATTAACTTTATTGCTTTCAAACTACTCTTAAATCACAAAAACATATTAATTAATAATATGTTATTCTTTTTCTACTCTAAATAATGTTGTCTATTAAAACATATTAATTAATAAGATGTTATTCTTTTTCCACCCTAAATAATGCTATCTATTAACATATATGAAACATATTATTAACTAATATGTTGTACTAGTTAACATTAATAAAAAGTATTTAAATATCTTCTCTATTAAATAAAATATTTTTTTCAAAGAAAACAAACTTCGAAAAGAAAGAAAAATAATTGAAAATGAATCATACTAGTTATTTAATAAAAAGTATTTAAATCTTCTCTTTTAATTAAAATATTTTTTCAAGGAAACCAACTTTAATCTTTTCATTTCAAATTCATTTTGAAAATGAATCATAACATTTATTTAATAATATTATTTAAATATCTATCTTTTTAATTAAAATATTAAAAAAAAAAAAAACAAACTTAACCTTTTTCTTTTCCAATGAAGTTAAAATCTTTATATGCCAAGGTTTGATTAAGAAACCTCCATGTCACTTTCAGTAAGTGTCTACCACAGTTTGTACTTAATAATATAACAAGATAACAAAAGAAGAGCTATCCATTAAGTTTCAGAGTATTTAATGAAGTTGAAGCAGTCTTGATGATCATTAGATCTCGAACAGTGCAAAATTCAACATCATCAAACTTACTCATACCGCGTTAAATGCTCTCCAAGTCAATAGATAACTCTTACAAAAAATAGCAAAGTCCATTAATCATTATGAAAGCCCCATGCCTATGCCTATGCCTATACAGAACAGGAACAGGTTGTGTTGTTGGTTAAATAAATGAAGCCCAATAAAAATGACAATGTGCCTGAAGCCTGCGGATGAGGTCAACGAGAAATACAACAAGCAAGTTCTATATATGTTTGTCCCACCTATATGTTGTGTATATATGCTTGTCGCACGTAAAGTTGTATATATGTTTGTCCCACCTATATGTTATGTATATATGCTTGTCGCACGTAAAGTTGTATATATGTTTGTTGCCCCTGCCATTCCGTAGGCCCCGGCGGAGATTCGTCCGTTGAAACAAAATACAAAATAGCACGTAAAGATCTTTAATTGTGCTCCATTTTGAAGATTGATATGCCAGACTTTGCAGTAATATAAAATTATAAAGTTCTTTTGTACATATAGCAACAGATTCTTGAAGTCTGTTTGAACATTAGGAATTTTTGAATGTTAATAAGTGAGATTTTTTTAATTCATTTATTTATTAATGAAATGATACTATTTAAAAAAATAGTTTGATAGTCATTTTGAATAGTAGCCTATTCTTTCTTGGGAAATTTTTGTTTATTAAAAAGGTAAACATTGGTCCTTATTTTTTTTAATAATAAATTTGAAAAATATTGATGATGATGATGGTTAACGTCTCTTGAGACCAAACTTTGGTCTATCGGACCTAAAGAACAGAATTAATTAGTTTGCTTTAAAGTTATATTTCTATGCTCAAAGAGCTTGGAAAGAAGCGTCCCGAGCTGACTATAATTTTGAGAGGCTAAAAGGCTAGGAAAGTCGGAATTGCCACAAAGATTATGAAACTGGGTTCTAATGTGGGTGTACGCAGGGCACTCTAAGAGGAAGTGATTTTCATCTTCAATGTTCTTACTCTCACAAAGGTGGCAGATCCTTTCTACCCATGGTGTTTTAGGGACTGTCCAACGACCAGTTTCACTATGGAGCTCATGCGGGTTCGTTCTTATCTTAGCTATGTTCATTTCTTTCTTAGTACTGATCAAAACAGAGAGATACTTCTGATCTTCTAGAGTAGGGTTGATGACCTCCTTATAGTATCTTAATTTTCTTTTAGCCTCGAGATCTTTCTCACACAACAATTTTTCTTTAAACTTCGAAGAAATAATATTTTTAATGTTATTAATATTCTGCAAAGCAACATTTTCATCGATCTCCCAGTGATTTAACCAAGACCTGGTATCTTTATACCACCCACGCTTGAGCCTTAAGTGGTTTTGGCTGGAGTTTAAAGCTATCTTAGGGAGTCTATGGTCTCCCATGTTATTGATTTTGTTCTTGTATAACAGGAATCTAGTCATAGCTAGGCTCTCGATGGGGGAAAGACCCACTTCTATAAGGAGAATAGGATAGGGTGTATTGTTTTTTATTTTGAGGTTATAAGTTATAAAACGCTTCTGGATTTGCTCGATCTTTCTCCAGGATTCTCTAGAGATGCTGCAACCCCAGACCTCACACCCATACAAGATGACAGGAGTGACCAGAGTTTCAAAAAGGAGCTTCTTTTTATCCCACATCATGAGGTTTGCAGCTTTACAGTTATTTTCAAGACCAAAGTAAGCTTTCCACCCCCCGTTAATCCTTTTCTTAATGCTATAGTTCCAGTTGAGCTTGTGATCGATATCAATTCCTAGGTACTTGTAAGAAGATACTTCCTCAAAGTTACTATTGTCATACATAAAATTAGCGTATGTATCATTCTTGGATTTGATAATCATAACTTTTGTTTTGTCAGTGTTAACAGTCATACCCATGTTAGAGCAGAAATCTTTGAGGAGTCGAAGCTGCTTATCAAAATCTGAAGAACACCTTGCCATAAGGACAATATCGTCAGCATAAAGAAGAAGGATGATGACTATTCCAGCTAAGATCGTACCAGCACAACCTGCTTCTTCTAAACAACCCTCTAACTTATCAATGTAAATGCCAAAAAGGGTAGGGGAGAGGGGGCAACCTTGCTTAACTCCGATATTACACTTAATATCTTTCGACCACCCCTCATTGCTTTTAAAATTGGCAATTACATTCTCGTAGAGCCTTATCGCGGAAGCTCTCAGCTCGAAAGGAACCTTAAGCTCTTCTAACCTATTCCAAAGGTTATTTCTAGGTACCGTATTGAAAGCCTTTCTAAAGTCCACAAAGCAGCAAAAGAGATTGGATTTATCATTGCGACACTCTTCTATAATGATCCTAAGCGTAATAAGGTGGTCTGTTGTTGAGTGATACCTTCTAAAACCTGCTTGGCCTTTAGCCCGCTTACCTTCACTTTCAAGCCAAATGCTGATTTTCTTTTCCAAAATAATACCATATAACTTGGCTAAGAGGGGGCTTATCATAATAGTCCGATAATTTGAGGGGTTATTTGTATCCCCACTTTTAAAAATAGGGATAATGAGGCTCTGAGTCCAAGGTTTAGGGAACCCTTGCTTGACTGCTTGATTAAAAAGCTTGTGGATGTGAGGGATGAGGACAGGACCTCCAATTTTTAAGATTTCTGCCTGGTAACCTTCAATGTCCTTAGCTTTTCCATTAGCCAGACGCTTAACCCCAAAATCTATGTCTTTTAAAGAGAAAACTTCTTCCATTGTGAGGAGGGTTTCAAAGTGGTCGAAGACATTCGGGGAGTCATAAAGCTTATTAAGATAGGAATTCCAGTCGTGCAGAGAAATTTTATTATTATCTTTAGTTTTTCTAGTTAGAATCTGCCTCCAGAATTTCTTAGGGGTCGTCTTAGAGAGGTGTAAGAGATTGTCTTGCCTTTTGTCAATATATTGCCTTTTTTTCTTTTTAGTAAGGGTTTTGTAATTTTTTATCTTGTTAATTTTAAGAGATTCGTCAAGAGCTTCCTTAATCTCTCTCCTCGCATTTTTACAATCAGTATCATACCAAGGGTTGCCTTTTCTATTCCTTTTATTACTCGAGACTTCATTTGAGAACTTGTTAATGGAATAAGAGAGGGTTGTGGTAAAATTATAATAAAGGTCTTCAATGTTGTCTGTACTTGATAAAGGAAGCAAATTATTTTTTAACTCATTTATAAAAAGAACTTGTTTATTCCTATCAAAGATCGAGTGCTTATGGTTATAAGGATTATCCTCTATGGGATCTCTATGGATGGCATAGTTGAGAATTACCATTAAAGGTTTATGATCCGAATCAGGCTCATGGTCGTTTAGAATGTCCAAATTTATTATATTGTTGTATAAAGAAATATCAGAAATAACATAATCTACTACGCTGCTACCAAGCCCATGGATACAGGTCATCTGTCTAGAGCTAGGCCACTTCATTAGACCATTGCAAATTATGAGATCTTGAGAGCTACAAAGCTTGATTAACTCAGACCCAAACAAATTTTCCCCTAAATCTACAGAGCTTCTTTTGTACCTGCTAGCTAAAGTAAGGTCTTCATCTAACCAGAGAGGATTAGGGTTGGAATAATTGCTTAGGAGAATAGCTTGGTTGTTAGAAGTTCTAGCATTAAAATCGCCCATTAAAAGGATATTACCGTCATTCCTAAGTCTAGAAATATCATTCTCTAGTCCATTGTAAGGACAATTTTTATCTAAATTGCTCTTCTTATAGAAGTTAGAGTTAATAGGGGCAAAATAGCATATAGCTATGTAGGTTTTTCTGTTGTTGATGTCAGTGATTTCTATCCACATATACTGGTTGTGAGGGTCTTTTTTATAAAGCCTAGCATGGGGGGAGATGTTCTTCTTAATGTAACACGCTATACCCCCAATGCCTCTGCGAGAGGATCGCTTGTTCCAGATTGACCAAAGCACAAAACCATCTATGTTAGGGACCCTAGACTTAGCATGCTCCCAAGTTTCAACTATCAAAATTATATCAACTTCATTAGAGATCCAACTTAGCTTGGGGCCTTTGTTCCATGGAAAGCCCCGACAGTTCCAAGAAAGAATCTGGAGTATGTTGAATTGCTATTTATTACTATCTTTTTGGTTTCTATCTCGAATAACAGCTTTCCTATTTCTAATTATTGCCCATTTTCCTTCCTTCCTGGCTTCTTTTACCTTTTGAACCTCCTTTCTTAATTCTGCTTGATCTTCTGGAATGAGATCTTCATTTATGAATATTCCAGTCCCTTTTAGACTTGAGGTTTTACTAAGTATGTTATGTTTAAGGTCAGTAGAGCTTACCTTTACCCGGATTAACCTTCCTTTATTCTCAGTTAATTTCCCCAACCTTTTCGCTTCTATGAGACATGTTGTTTCAATTTGTAATCTATTGTGTAATTTTGTTTGGGCTATGGCTAAAGTATCCTCGTTTTCCTCCTCTTTCAAGCCGAAAATTAAAAGGTTCAAGGCCCTTTTGCTACCTTCATGGTCTAATTCTATCAATTTTTTCATTTCTTCTTTAATGGGTTTGATATCTAAGTTATCTAGTTAACCTCTTGGGGATTTTGTTTTTATAAAAAGTAAAAGTTAAAGATTAAAGATCTTTTCAGATTTTTTTTTCTTCTGATAAAAGGTAAAGATTGATGAATATTGCCCATCTTTGGTGGGCATCGATTTAGTTCAAGTTTACACCAGATTAAGGTTGAGCCTAGTTGCCAATAGACAAAAGAGAAGTAAGCCACGACTATCAGGCTGGTTGGAAATTAAATAATTGTCAACTTGCTATTAATTAAAATGAGAATCAAAGTTTACAATATATTTATTTTGAGATTCAAATAATTATTTTTTTACTTGTTTATGGTTGTTTGGTTAGTTTTAATAATTGAATCTTTATTTAAAAAATAAAAATTAAATATTTTGAAATTATAATGAAATGAATTATTTTTCTAACTTTTTTTGTTTAGTTAAAAATATAAATTAAACTAAATATAATAACTAATTATTAACATAATTAAAAGTCAACATCATTCATTATTTAAACTATTTTACATAATATTTTTATTTCAAAATCAATTATAATTATCTTTATTACATGTTGCACTTAATATCTCTACTCTTATAAATAAATAAATAAACAAAACAAAACCAACGTTTATCTTATTCAACATCCCATTAAATAAATAAATAAATTACATTCTCTACACCCTACTTAAGAACAAGAACATCCAACCATGACTTCACCTTCACCCTTATGTCCAAATAATTAAAAAAAAAACATCCAACATGATTTCACCCTTGTGCCCAAATAACTTCATTGAAAAAAAAAACCTACCGTGAGGAATGAATTAGTCCACTGCAAAGTGCATGTTTAAATTAAATTAAGGAAATAATTATAAAAATATTTTCTTATATTATAAAAATTGAAAACCCTTGTGCCCAAATAACTTCATTGAAAAAATAAACCTACCGCGAGGAATGAATTAGTCCAGTACAAAGTGTATGTTTAAATTAAATTAACGAAATAATTATGAAAATATTTTTTTATATTATAAAAAAAATTCAATTGATAAATTTAAAATAGAAAAATAATTAATTGACATTTTTTTATATTATAAAAATCTCATCAATTTAATAATGATACAACTATTTTAAAAACATATTATTATCAAACAACATAAATATATTTTATTATTACAATAAATTTTAATTATAATTACATAACAATTTAATTTTTTATTAATATATTTATAAAGAAATATATTAAAAAAATTATGATGATAATGATTAACATTTACTAAGACCAACTTTGGTTTATGAGACCTTAGAAAGGGAATTATTTAGTTTGCTTTAAAAAAACTACTCATATATTCAAAAAACTTGAAGTTGGGAGGTTAAATTTTTTTAATGTATTGTAGAAATCACTACGAAATTCTAACCTAATGTCGGTGTAAGCAATGCACTCTAAAGGAAAGTGATTTTCATCCTCAATGCTCATACATTCACAAACATGGCAAATCATTTCCACCCACGATGTTTTAGGAACTGACCAATGCCTTGCTTTGCTATGGATCTCATGAGAGTTCGTTCTTTTCTTGGCTATAGTAATTTCATTCTTTGAACTAGTTAATATCGAGAGAATAATCTTCTATATTAGGCAAGTAATGACATCATTATAGTATCTTAAGTTTCTTTTAACCTCTAAATCTTTCTCACAACATAATTTCTCTTTAAGCTTAGATGTAATAATATTTTTGACATTATTGATATTCTGCAAAGTGGCATTTTTGTCAATGCCCCAAAGGTTTAACCAATATGTGGTATCTTTACCCTATCCCTGCTTAAAGTGCAATTGGTTTTGACTTTATTTTAAAGCAATTTTACGAATTGTCTCATCTCCCATGTTATTTATCTTGTGCGTGTACATCAGGTACCCAATCATAGTCATGCTTTTAATGGGGGAAAGACCCACTTCTATGAGGAGAATAGGATAAGGTGTATTGATTTTAATTTTGAGGTTATAAGTTATAAAACATTTCTAGATTTTCCCTGAAATATTTTTCCAACATTCTCTAGATATGTTGCAACTCCATACTTCACAACCAGTTAAGATAACAGGAATTATCTAGAGGAACTTCGTTTTATCCTACATGACTAGGTTGGTTGATTTACAATTGTTTTCAAGACCAAAATAAGCTTCCCACCCTCTGTTAATCCTTTTCTTGATGTTACAGTTCTAGTTGAGCTTGTGATGCATATCAGTTTCAAGATATTTGTAAGAAGGCGCTTCCTACGGTCTTGTATTATTGTGTATAAAATTAGCATAGGTATCTTTCTTCGACTTATAACAATAAATTTTGTCTTGTCGATGTTTACAATCATACCCATATTAGAGAATAAATCTTTGAGAATTTTTAGTAGTTTCTTATCAATATCAAAGAAACACCTTACCATAACAACAATATCATCAGCATAAAGTAGGAGGAAGATAATTATTAACCTAGATGTATATCGGTGGCCACCCACCTATTCCACTGGCTCAAAACAATTGCCCACTGTGAAAGTTTCCTAGTTATTTTTCTATGGTTTTTCGGGTCCCAAACTTATGGGGCTGTTTTGAGGCCCTAAACGATGTTTTTTGGCATTTAGGGTGGCCAAATATTTTTGATTGGTATGCAGTTGGCCACAGTCAAAAGTTGTAAATATAAGCTAGATCTTTCCAATGAGCTATCGAGCGCCCAAATCAGAGATCATATGCAAAAGTTATGACCCCGAGAAGTTGACTATTCAACTGACCACCTTGGGGCCACAAATTGTATGACGGTTCATCTTCTAGGGTTATGTTTTGGACTTTTGGGGTTCTCTCCCCCATCCTTGTTATAAATAGGCCCCTTTGGCCTCATTTTGTATTGAGCTTGGCACGAATGAGCGTAGTAGCCACATCTCTTCTAAGAGATAGCTACCACCATTCTAGCCATTGTATTACAGTTTGTTCTATTTTTGCCATTTAATAGAATATGTGTTTACTGTATCTCTGTTATCTTTGCAAAATGTCTTTGTTTATGATGTTATCTCTGTTATTTCATTTTGTTCCCACATAAATACGGATCAGTGGTATTAGAGCAATCTGCTCTTTAATTGTTTCTCGACGCATGTCCCCGACGAGGTCTGGGTATAGAGAGTTTGGTCTCAAACTAGTTTCACTTGATCACTCTTGCCATCCCAAACGACCTCCCGTGGTGGAAGAAAAGCAAGACGACGGAGCAGGGGATCCTACCAAATCATTGCTTGAGGAAGCCCTCGCATGACAGAGGAACGAGATGATGGATAGTTTTTCCCAAATCCTTCTACGAATGCCGGCATTGGTAAGTGTATCTTCAACGAGCAACTAGTTCAGGGATGCAACTCTCTTCAAGGTACAAGTTAATTTTGATATTCCTTTATTTGAAGGCCAGATCGATGCAGATTCCCTAGATAATTGGTTGAATGTTCTAGAAGGGTATTTATTTGTCCACAATTTATCCGACAGGGAAAAGATCACCTTTGCACTCTTGAAGGAAATCCCCCATGTCCAAAATTGGTGGGGTACTTATTGGGAGAAAAACTCATCAGGCGAGTCTAGAATGTTTGAGACAAATCCCACTTGGGCCTCTTTCGTAGATGTCATCAAGGAACAATATTAACCTGTGGAAAACTATGATGACGAGTACACCAATTGGACCATTCTGCAT
The DNA here is from genome assembly GCA_001517045.1 of Pseudotsuga menziesii. Classification (NCBI taxonomy): domain Eukaryota; kingdom Viridiplantae; phylum Streptophyta; class Pinopsida; order Pinales; family Pinaceae; genus Pseudotsuga; species Pseudotsuga menziesii. The sequence goes on along the minus strand of LPNX010359226.1, from coordinate 600,045 downwards.
CAAGAGAGGGACCAGATGGTGTCGGAGTACACCAACAAATTTCATACTTTGCACACAAAGATGGGTATCAAGGACTCTGAGTGGCACCTGATTCTGAAATATCGCAGTGGTTTACATCCATACATCCAAACTAAGATGCACTTCCTCGAAATCTCTTCACTTGGATCTACCTATCTGTATGTTGTCAAAATTGAGGAGAAATTTCGACAAAAGAACAAGCGAGGCTCTGGACCTATGAATCCATCGTAGAAGCAAGGCAAGGGAAACCCTAGCCTGCACAACATAGGAAAAGGAAATGATAACTAGTCCTCACCATAAGAAAAGATGGGGGATGCAAAGACAAAGAAGGACACCAGGAAGCGGTGCGAATTTCATAAAATCCCTTAGCACAACACTGATGAATGTCTCTAAAAGCAGCCATTGGTGGCAGAGATCAAATATTCAGAATCAGATCCTGATTTCAATTCTGAACCCAATGCCACAACCATTGAAAATGGGAAGCAGATCATTAATGTAGACCCCACTGCCACTGTTTCTACCACACAGATTCAACTAGAGGAGCTCGAAGAGTCAGAGGTAGAGGAGCGCCTCTTCCACTCGTAGATGTGGGTGAAGGGAATCCCACTACATTTTGTTGTTGACAATGGCAACCAAAAGAACCTAATCTCGGCAGAATTTGTCAAGAGATTGGAGCTTACGACAACACCACACTTGCAGACCTACAACATTAGTTGGCTAAGCCAAGGACGAGGTATCCACATTACTGAACAATGCCTCCTACCATATGGCATCAAGCCTTTCAAAAATGAGGTACTGTGTGATGTGGCCCCACTTGAAGTATGTGATGTTCTTTTAGGACAACCATATATGTGGAAGCATCATGTTGTATAAGAGTCACAACGTCGCAGTGTCATTGTTACTTTGGGAGGAAAACTCTATCGGATATCAGAGATAGGTGCACCTAACATAGTCTCGTAAGGTAGGAAGATAAGCTCCAACATCAGAAAATTATTCCTCTTCATAATTATGTTTAAAGGAGAACATTAGATTACCTCCACACCCTCCGTAGAGGGTATCTATGCTCATCAGACACAAGGAGAAAATAGAGTTAGTGTTTCCTCATCCATCCGAGTACCTCTACGATACAAGGCCACGCATTCAAGGTGCTCCTCCAAAAACAAATCATCCACACAACAATTACAACCCTCTCGGGATGCCAAAGAAAAGCAGCCTCTTCACTTCAACAAATGTCACACGAGGAGATCAACTCAACACATAGTTCGAGATATGATATGGGATTCGATGCAATGGAGACCATTTATTCCTAAGGAGGGAGGATTAATATAGATGGAGATAGGTGGCCACCCACCTATTTCACTAGCTCAAAACAATTGTCCATTGTGGCAGTTTCCTAGTTATTTTTCTACGGTTTTTCGAGTCCCAAACTTTTGGGGTTGTTTTGAGGCCCTAAACAACATTTTTTTGAAAATTAGATTGGCCAATTAAATGCATTTGGAATGAATTTGGTCACAGTTGAAAGTTGTAAATCTCATATATATCTTTCCAATGAGCTTTCGAGCGCCCAAATTGGAGATCATATGCAAACGTTATGACCCCGGGAAGTTGACTGTTCAACTTACCACCTTGGGGCCACAAAATTTATAACTGTTCATCTTCTAGGGTTATGTTTTGGAATCTTAGAGTTCTTTCCCCCGCCCTTCTTATAAATAGGCCCCTTTGGCCTCATTTTGTATTGAGCTTGGCATGAATGAGTGTATCATCCACATCTCTTCTCAGAGATTGCTACCACCATTCTAGCAATTGTATTACAGTTTGTTCTATTTCCACCATTTAATAGAATGTGTGTTTAATGTATCTCTGTTATCTTTGCAAAATGTATGTGTTTATGATGTTATCTACGGTTATTTCATTTCGTTCCCACATAATCCGAATCAATTATCCTAGCTAAGATCATGTTGGTGCAACCTACTTCTTCTAGACAACCTTATAGCAAATCGATGTAAATGCTGAAAACTGTAGGGGATAGGGGTATCCTTGCTTAACTACAATATTACATTTTATATAAGTTGACCACGCCTCCATGTTCTTAAACTTGGAAATGCCCTTATTCATATAACCTTATCATGACAACTCTCAACTCAAAAGGAATCTTAAGATCCTCTAACCTATGGTACCAAAGTTTATTTCTATGAACCATATCAAAATATTTTCTAAAGTCCACAAAGAAACATCAAAGATCAGACTTGTTGTTATGACATTCCTCCACAATGATCCTAAGTGTAATTAGTTGGTTCGTTGTTGAGTGGTTCCTTCTAAAACTTGCCTAGATTTTATCCCGCTTACCTTCCCTTTATAGCAATTCGTTGGTCTTCTTTTCTAAGATAATGTCGTATAACATAGTTAAGAGAGTGCCAATCATAATGGTCTGATAATTAGAGGCATTATTTTTATCGCCACTTTTGAAAATAGGAATAATGAGGCTCTAGTCCAAGGTGTGGGGAACCCTTGGTTAACCACTAGATTGAAGAGATTGTGGATGTGCAAGATAAGGATATGCCCTCCAATTTTTAATATTTATGCTTGGTAGCCTTCAATGTCTTTGGATTTTCCATTTGTTGGGTGCTTAATGCTGAAATCTATGTCTTCTAATGAGAAAACTTATTTCGTTGTAAGAAGTGTTTGGATATTATCTTTGATATCCATGGATTTGTAAAGTTTTTTAAGATAAGAATTTTGGTCCTATAAAACAATCTTTTTATCTTCTTTTGTTTTGAGAATTAGAATTTTCCTTTGGAATTTCATAGACTTTGTCTTGGAGGTGTAAGAGATTTTCCTTCATTTTACTTAGATTGTACATTTTTTTTCTTTTAGTTAGGGATTTGTATTGATTTATCTTTCCCACTTTTAGCAAGTAACTTACTTAATTTTTTTCTTTCATCTTTACACTCTTGATCATACAAAGAGTTGGTTTTATTATCTCTCTTCTTAGTCAAGAATTTAATATAGAACTTGTTAATGGACGATGAGAGGGGTGTACTAAATTTATGGTAGAGATTATTTATGGTCTCCATAATAGATAAAGGAAACATATCATATTTTAAATCATCAAGAAAAAGGCCATCTTTATTTTTTTGGAAGATCAGGTGCTTTTGGCCATGATAGTTTTCCTTTCTGGGATCCCTATGTATGACACGATTTAAAGTTATAAATAAAGGACTAAGATCAGAGTTAGGATCATGGTCGTTAAAGATGCCAAAATATATAAATTTGTTGTATAAAGGGATATCATATACAATACAATCTACCACACTATTGCCAAGCTCGTGAATACAAGTTATCCGGTTAGAATTTGGCCATTTTTTATTAGCCCGATTGTAAATTATAAGATCTTGAGCACTAAAAATATTAACAAGCTTAGGGCTAAATAAATTTTCACCTAGGACTTAAAAAAAAATTGTACCTATTAGTTAGTGCAAGGTATTCATCTAACCAAAGAGGATTATGGTTGGAATAATTGCTTAAAAGAATAGTTTGGTTACTCGAAGTTAGAGCATTGAAGTCACCCATCAAAAGGATAGTTCCTTCATTCCTTATACTAGAAATATCATGTTCTAAGCCATTATAAGGACAACTTTTATCTAAATTTCTTTTCTTATAGAAGATGGAGTTAATAGGGGCAAAATAAAGATGGCTATGTAGGTTTTTTTTATCATTAAAGTCTAAAATCTCTATCCAAATATATTGGTTGCAAGGGTATTTCTTATAAATCCTAACATGAGGGGAGATGGTATTCCTGATGTAACATGATATACCTCCAATGCCTCTATGATATGAATTTTTATTCCATATCGGCGATAGGACATATCTGTCTATGTTAGGGACCTTTTATTCCTCATGTTCCCAAGTTTCAACCAAAAATATAATATCAATTTCACTCGAGATCCAACTTAACTTGAGGCCTTTACTCAATGGAAAGCCTCAATAGTTTCAGGAGAGTATCCATAGTGTGTCAAATTATTATCTTACTATCCTTTTGGTTTCTATCTCCAATAAAAACTTTTTTGTTTTTGATTAATTCCCATCACCCCTCCTTCCTAGATTCTTTTACCTTTTGGGCCTCCTTTCTTAATTTGGATTGATCTTCTAGAATGTGTTCTTCATTAATAAATATCCATAATCCTTTTAAACTTGAGGTCTTACTAAGTATGCCATATTTATGTTTTCTAGATCTAACCTTAACCTGAATTAGCCTTTACTTATTCTCAATTAATTTCCCCAACCTCATTGCTTCTTTGAAACTGATAGTTTCAATTTGTAACATATTATGAAGTTTTTTGTTGGTAATGGCTAACATATCCTCTTTTGCCTCCTCTTTTAAACTAAAAATTATGAGGTTCAAGACCCTTTTGTTAGGCTCATGGTCTAAAGCTATCAGCTTATTCATTTCCTTTCCAATGGATTTGATATTTAATTTACCTTCTATACTATTTAGGGTTAGATTGTGATTTAATTTTTCCTTTAGCTATGTAATCCTACCCTTTAACTTACGATTTCCAAATGTATTTGCATCTTCTTGCTTGTGTGTATTTTGTGTTTTCATTTCACTTAGTATGATCTCCAATGTCTCTACCTTGTTCTCCAAATTTATTTCATCTTAATATCTATTTGTTTTTGGATCTCTTCTTGAAAGGATGCAAATTTATTATGAAGCATTGATTTTAACTCTATTTGGAGTTTAGCTTCTCTTTATTCCCTATGCCTCTCTAAAGATTCTATAAATTTATAAAGTTTAGCTTCTCCTTCTTCCCTATGTTTCTCTACAAGCTCCATAAAGTCATAAAGGATCTATAGAGTAATTGTTCTAAGTATTCCTTTAGCAACTTTCGGTAAACACATTGAATTATTCATATTCAAGTGTGAGAATATGTGCGTGTGTGTGTGAAAAAATAAAATAAAATCAAGAAAATAACTGATGCACTTGAGTTGTAGTTGTTTTGGAAAATATTTGGTTCAAAGACATATCCCCAAAGGCTTCAGATGGGTTTCTTCAGGGTGATGGATCAATTGTTAATGCTTCAGATAAAAGTTGTTTCAAAGATAGTTCTACAACTTGTGCTCTAACTTGATTTTCTTCACATGGTTTGCTTCAATATGTTGGATCGCTTCAGATTTGGATATATTCTCTTGTTCGCTTCGTTCGAATGAGAGAGTTCTCTTCAATGACATCGCCTTATAGTAAAAATAGTAGAATATGATTCTCTATCATGGATGCCACTATAGAAACCTTAATTTTCACCTCTACAACCTTATTCTAGTCCGATGAAGAGGAAAAAAAGGAAACTAGCTGCAGGTTCACTACAATATGATAGTTCCCTCACTCAAAGAGAGAATTTGCTTCAATCGAAGAAGTGAAAAAAGAGACTTAGTCATAACCTTTGAGAGATTTCACTTCAATATCTTACTAGAACAAGGACAAAAAGAACCCTAGCCATAGGTTCTTTTCAATGGAAGAAGAACCAAAAGAGATTTCACTTCATTCATAGAATTGATAAGGTATCCTTCAATGTCTTTTGTCATTAATTTCTCTAATCGCTATCCAAATATATTGGTTGTAAGGGTCTTTCTTATAAAGAATAACATGAGGGGATATTTTCTTCCTGATGTAACAAGCTATACCTCAAATGCTTCTATGATATGAATGTTTATTCCATATCAACCATAGGACATATCAGTCTATAAAAGAGAACTTTAATTCCTCATGTTCCCAAGTTTCAACCAAAAAAATAATATTAATTTCACTCAGAATCCAACTTAACTTGGGTCCTTTTCTCCATGGAAAGCCCTGAGAGTTCCAGAAGATGATATGGAGTGTTTCAAATTGCTATTTATTACTATCATGTTGATTTCTATCTAGAATAATAGATTTTATGATTCACATTAATGCCAATTTTTCCTCCTTCCTAGCTTCTTTTACCTTTTGGGCCTCCTTTCTGAATTCAATCCGATCTTCTAAAATGAGGTCTTCATTTATAAATATCCTTGATCCACATGTTTGTGACTTCATTCTTAGAATTAATAAGGTAGCCTTAATTGTCTTTTGTCATGTCTATAATCTCTATTCAAATATATTAATATTCACAAATTTCTATATATTGAAAAATAGTATTATACCTTTTATTTACTCTATACAAATTCATCTAATATTATATATTTCCTATACCATGTTGTTACATATTTCTATATATATATATATATATATATATATATATATATATATATTATAAATTTAATTTTATATTTTCTAATATATAATTTATTATGATGATTTTTCGAACGATGGTGGAGAGAGGCAAGAGGCATCACGGTGATCAATAGCTACAGGGTTTGAGCGTGTAAGTGGATTCCACCAGGGGCTGAATCCTGGACCTCCATCTGGGGTACGGGTCCTGGGATGAGTGAGCACACAAATGGTGGGGAAAAACCCCATACCTTGAGCTTGGACATGTATATTGAGAAAGGAAAGGAAAAACTGCAAGCAAATGATCTCCACTCAGGGATGGGTGGAGAAGGAACCAACGGAACCAATAAATAAGCTAATGCAAAAGAAGAGACCAGAAATTCAGGAAAATGTATCCCAAAATAAAAAACAGTTTCAAAGCTGTAGATTAACTCAGAAAGGGTCAAGGAAGACATACAATATATGAAGAAGCATGCACTTACTGGAAAATTTGTTGGGATCTGGCCCACAGAGAAAACTCTAGTGTGGTGGATAAACACGACATGGAAGACGCAAGGACATTATGATCTACAACTAGGAGACAAAGGCTTCTTTCTGATCATCTTCTTTAATGAAGAGGATATAACCAGAATATTTGAGAATGAACCATATTTCTTCAACTCTGCAGGCCTCTTCCTAATAAAATGGAAAGAACGGTTCAATCCAAATAAAGAAAGTCTAAGGATCGCCCTGGTATGGATCAGAATGTACTCATTGCCAACGTAATACTGGAAGGAGGAAATACTGGCAGATAATGGAAACACTCTGGGAAAATTCGTAAAAGTATCAGAGAAAACTAGACAGAGAAGGTATACATCCTATGCCTGCATATGTATTTACCTAGACATATCTCAAGACCTCCCATATGGCAATGAATTGTCATGGGATGATGAACACTGGTTTCAAGCGATTGATTATGAGCAGATACCCTTCAAATGTAGAAGATTCCATGAGCATGGGCGCCTTTTAAGAGACTATCGAAAAAATAAAAACCTGGAGGAAAGAAAGATCAAGAAAATCAATATGTGGAAGGATTTACCAGAGTCTCTAATAAGAAAAGATCATCTAAGAAGTATATGGGACCAGATATCCACAAAAAAGTTCAAACACAAAATAGGTTTGAATCCCTCCAGGAAGCAAAGATTAGTAATAACCAGCGAAAAGACCAGGATAAATATCAACAAGGTCTAGTGATTGAACCAAACCTGAATATACCAACACAGGAGGAGGCTCAAGAGATAAACAAGAATGATAACATGGTTCTTGAAACAAACATAGAAGAAATGGAGATAAGAGATTTTGATTTGGAAGGATTGGAAGCGGCGTGTTCTGAAAAGGTACAAGAACAAATTCCTTCACAACAAGTTTCTCTCTTGGAAAAGGCGATATTCAAGGAAACAACTATGAAGTTTCTTGGAGTAGTGTCATAATTTCTCAAGGACCCAGATGGGAAAAAGAAAGGGGGAAAAGAAAAAATAGGAAGGCATAGAAATGTGCAAAGAATCTAGATCGTTGGGGCTAAACTTGTAGCTTCTAGGAAGTATCCCACCATAGATGCGGCTCTCTCTCTTGCAACCAAATAGTTTACAATGTGGATTACATCCTAGAATATAAGACGCTGTAACAGTACCTTGAAGATTCGTCTTCTAAGAAGAAGGATAGAAATGGAAAAAACGAGTATCATCTTTTTACAAGAAACTAAATGCTCAGAAGCTGAATTGATAATTATAGGGGGGGAAGTATGGAGGGGAAGCGAAGCTATTGTTGTGGATGTGAAAGGAGTGACAGGAGGTATAGGGATTTTGTGGAACCCAAGAGAGGTTTCCCTCTATGAATTTTCCGCAACCCAGTTCCCTCTCTCGGTAGATTTCCAGATCTTAGGCACTCGCACTAGGGGGTTCATGACCAATGTTTACGGCCCTCCTTGCGAAGAACAAAAAATGAAATTTCTGGAGTCGTTAGGGATGCTCAAATGGACATCGAGGGGAAAACCTTGGATTCTTGGAGGGGACTTCAACTTGGTCAGGAATCTTGACAATAGTGAATATTTTAATGAATTTATTGATAATCTAGAACTGGTCGATGTCAGAATGACCAATGGTACCTTTACTTAGAACAACAAAAGAACTGGAGACAGAGGAATAGCCTGTCGGCTAGACCGCTTTTTGGTCTCTGAATCCATCATGATGGTTGGGGGAGAAATGAGGGCTGTAGTACTTCCATCAGCCAGCTTCGATCATTAGCCTATAAGCTCGGAATGTGAAAGCGTTGGGGTTAACCTATGAAGACCCTTCCATTTTGAGAAATTCTAACTCGCCCAGGTTGACTTCTAGGAGAAACTCAAAGAATGGTGGGAGGAAATTCCAACCCTCAAAGAAACGCGGATGTACCAGTTTCAACAAAAACCCAAACTCTTAAAATCCAATATCAAGAAATGGAATAAGGACTCCTTTGGTAATATTTTTCAAGATAAAAAGGAGTTGGATAGAAAAATCAAAGAGGTACAAATCAAAGATATGCAGAGTGGTTTCTCAGATGAAATTTGTGCCCAAGAAAATTTATTGAGTCAAGAATTTATCCTAAGAGAACAACAGGAGTAGCTATTCTAGAATTAGAAATCCATAGTTAAGTGGCTCCAAGAAGGTGAACGTAATACCGGTTTCTTTCACAAATTTCCATCCAACATCCCCAGGGAAACCGCATGGCAAGAATGAAAACAAATGAAGGAAACATCATCGAGAATCAGGAGGATATCGAACTCACTTTGAATTCCTTCTTTGCCAAAATCCTTGAGGAACTGGATTGTGATAGGGAAGCCACTCAGATGGAGGTGTTACAACACATTCCAAAAGTTATTACGAAAGAGAATTACTTCATGCTTATGAAACCTATTGAGTTGGAAGAAGTGGAAGTTGTTGTCAAACAAATGGAAAATGATAAATCCTCGGGACCTGATGGGTTCACTACCAACTTATTCCACGCCTGTTGGGATTGGCTGAAAGAGGATGGGCTATGGTGGAGGAATCAACGAGAAATGGTAATATTTTTAAAGCTCTTAATGCCACCTTTCTGGCGCTTATTCCCAAAGAAAATGGAACAAAAGACCCTAGAAAGCTCAGACCAATTTCCTTGTGTAATGTCATTTATAAAATTATCTCTAAGGTTATAGCCAATAGGCTCTGACCCTTGCTTCCTTTCTCATTTCACTTGAACAAGCGAGATTCCTTGAAGGACAACAAATTATGGATGGAATCATCTTAGTCCACGAAACCACGAAACTCATCGACAGTTTGTGTATGACACGATGCTCATGGGACCTTCTACTGTTCAGGAGGACCAAGGAATAAAAGAAGGTTTGGATACCTTCGTTGAAGCCAGTGGACTCGAAATCAATAAGGACAAGTCCCAACTATACTTCTTCAATACTCTGAAAATCACCAAAAGTAATATCCTTAGGATCTTGGAATTCTCAGAAGGAGGGCTTCCCTCCAAGTACTTAGTAGCACAGTTAGCTGAATCGACTATCAAGAAAATTTGATGGAAGGATCTTTTGGAAAAAATTAAGTAGAAGCTCAGTCACTGGAATTTTAGAGCCCTTAACTTCCTCAGTCGACTTGTACTGGTAAAATATATCCTACAAGCTATGCCACTATATCTCTTCTTTGTTCTGGCTGCACCAAAATATGTGATAAAATAGATTAGGAATATCTAAAGGAACTTTCTATGGGGAGGAAATGATGGACACAGAAAATGGCTTTTGGTGGACTGGAAAACAATATGTAAACCCAAATATGTTGGGGTTTAGGACTACGTGATCCTATGGATATAATTAAAGCGATGGGAACCAAAATCTGGTGGAAATGGATAACATGAGGACGAACCATGGGCTTTATTGCATGCGAAATATGCACCCCAATGGCTAGAACAATTGCTGATCAGATTTGGCAAAAAAAAATTCGGGTTCCAGCAACTGGAAATTGGCTCAAGAAAATCAAATCCTAATTCAAAGTCACAACTTCTGGGATGTAAGAGATGGTAGAATGACGATGTTTTCTAGAGACGCATGGAATCAGGAGCCGTGTATAGAAAATCAGGAGGATGTTCCGATGCTAATCCATTCTCTTTAGAATAGCCAGATGAAAAAGGTGGAGGAATTCTGGGATCACGAGTCCCCTGACAAACTCTTTCAGACCTTGAAAACGAAAGCTTGGTGGCAAGCTCTTGCACTAGCAGAGGACATCAAAGATTTCTACATTGAACTTTTCTCCAGGAAGATACCGAGACATGTAGGTTCGGAAAATATTAGATGGGGATACTCAAATCTGGGAAGATTCAATATTAAAGAGGCCATGGAGTTGCTGACTGAAACTCACAAGATGGAAAAGGAGGATAAATGGAGGAAAATATGGGGCGAGAGATGGTGGCCCAAAGTGGCAGCTTTCATCTGGCTCCTCCTAAAACGATGTATCCTTATATGGGATAATATTCAAGCTCGGGGGATCTTGGGTCCATCAAGATGTTTCCTTTTTGAAATCAAAAATGAAACCATAAACCACCTTCTAGATGAATAAACAAATGCAGATGTTATTTGGGAAAAATGCGTTGGGTTGTTAAAAAAGAATCACAGACACAAAGGAAGGCCCAACCTAATGATAGTAGAATGGCCGAAGAACGTCTTCAAAAATAAAATTGTGAACAGGGTCTAGGAGTTGTTTCTTGGATTCACAGTCTGGGAAATTTGGAAAACACGAAACCTAAGAATCTTTGAAAATAAACAAAGGCGAGTGGAGGAAATCTGGGCACTGATTGAAACACACCTTAAAGAAACCATAACTTTAAATCTATGGACCCGGGAGGATTTTGCAACTGAAGCAATTGAAAGACAAATTCTCTATGAATGGGGAATTTGGAAGTTACTGGTGAACAAATCACGTCCCAACAACATGATTAAGCCTCCCCATAGCTCATATCTTTGGCAGTTGCCACCGGCTGGAGCCTTCAAAATTAACTTTGATGGAGCCGCTAAAGGGAATCCAGGCCCTGTTAGTTTTGGTGGAGCAATCAGGGACTCAAAGGGTAGAATTCTCAGCATCTTCTAGGGAAACATGGGAACTAGCACTAATAATTTAACAGAGCTAGAAGGCCTCATTAATGGGTTATCATGGGAATTAGAATGACAACGAACTCCATTGATTGTGGAAGTGGACTCAATGATAATCATTAATCTATTCAGAAGACTACATAATGGTGCAACCATTGTCTAGGTCTCCAAAAATTGGAGGTGGGAGAGCAGGCTTACAGAGATTAGAGGGTGGTTAATGGAAAATCCAGCAATTCATTTCTTGCATGTTAAAAGAACAGGTAACATGGTGGCAGACGTTTTGGCCAATGAAGGGGTTGGCAAGATAATTTTTCCATGCATAAGGGATCAACGACAAAAAGGATGGCACGATCTTGAAACGTTGCGAAGAGTTGGGTGAGGATGATGTGAAGAGTTGGCCGAGAAATACGATTGGTGAGCACCCATGACAACGGTCTTCTCTTTCACACTCGATGGAGGATAGATGTAATCACTTCTTTGCATCATCTCAACCACCCAACACATCCCTCCACATGCGTGTCCCCCACGTCATGGTCAAGATGTTTCAAGCTAGCCACATGATCCAGACTGATGACGATCCTCTCCCCAACTCTGTTTCAGGAGGGACTGATGATGAAGAGATGTACATACCACTTGGCATTAACTCCATGCATGCTGGCAATATGGATAGGACACGTAGGAAGCGTATGGAGAATACATAAACTGTAGGTGGCACGCCTGCCCAATTCGAAAGGGACGATCTGGAGATAAGCCATCATTTATAAGAATGCCTCTGGTAGCGATAGCCAAGTAGGGAGTGGTGTGCGAGAATTTCCTCTTTGGTCATACTAATGGGGTAAAATCGAGCTTCTTCTCCTGGACTTCCAAAAGCATAGAATCTCATACAAGGTGGCCATCAATGGGGGATAGGGCAGCTAATCTCTCGCACGGTAAGATAGATTCGACAATGGTTAATGGGCTCTATATCTATAAGGTTGATTCTTAGAAGGGTGTGAAATGGAAGCATCAATCAGAAAGGATGAGGGTAGGCTACATCAACCAGCGGAGGGGAAGGGCTATAAATTTATCCCTAGCTGGTGGATGGATCACCATTTTCGAGCTCAATCTTAGTTGTATTTATTTGCAGGCCATAAATTATCTGCTCTATGAGATGATGGCTCATCGTGGCGAGTTCAACGTCGTCAGGGGGTGCAGGGAAGAACTGAGGGAGGTAATATACCTCAGGCTAGCTCATTTGCTAACACCCCGCTCATAGATGATAATCTGACCCCTCTGATGTTCAATTGGGGGGCTCAATACATGGCTGAGACCCTGGCCATGGTGGAAGCCCATATTGCTGTCAAAGAAAGCGAACTACTTCGGGAATACGAGAATCACCAAGGGCGGCCCCTGACGGCTAACCCATTTTGGGCGGTCAGAATTCTTCTTTCTTGAGATATGCAAGCGAAGGTGCAATTGGTGCATGACATCCAGGAATCTTTGAATATGATCCGATAGGGGCAGTAGGAGAGTGCCACAGGTTTTAGACTACTTGACCTGATTGCTGATGAACTGCAGGATCGTCCAGGGGAGCAATCCAAGGATGAGAAACCTCACTCTTCCATTGATCCTCCTCCACAGTAAGGATTAGGGGAGGTGTGGGTGTTTTCAGGTTATCTAAAAGTAAAGATTATATATGTAATAGATTAATTTACAATTTTTTGCATTTAACTTTAAGAATAAGATGAATATAACGTTATAATTTTACAACGAAAACTTCTTAAACTTTATGAAAATTCTAATTGATTTTTTTTTAACTTAGAGACAACAAAAGTTTTAATTGAAAGGCTACTTATACTTATATCAATTGAAGACAACTAAAGTGACAACTCTCATCAATACATTGTTATATAGACTCAAGCGAACAGATTCATCAATGAAGTTATGGTTGTAGAAGATATCCCATGAAAAATCATTGGAATAGAAAATCACTCGAAATAAATCCAAAGACCGAATTCAAAATGTTTCAGCAACGATTTACATGTATTATTCCATGATCGATTATGGAAGTGAGAAGAAGAGCAGTGCATATATTGCAAGGGCCATGTTTTATACTCTAACATCTTTTACGTCATCCATGCATATGTTAGCAATTTTTTTTTGTCTTTTCTTGTGTCTTTTGTTGTTTAACCAAATTGAACCGATTAGTTTTTGAAATAGGTCTTGGGAGAAAATGGAAGGAGATACATTACAACATTTTAAATTGTAAATTTCACAAACAAATGATGAAGTTGACGTTGACATAGGGGACTTTCAATTGATGGATGATGTAGTAAGTGGAGGATGGATGATCAGAATAGTTGACGGAGAATGGGTGGCAAGGTCGACACATATGGATGCACGTTGCATGCGCACGATGGAACATGAATGGGTTTTTTAGTATAGTAAAGGCCCTGCAACATGGTTCCTATTTCTTTCTACAAAGTACAAATCAATTGAAATGTAGCATATAGGATCTTTTAAATTTTGCTCCATTTTTGTTTTGTTTTCATTTCTTTCTACATTCTTTCATTTTCCACTAAATTTTTTCTATACATAGTAATCTCATATGAGCCAAGAAAGGTTATTATTGCAATGTGACATAATCATATGTTTGACCTCTAATTGTTGCAGTGTAACAAAATATCAATGACTCTTTCTTTGTGTCACATTTACATAACATGGTTAGTATTAAGATTCTTAATATTAATATTAAGAATAATTATCTTATTATTAATATTGAAAACACTAATATTAATATTAATAATGTTACCATTATTACACTTTTTAAATAATATTAATGTTTTCAGTATTAATTAATAACACAAATATATATATATATATATATATATATAATCTTAATTAATTTTTAGTGTTATTATATGATGATGGTGGTCCTCGGATACCAATTCTGGTTTATCGGTCCTTATTAGAAATGAAAGAAATTAGTTTGTAGTAAAATTTTATTTTGATGATTAAAAGTCTTAGAGAGAAAACCATAGTTTTGAGAACATACGCAACGAAAATAAGCTAAGAGGGCTCTCCCTTAATGCTAACCTGGAATCACAAACTCATCAACAATTTGTGGATGGCACGATGCTCATGGGACCTTTTACTGTTTAGGAGGTCCAAGGAATAAAAGAAGGGTTGGATACCTTCCTTGAAGCCAGTGGACTCGAAATCAATAAGGACAAGTCCCAAGTATACTTCTTCAATACTCTGAAAATAACCAAAAGGAATATCCTCAGGATCTTGGAATTCTAGGAACAAGGGCTTCCCTCCAAGTACTTAGTAGCACTGTTAGCTGAATCGACTATCAGGAAAATTTTGTGGAAGGATCTTTTGGAAAAAAATATGCAGAAGCTCAGTCACTGGAAACTAATTTTGAAATTTTGAAAACCCAATTTTACGGAAACTAATTTTAAAATTATCTACACACATTTTTTCTACATAAATGTTATATATTATGAAAGCTGATTCAATTACCTATCTTTTTTCTTTTTTACTTCATCTTCAAATACGTTAGGGAAGTACCCCTAATTATCAACTAAAGTCAGAGGTTCCATGTTTTTCCAATATTATGTGGCATCTAAAGTGTCTTTAAAGGAGTCCATGATTGTTCATCAGCCCCCAATCCTTAACAAATTTAAACAACATATGCTAGCAACGATTTTACCCAATCCTTAACAAATTTAATCAACATATGCTAACAACGATTTTACCCAATCCTTAACAAATTAAAAACAAAATATGCTAACAACCCTTTTACCCAATCTTTAACAAATTTAAACCACATATGCTAGCAACCGTTTTACCCAGTCTTTAACAAATTTAAAAAACATATAATTCCATATATGTTTTAACATGTAATCCACTTCAAAAACAAGGACGTTGGATGAAATCGCAGGTATATATGCTATGTAAGCTAATCCACATTCAAAAGCTTAATAACAAAGGCATAGCTTTAGTAAAGCTTGCACTAGAATTATAAAACATAGGCATTAAAGTTATTCTTTTCAGATATATTCATACCCAATGAAGTCTACAGATTACATATATAAATTGACTTTATGCAATGATTTCCATGTAGCAAAGTCAATCATGCCACAACGAAATCATCAGATCTTAACACAAAAGCACAGTGATTTCAAACCAAACTGATCTAGCTCTTTAAGGACTATACTTCGTGATTTCAAAGCAAAAACATGGAGATTATTACAATAACCAAATCTGGCACCAAATCAAAACGATTTCGTACCCAACTACACAGAGGATGAATTCAAAATGGATCTAGTTTCAAAGTGTATACCAACTTCGTGTTTTCACCCTTTTAATTTTGAGGTTATAAGTTATAAAACACTTCTATATTTGCTTTGAAATATTTTTCCAACATTCTCTAGATATGTTAAGATAACGAGAATGATATATTCTCGAAGAGGAACTTCATTTTATCCCACATGACTACATTGGCTAATTTACAATTGTTTACAAGGCCAAAATCAGCTTTCCACCCTCCATTAATCCTTTTCTTGATGTTATAGTTCTAGTTTAGCTTGTGATGAATATCAGTTTCTAGATATTTGTAAGAAGGTGCTTCCTATGGTCTTCTATTATCGTATATAAAATTAGCGTAGGTATATTTATTGGACTTTATAATAATAACTTTTGCCTTGTCAATGTTTACAATCATACCCATATTAGAGCATATATACTTGAGAATTTTTATTAGTTTCTTATCAAAATCAAAGAGACACATTACCATAACAACAATATCATCCAAATAAAGTAGGAGGATGATAATTATCCCATCTAAGATCATGTTGGTGCAACCTACTTCTTCTAAACAACCTTATATCCTATCGATGTAAATGTTACAGTTTATATATGTTGTCTACCCATCCATGTTCTTAAACTTGGAAATGACCTTATTCGTATAACCTTATCACGCCAAATCTAAAGTCAAAAGGAACCTTAAGATCCTCTAACCTATGGCACCAAAGGTTATTTCTAGGAACCATATCAAAATATTTTATAAATTCCACAAAGCAACAACACATATCAGACTTATTATTACAACATTCCTCCACAATGATCCTATGTGTAATGAGTTGGTTCGTGGTTGAGTGATTCCTTCTAAAACATGCCTGGATTTTAGTGCACTTACCTTCCATTTCTAGCAATTAGTAGATCTTCTTTTCTAAGATAATGCCATATAACATAGTTAAGAGAGTACTAATCATAATGGTCCAATAATTAGAGGGGTTATATTTATTGCCACTTTTGTAAATAGGAATAATGAGGCTCTAGTCCAAGCCTCAAGGTGTATGCAACCCTTGCTTAACCACTAGATTGAACATATTGTGGATGTGCAAGATGAGGATAGTCCATCCAAATTTAAATATTTATGCTTGGTAGCCTTCAATGACTTTGGATTTCCATTTGTTGGGTGCTTAACCCCGAAATATATGCGCTCTAACAAGAAAACTTGTTTTGTTGTAAGAATTGTTTGGATATTATCTTTGATATCCATGCATTCGTAAAGTTTTTGAGTATAGGAATTTCAGTCCTTTAAAAAAATCTTTTTATCTTATTTTGTTTTGAGAATTAAAATTTTCCTTTGGAATTTCATAGGATCTATCTTAGAGGTGTAAGATATTTTCCTTCCTTTTACTTAGATAGTGTTTTTTTTTTTAATTGGGGCTTTGTATTGATTTATATTGCCCACTTTTAGCAATTATGTAGTATCTTACTTAATTTTTTTCTTGCATCTTTACACTCTTGATCATACAAAGAGTTGGTTTTATTATCTCTCTTCTTAGTCGAGACTTTAATAGAGAACATGTTAATGGACGATGAGATGGATGTAGTAAATTTATGGTAGAGATTATTTATATTCTCCATAATAGATAAATGAAACATATCCTTTTTTAAATTATCAATAAAAAGGTTATCTTTATTTTTTTCAAATATCGAGTGCTTTTGGCCATGATAATTTTCCTTTTTGGGATCCCTATGCATGACAAGATTGAGAGCTATAAATAAAGGCCTATGATTAGAGTGAGGATCATTGTCATTAAAGATGCTAAAATCTATTAATTTGTTGTATAAAGGGATATCATGTACAATGCAATCTACCACACTATTGCCAAGCTCATGAATACAAGTTATCTGGTTAATATTTAGACATTTTTTATTATACCATTGCAAATTATAAGATCTTGAGCACTACAAATCTTAACAAGCTTAGGACCGAATATATTTTCACCTAAGTAATCAGAAAAAAAATGTACCTATTAGTTAGTGCAAGGTCTTCGTATAACCAAAGAGGATTAGGGTTGGAATGATTGCTTAAAAGAAGAGCTTGGTTACTCAAATTTCGAGCATTGAAGTCACCCATCAAAAGGATATTTCCTTCATTTCTTATACTAGAAATGTCATGTTTAATCCATTATAAAGACAATTTTTAAGTAAATTTTTTTTCTTATAGAAGCTCGAGTTAATAGGGGCAAAGTACAGATGGCTATGTAGGTTTTTTTATCATTAAAGTCTGTAATCTCTATCCAAATATATTGGTTGTAAGGGTCTTTCTTATAAATCCTAACATGAGGGGAGATGTTCTTCCTGATGTAATAGGATATACCTCCAATGCCTCTACGATATGAATGTTTATTCCATATCAACCATAGGACATATCTTTCTATGTCAGTGACCTTGTATTCCTCGTGTTCCCAAGTTTCAACAAAAAATATAATATCAATTTCACTCGACATCCAACTTAACTTGAGGCCTTTGCTCAATGGAAAGACTCAATAGTTCCATGAGAAGATCCAGAGTGTGTCAAATTGATATATTTTACTATCCTTTTGGTTTGTATATCCAATAAAAACTTTTTTGTTTTTTATTAATGCCCATCACCCCTCCTTCCTAGATACTTTTACCTTTAGGACCTGCTTTCTTAATTTGGCTTGATCTTCTAGAATAAGGTTTTTATTAATAAATATCCATGATCCTTTTAAACTTTAGGTCTTACTGAGTATGACATATTTATGTTCACTAGAGCTAACCTTAACCCGAATTAGCCTTTCTTTATTCTTAATTAATTTCCCCAGCCTCGTTGCTTCTTTGAAACTAATAGTTTCAATTTGTAACATAACATGAAGTTTTGTCTTGACAATGGCTAACATATCCTCTTCTTCCTCCTCTTTTAAACTGGAAATTATGAGGTTCAAGGCCCTTTTGTTACGCCCGTGGTCTAAATCTATCAGCTTATTCATTTCCTTTTTAATGGGTTTGATATTTAATTTACCTTCTATACTATTTAGGGTTAGATTGTGATTTACTTTTTCATTTAGCACTGTAATCCTACCCTTTAAATTATGATTTTCTAATGTATTTTCGTCTTCTTTCTTGGTTTTCTTTTGTGTTTACATTGCATGTAGTATGATCTCCATTGTCTCCACCTTGTTCCCCAACTTGTTTTTATCTTAATGTCTATTTGTTTTTGTATCTCTTCTTGAAAGGATGCAAATTTATTATGAAGCATTGCTTTTAACACTATTTGGAGTTTCTCTACTCTTTCTTCCCTATGCTTCTCTGGGGATTCTATAAATTCATAAAGTTTAGCTTCTCCTTGCTCCCTTTGTTTCTCTATAGAATCCATATATTCATAAAGGATCTATAGAGTAACTGTGCTAAGTATTCCTTTAACAAATTTTGGTAAATGGAGTGAATTGTTCATATTTGTGTTAGAATATGTGTGTGTGTCTGAAAATAAAATAAAATAAAAAAGAACAAGAAAATAACTTATGCACTTGAGTTGTAGTTTGTTTAGAAAAAAATATATGGTTCAAAGACAGATCCCCAAAGGCTTCAGATGGGTTTCTTAAAGGTGATGGATCAATTGCTAATGCTTTAGATAAAATTTGTTGCAAAAATAGTTCTACAAATTGTGCTCTAACTTGATTTTCTTTAGATGGTTTGCTTCAATACGATGGATTGCTTCATATTTGGATATATTCTCCTATTCACTTCCTTCGAATGAGAGAGTTCTCTTCAATGGATTCGCCTTATAGTGAAAATAGAAGAATGTGATTCTCTATCATGGATGCCACTATAGAACCCTTAATTTACACCTCTATAGCTTTCTTCTATTCCGATGAAGAGGAACAAAAAAGAAACTAGCTGTAGATTCACTGTAATATGATAGTTCCCTCACTCAAATGAGAGAATTTGCTTCAATGGAAGAAGTGAAAGAAGAGCCTTAACCGTAACCTTTGAGAGATTTCACTTCAATATATTACTAGAAGAAGGACAAAAAGAAACCTAGGCACAGGTTCTGTTCAATGGAAGAAGAACCAAAAGAGAGTTCACTTCATTCATAGAATTGATAAGGCAGCAATCAATGTCTTTTATCATTAATTTCTCTAATCTCTATCCAAATATATTGGTTGTAAGGGTCTTTCTTATAAAGCATGACATGAGGGGAGATGTTCTTCTTGATGTAACAAGGTATACCTCAAATGCCTCTACGATATGAACATTTATTCCATATCGACCATAGGAAATATCCGTCTATAAAAGGGAACTTGGATTCCTCATGTTACAAAGTTTCAACAAAAAATATAATATTAATTTCACTCAGAATCCAACTTAACTTGGGGCCTTTGCTCCATGGAAAGCCCTGGCAGTTCTAAGAAAGGATATGGAGTGTGTCCAATTATTATTTATTACTATCATGTTGGTTTCTATCTAGAATAATAGCTTTTATGTTTCGGATTAATGTCAATTTTCCCTCCTTCCTAGCTTCTTTTATCTTTTAGGTCTCCTTTTTGAATTCAACATGATCTTCTAAACTGAGGTCATCATTTATAAATATCCTTGATCCACATGTTCGCTTCATTATTAGAATTAATAAAATAACCTTAATTGTCTTTTATGATATTATAATCTCTATCCAAATATGTTNATATATATATATATATATATATATAATATAAATTTAATTTTATATTTTCTAATATATAATTTATTATGATAATACTATTATGTACTTTTACAAATTTATTCATGTTTGTATAACAAATATATTATGATAATATTAAATATAATATATTTTTTAATTTTATTTTAACAATTTTTTTAAAGCTTATAGATATGGAGTTTCAAACTTGTAACCTTATTGAATGAGTGTCTTAACAATACATCTATTCATCATCTATTTTACACTTCATATACTATTTTTAATTTAATATAAGGTGAAAATTATGATTTTTATATTGTTAATACATTTAAAATAAAAATAATATTTAAATTTATTTATTTATTTATATATTTAATTTTTTTTTTGAAATTAATTTTTTTATTTTATATTTTTTAATATGGTAAAACTTATTGCAATGCCATCTAATATTGTTATTGCTATGTAGCAAGATAATTATGTTATTTAATCTAAGTTGGAATGTTGTTTTCCAACCATATTACATGCTATCTTAAATTGTCTTTGGTTTTTTCCATCAGCCTGCTGCTCTTTTTAACAAATTTATCAGCAACACTCCTTTTGCCTAGTATTAAGAAATAACTGGTTAATTGCAAAATTTTCATTTCGAATTTTAATCAAATTTTTAAGAGAGTTAATATTCTGATCCGATATCTAATCATGGATATTACAAAGCAGATCATTGTAAGAGAAAGTGGCTTTCCTCCTAAGAAATTTTAACATTAATATATTATCTATAAAACCTTTATATTCAATTATTATTATAACCTTAACATTATTATATTAACATAATTTACCTTAACTTTAGCATATTAAATGTAATCTTACTAAATTATATTAATAAACTTATTATATTATTTATCTAATTAATAGTATACTAACAGTATGGTTTAAATTAATATTAAAGTTATTAATGTTAATAATTTTAATAAATAACACATTAATATAAATCACCTAAACATATAAATTATTAAATACAATACTATTTTTTTTGGTTGAAACAATTATTTCTCGTATTATTAATATATAATATTAATATAATGTTGAATATTGTTGTTATTATTATATATATTATTATTATTTTTTTAAATAATGTTAAATATTAATATTATTTATGTTATATGTATATTTTTATATTAAAAATAATAATTTATTTTTAAAAACTATTTGTTTATTATTTGTTATTTATTTTTTATTTTAATATTATTATTATAAATTGTAATATCAAAGTTTAGAAAGAGTCTCCTTTTTTATTCTTTGTGGTATTTATATTGATAAGCTAGATGATTGTTTAGAAGAGACAGGTTGCATTGGCTTCATCTTTGCTAGGAATAGTCATCATGCTTCTTCTCTATGTTAACAATATCGCTCTTATGGCAAGATGCCCATATGATCTTGAGAAGCCATTACGAATTCTCAATGTTTTTTGCACTAATATAGGAAAGATTGTTAACACTCATAAAACAAAAGTCGTGATTATCAAGTCTAATAAGGGTACTTATGACAATAGAATCTTGGAGGAAGTAACCTCTTATAAGTATCTAGGAATTGAATTTCGTCACAAGCTCAACTAGAACTATAGCATTGAGAAGAGGATAAGTGGAGGTTGGAAATAATACTTTGATCTTGGAAACAACTGTAAATCCACAAACCTTGTGATGTGGGACAAAAGAAGTTCCTCTTGAAAAATACCATCACTTGTTTTAGCATATATGGTTGTGAAGCTTGGGGACGTAACATTTCCAAAGAATCATGGAGAAGAGTTGAGCAAATCCAGAAACGGTTTATTAATTGTAATCTTAAAGTTAAGTGAAACACCCACTATCCTATTCTCCTCTTAGAAGCAAGGCGCTCCCCCATTGAAAGCATGGCTATGATTAGATATCTAATATACAAGAACAAATTAACACCATAGAATACTATCGGCTTCCTAAAATTGCTATTAACTCCAACCAAAATTATTGGAGGATTAATGGAAATACCACTCTACAAAATATCAATAACATTAATTACATTTATACTTCTATTTTCAAAGAAAAAATGTGATGCAAAGAAGAATTAGAAGTAAAGAGAATAGTAAGGATGGATGTTGGGAATAGTAGATGGTTCAAAGAGAAATCCCCAAAGGCATTAGATGGTTTGATTCAAGGTGATGGATCAATTGTTGATGCTTCATATAAAAGTCGTTGCAGAGATAGTTCTACAACTTGTGCTCTAACGCGATTTTCTTCAGATGGTTTGCTTCAATATGATGGATCGCTTCAATTTTGGATATATTTTCTTATTCGTTTTATTCAAATGAGAGAGTTCTCTTCAATGGAGTCGGCTTATTGAAAAAATAGTAGAATATAGTTCTCTATCATGGATTCCACTATAGGACCCTTAATTTTCACCTTCGCAGCCTTCTTCTAGTCCAATGAAGAGGAACAAAAAGCATACTAGTTGCAGGTTCACTACAATATGATAGTTCCCTCACTCAAATGAGAGAATTTACTTCAACGGAAGACGTGAAAAAATATCCTTAACGATAACCTTTGAGATATTTCACCTCATTAAATCACTGGAAGAAGGACGAAAAGAACCCTAGCCACAGGTTCGGTTCAATGGAAGAAGAATCAAAAGAGAGTACACTTCATTCATAGAATTGATAAGGTATCCTTTAATGTTTTTAATCATTAATTTCTGTAATGTCATCCAAATATATTGGTTGTAAGGGTATTTCTTATCAATCATAAGATGAGGGGATATGTTCTTCATGATGTAACAAGCTATACCTCCAATGCCTCTATGATAAACACGAAGTTGGTATACACTTTTTGCATGCTTTTATAACAAAAAACTACAAAATTTTATGTTTTTCATCTTAAACCCTTTCAAACCCATATCCCCCTTAGGAATTTCACCTTGACATAAACACAAGAGGTTTAGAGAATTATATTAGCTTCGTGCTCATATTTGTTTGAATTTTTTTTTGAACATATAGTAGGACAAATTTGACAGGCACCAACTACATATTCTTTAAATTTTTAGGTTTGGTTAATGAGTAACCCGTGTTCCCTTAATTTTTTTAGATATGGTTATTCATTTTATGGAAAACAAATGTGTGTTCATAATATACACATATTATACTTTGCAATGGACTATATGTTGAGGATTTTGAGACCTAAACACTATTTTTTATTATTTTTTGAAATAACATAGGTTTAAAAAATGGTGCCTTATTGACACATGTTTGTGTCCTCTCATTTTCTTTTAAATGTGACTCTTATCGTACAAACTAAAACTACCCTTTTGAAAATGACAGTGCAAGGAACATCACTATAAATTTTTACATTTTTTTTTCTTATCATTATAATGATCTTGAATTCTTAGTGTGACTAATTCTAAAAAAATGCAGCCTTTAATGTCTTTTATAATTCACTTCATTCTTAAAATTAATAAGGTAGCCCTCAATATCGTTTATTATTAATATATATAATCTATATCCAAATATATTAAAATTCAATCATTTCAATATATGGAAAAATAATATTATACATTTTATTTACTTTATAAAATTTCATCTAAAATTATGACTTTCATATACCGTGTTATTATATCTTTCTATATATATTATAAATTTAATATTATATCTTTTAATATATAATTTATTATGATAATAATATTATGTACTTCTACACATTTATACATAACAAATATACTATGATAATGATAAACATTTGTATACTTATATCATCATCATTATCTCTTATTATATATAATAAAAATAATAATTTAATATGTATTATTTTATTTACGATTTAAATAAATGATTGAACATAAATTTATAATTAAAATAATTTTATTTTAAAATATAATATAAATTTTTAAGGCTTATATTTATGGAGTTTCAAACTTATGATCTTACCAAATAAGTGCTTTAACAATACACTTATTCATCATTTATTCTACATCTTATATGCTAATTTTAATTTAATATCAAGTTGAAAAATATGATTTTTATATTATTAATAATTAAAATTAAAAATAATATTTAAATTTATTTTTTATTTATTTATTTTTAAATTTAATATCTTTTTTAAAATTAAATTTTATATTTTTGAAATTGTCGATATGATTGAACTTATAGCAATGCTATCTAATATTGCTATGTAGTAAGATAACTATTTATTTAATCTGGAACACTTTTTTAAACCATATTACATACTTAGAGTCAAAGAAAAAACAAAATTATTATAATAGAAAAATAAAAAAACAAAAACAAAAACAAAAAATTTATGTATATTTGAATAAAATTAAAAATAAAGAAAAAAACAAAAAAATATTATGCATATTGAAAAATTTAAAAGCAAATAAATTGTGAAAAACATGTGTTAGTGTCCTTTTAAAGATTAACCATTTAAAAACAATTAAAAGAATGTGAATAAAGTATTGATGTGAAAAGGATATGTTATTATTGTTTGATATCACTAAATTGCCTTCTATATAATTTAAATGCAACATATCTATAAAAAAAAAAGAGCTTTCTAATTTTATTTTTATTTTTAAATATATGGACTTTCTCAATCTAATTTTTATTTTTATTTTTTAAATATGATTTATTCTTTTATAATAAAGATAAAAATGTTGATTTCTTTTCATATAAACAACATGATACATAATGATGGAGTTACTTTTTTTTATCTTATTTTCATTACTAGCAAAGATCATATATGTAGTAGATTAATTGATATTTATGTAAGAGAATGTTGGTGAGATCTAGGAGGTGGTGATGGCTCTCAAAACCCTAGATTTGCACTGATGTTTCCCCACATCTTATTATGTGTGGAGTGTCTCTGATTATGGATTCCTTGTCGGCCCTTAGCTGGGTGATCCACTGGACTTTTACTTGTGTATATTGAGTGGTAAGCTTTTTTCCTACTTTGTTTATTTATCGGTTTGCTCGTCGGATGTTTTTTGTATTTCTTATTATCCTTGGGCGCTCCTTCGGGTGCACTGTGGGCGTATTACCCGCCAGTTTGTTTCTTCTGATGTGTGGTTTCCAGTGCAGTCTGGGTTTTTCACTACTCAAAATCTTTGTCAGTCTCCATCTCCTCTGGATTTGCGGAACCCTTCATTATTCCTTGCTCTCCTTTTCATTTGCTATGGATTTTTTTGTGGAGTTTTGGGGTGGAATCATTGCATGTGTTTTGCGATGGCTCAGGAGTCAAACCTGTACTTGGCACGCCTAGTACCAACCTGACTAAAAAAGTGGGAACGTGGGGGTTTTGTCTTATCTTTTTTTTCAGGTTGTTTCTGGGAGTTTGGGTGGGGTTTATTTGTTTGTCGGTGGTTTTTTTGTGGCTGGATATTATATTCTCTTTTTTGGATTATCTAGAGCGGTTCTTTTCACCTGTGGTCGTCTATTGGGGTATAGATCTATCCCCGGGCTGGTCTTATGGTTTTCGGGAAAACCATAATGTCTGGATCCACTGATCGCCTCTATCTCCGTCCACCTGTGTGGGTGCACATATGACAGGTGATGCTTCTTCTAGACTCGAGATGACCGGGGTTTCTCCTACATTGCATGGTTGTTGTTATGTCTCAAGGGAGGTCGATATATCTGATGTTGGTCAGTCACGTCGTTTTCCTTCTAATTTTGTTGCAGGTTCGACGAATCTCTTGTT
Source organism: Pseudotsuga menziesii (assembly GCA_001517045.1). NCBI lineage: Eukaryota > Viridiplantae > Streptophyta > Pinopsida > Pinales > Pinaceae > Pseudotsuga > Pseudotsuga menziesii. The sequence continues at coordinate 573,967 of LPNX010359226.1, read as the reverse complement.
TGAAAAGATCAAACCCTAGCGTCTGATTTGCGTTCTGGGTCGGGATATCACACTGGACATGGTGGCGGCTCTTTCTCAGCATGCTCTGATCATACGCTTTGAGTATGTGAAGCTCACTTGACCGAAAATTTTGGCCTGGGTCAAAGAGACATGGAAGCCTATCTTGAAGTCCTTCTCGAAGGTTGTCTCTCTGGAAAATAGATGGGTTTTGTTTCAGTTTCTATCTGTTGATGACCGCGAGGCTATCGTGTCTCAATACTGGTTTGTGGGTTTTGATTCGAGCACCGAGAAGGTGGTTCACCGTCACCTCTGGGTCATTCTCTTGGAATTTCCAATCCAATGTTGGAACCTTCGTGGTTTTATGGCGATGGCGAATTCTCTTGGTACTTTTATTCAAATGGAGGAAGAACGACTTCTGGGTAGTGAACGTTATATGGAATACATTTTGGTTGACATTGATCTCAGTGATGGCTTACTGACATAATTGGAAATTATCTGGGATGATGGTTCTTTTATCCAACACCTTGACTACTGGAAGGTGGCGTTTTGGTTCCATTGGTGTTGTGAGCCTAGACACTCTAAGGCTCATTGTCCTCGTAAATGTCGGTCCCTGGTCGATGTTGTTTGTGAGGATGGAGGTTTGTCTCATGTTGATAAGGATATCAAATTTCCTATCCCTCTTGACAAATCTTCAGCTTTGGCCTTCGCTGGTAAGTTTGCTTCTATTGTCCCTTTGTTATTGTAGTTCGTTGTGCCAGTTGATATTATTGATTCTTTGTCCTTACTAGATGCAAGATTTATTTCTCCTCCTATTGTATTGGATGGTTTGGGTCCTTCTGCCTTTCCTCGTGCGGATGTAACATTGACTTTGGGCGAAACTTCCATTGGTTTTTTCTGTTGAGGACTCTTTGTATTTTTCTGTGTTAGGGGGATACCCTTCTTCGTCCCTGACTCCTCCTCAACTGTGTGCTCAGTCAGATTGTTCTATCGATATCTTCTTGCCTTTGTCGTCCATTCTTGATTGTCCGGCGGGAGTACCGGTGTCCTCCCCTTAGTTGGGATTGGCCAACTCATCTGTGTCTCCTCAGACTAGTACGTCTTACACCCCGATTCCTACTTTTTCCCTGGTGGAATTTCCCACTACTGATATTCTCCCGCCACCTTCTACAAATAGGGGGTCTATTACTGTGCGTAAAAAGAAGATATTTGTTAAGGATATAAGGGGCATAAAGGATGCTATGCGGGAGCAGTCCTTCGTAAACTATGTGATGGTTCCTCTCTCTTCTCATGGACTGTCTGATTGTGTATTGACTTGCCCATCTCGGGCCCTTAGAGAAATCATGGCCTCTGCAGAGGTTACTCAATGAACTTACTCTCTTTCAACATTCGTGGTTTGGGAGGGGGGATTAAGTGCTCTATGTTCAAAATATTGTTGGATAAGACTTGTTCGACTATTTTTTTTCTTAAGGAAACTATGTCTTCGAGTGTTGGTGTGTGTGACTATTTTCTAAAGTTGTGTTCGGGTTGGTTTGTGTGTGCATTAGATGCTTGTGGTAATTCTGGTGGTTCTATGGTGGGGTGGAACCCCTTATTGGCAGAGCTGAAGGATTTCCATTCGTGTGCATGGCTATTAATTAAAGGAAGGATCAAGGGTTTTGGTGAGCTGATTCATTTACTGAATATTTATGGGCCTTATTCACAAAGAGAGTATTTCTGGGATCGTATTAAGATGGATGGCATTCTGCTCCTGCCAAATATTATTCTTGGGGGTGACCTGAATTTCACTTGGTCTATCGATGAGGTTTGGCGGTGTGGTCGGCCGATTGATCCCTTGTCATATTTCTTTCACTCTTTATTTGATGAGGCTGGTCTGGTGGATGTTGAGTCGAGTTTGTTGTCTCCTACTTGGTCCAATGGTCAAAATGGTGGGGCTGGCATTGCAAAGCGTCTTGATCGGTATTTTATCTCTGATTCTTTGTGTGATTCTTTGGGGCATTATAGAAGTTGGAACTACTCTTCGAGTTGTTCTGATCATAGAGCAGTCATTCTTCAGTTGTATTTTAACATGTGTAAATCTTTGTATCCATTTAAGTTTAATCATACATGGTTATCGATGGTTGATTTTAATTCCTTGGTTATGGCTGAATGGGCTAAGTTGCAGCTTGTGGTCCCTTCTCACTTATCCCCTATATATGTTTTGATTTTAAAATTATCGAAGCTTAGACAAATTGTTAGGGATTGAGAGATAAAGGTAAAAAAATAGGAAGAATCCCTTCTCTGTATTGAGGATGAGATTAGTAGGCTGGAAGTTGTATGGGTTGCTGACTCCTTTAGTCCTAGTAGAATCAAGCATTTAAAATCTCTTTTTCATAATAAACAGACTATTCTGGACCATAAGGAGGAGACTCTCCATCAGAAGAGTCGTTCCATATGGTTACAGTCTGGGGATGAAAACTCAAAGTATTTTTCGCTCTTATGCCAATCGTCCTCTTATGCCAATCGTCGAATATTGTCCAATTCTATCTGGGAAACTTGGGATGATTGGGGGCAGTTGTGCACTGATAAGGACTCAATCAAATCCGGGGCTTTCTCATACTTCTCTGGTCTTTATAGGGATCCTAAGACTGCTCTTATCACTGATCAATTGGATGTTATTAAGTTTTATCTGACCATGTTCTCAGTGGAGGGTTGTTTGTTACTTGAGGCTCCTGTTACTTTGCTGGAGGTTGAGTCAACCCTTAAGGCCTTCGCTAAAGATAAAATCACTGGGCCTGATTGTTGGAGGACTAAATTTTATCTTCACTTTTTTTATTTGTTTGGTCCTGAACTTGTCAATGCCATTGAAGATTCCAGATCCTCTGGTATTATTCTGGATGCACTCAATACCACGTATATTACTCTCAATCCCAAGGTGGACATACCTTCTTCTTTTGTGGAGTATAAACCTATTTCCTTTTTCAATTTGTTATACAAACTTATTTCCAAGATTATTCCTGGAAGGATGAAGGGTGATTTGCGTAGGGAAATCTCTGTTGAACAATTTGGCTTTTTTCCTAAGAGGCAAATTCTTGATGTGGTGGGTATTGTGCAAGAATATATTCATTCTATTAATCTTAAGAAACTTTCTGCCATGGTTCTCAAATTAGATTTGGAAAAAGATTATGACAAGGTGGATCGCTCATTTCTACATTTGGTTCTCCTCCATATTGGCATCTCCCATAGTATTACTAAATGGATTATGTCCCGTGTCAACACCTCTTCTTTTGCTATGTTGGTAAATGGTTCCCCCACCTCTTTTTTTAAAGGTTCTCGTGGTATTCACCAAGGTTGTCCCTTATCCTCGTATCTCTTTCTCCTCATTATTGAAGGCCTGAGTCTTCTTCTTCGTCATGCTATGGAGTCTAAAGAGATTAAGGGGGTGAAGGTTTCTAGTACTATTATTGTCTCTCATACTCTTTTTGTTGATGATATCATTATCTTTGGTGTTGGGTCTTATGATGGGTGGTTTATCATAAAAAAGTTGACAGACCTGTTATGTGGCATTGCAGGTAAGACCTTCAGTCTTGGTAAATCTTGCTTTCGTTAGTTTATGGTTGACAATTAGACTATCCCTGCAATCAAGGACCTCTTTTATGTTCAGTGTAAGCATTTGGAGGAGGGTTTCATGTACCCCGGTTTCTTACTTCGCCCTAATTCCTACTGTAGAACTGAATAGGATTGGTTGATTAAGAAAGTCCACTTCCGTATTAATCGATGGTATTCTAAATGCATTTCTTTGGGTGGTTGATTGACATTGGTCACTTCTGTGTTACAATCATTGCCAGTATACTAGTTTAGATTATTTCGCATCCCTCTGTGTATTTTGGATCATCTCTGCAGTTTGTTATTTCACTTCCTTTGGAGGGGCACTGAGGACTCCACAAAATATCACTTGGCTATCTGAAAGGCTTTATATTTTCCAAATATAAGAGGGGGGATGGGGAATTAAGTACCTGGTTTTATTCAATACTGCACTCTATGCAAAAATTATTTGGAGCGGACTGATGAAGACTAATCTCTGGTGTTTGATCATTAAGTCAAAGTATCTGAGGTGTATGCCTGTTGATTTATGGTTGCATAATACCAATGGGTCTTCTTGTAGTGCCTCGATGGTTTGGTGTAGTTTGAGTTCGACCCTTCCTGTCATCCTTCAGAACCTTCATTGGCATGTTGGCAGGGGTTCCAATATCATGCTGGGTGTGTCTCAGATTATGGGGATTGATAATTAGCATTTCTCCTGAAGTTTGTTGAATTGTCTCCAACTAAAAAATATTTCTGTTCTAAGGCAAGTTTTAGTGGATGTTGGGGATTCCGCTTCGGCATGGATGACTACTCAAATTATGGGATTTTCTGGATCAGATGCTTCTGAATGGAATAATTTTATTGCAAATCTCAGGGAGGTGGTCATTTTATTCAATGATCTTTTAGACTCTTTAGTCTGGGCAGGAAACAAGGCTAATGGATCGGTCACTGCTTATCTGGATTATGACTCTTTATTAAATTCCTTGTCTCCTTACCAGCCTGTTTGGTGGCATCCCATTCTATGGAAATTGAAGGTTCCTCTCAAGGTGAAATGTTTCACCTGGCTTGATATGAAAAAGAATATTCTTACTTGGGATTCTCTCCAGCGGCGGGGATTCTAGGTCCCTAGAAGATGCTCTTTCTACCTTTGTGATTTGGAGTATGTGGATCATATCTTATTTTCCTACCCTTGGTTCCGATGCTTGTGGATGCACTTTTGTGACATGCTATCTATTCAATGGTCTTGGAGGGTGGAACATTTCTCATCTTTTATACTCCATATTCATGAACACTTGACTTTACCCATGGAGATGGGATTGGTGTGTATATGGGAAATCTAGCGTATGAGAAACTTTTTCGTTTTTCAGGAAATCCCCATTGATATGGCTCACATTGTTTTCAAAATTCTGTCTGGGTGTTCTGGTTATATGCCAGTTAAGAGATCTCATCCTCGGCATATTGTTTATCCTGTGCTATCTACGGATGACGATATTGGTTTTTTTGAAGGGGAAGAACAACATGGTTGTTGTGGTGTGGGCATGGTATTGCAGCAAATCATATTTTTTGTCTGTGTATGAATGCTGGTAGTGGATCAAACACTCGGGCGGAACTGCTGGCTCTTTGGGGACTTCTGTTATTTGCTAGTGTTCGGGATATTGGTTTAAAGCTTATTATGGGTGACTTGTGAACTATCATTGACTGGGATATGAATCGTCAGAAACTTCAATCATTGGTTCTTCAACCATTGATTGTTTGTGTTTAGTCCTTGCTCGATATTCTCTCCCCCCTACCTTGTCAGCATTTCTATCAAGAATACAGTTCCCAGGTGGACTATTTGTCCAAACTTGGGATTAATTTGCTTCCAAGATCGATTAGTTGGAAGGAGCTATTTGTCGAAGTGATCATTGTTGAAGGATCTCTATCTTTTCCATGAGTCTATTTATGCTTCTCATTTTACCTTTTTTGGTTGATCCAATGAATATTGTGGATGGTTTGTTCTGTGTTGATCTTAGTTTTCTGGTCTCTCCTTTCTAGACACTTGACTCACTTGAACATTCATTTTTTTGTGCTATAGCTCTATTTTTTTGGACTATTTAAAGTCTTTTTGGCTTTGTAGTTTTGGTGATGGATATCATGTAGACTTGTTTCTGTTACTGATTTGATCGTTATCTCAATCTGTTTTGGGTTGCACTAATGTGCAAATTCTCTTTGAAAGTTTGTTTCAGCTGGTTTTATTTGACACAACTTTATCCTAATATAAATTTGTCCTTTCCTTGTGAAAAAAAAAAGATTAATTTACAATTTTTTTCATTTAACATTAAGCATAAGATGAATTTATTATTAGAATTTTAAAGGATAACTTCTTAAACTTTATGAAAGTTCTAATTGATTTTTTTTTAATATAGAGATAATGAAAGTTTTAATTGACGGCCTACTTATACTTATATCAGTTGGAAACAACTACAGTGACAAATCTCATCAGTAGATTGTTATATAAACTCAAGTGAATGAATTCATCAATGAAGCTATGGTTGTAGGAGATATCCCATGAAGAATCATTGCAAGATAAAATCACTCGAAATAAATCCAAAGATCAAACTCAAAATGTCTCAGCAATGATTTCCATGTATTATTCCATGATCGATTCTAGAAGTGAGAAGAAGAGCAGTACATATATTGCAATGGACAATATTTATACTCTAGGATATTTTACATCCTCCTCATGTCCTAATCTCATGTTCTTCTATAATCACCATGCATATGTTAGCAATTGTTTTTTTGGTCTCCTCTTGTGTATTTTGTGCTTTCCATGCATCAATATGAATTGAACCAAACTGAACCGATTATTTTTTGAAATGGGGTTTGGGGGAAAATGGAAGGCGATACACTACACCATTTGAAATTTGAAATTTCACAAGCAAAATGAAGTTGACATTGGCAGAGGGGACTTTCAATTGATGTAGTAAGCGGAGGATGGAAGGTCAGAATAGTAGACAGAGGGTTGATGGCCAGACCGACACATATGGATGCATGTTGCATGCACATGGTGGAACATGAATGGGTATCTTAGTACAGTAAAGGCCCCACAATTGTAGGATTAATGGATTTGCTACGATGTGCCTATTTCTCTCTACAGAGTACAGATCAATTAAAATGCAACATATAGGATCTTTTAAATTTAGCTCCATTATTATTTTGTTTTCATTTCTTCCTACATTCTTTTCTTTTCCACTATGATGTTGCTCTACATAATAATCTCATATAATCCAAACAAGGTTATTGTCACAATGTGACATAATCATATGTTTGACCTCTAATTGTTGCAATGTAACAAAATATCAACGAATTTTTCTTTATGTCACATTAAACAACAAAATTAACATAATGTGGTTAGTATTAATATTTTTAACATCAATATTAAGAATAATTACCATATTATTAATATTGACAACATTGATATTAATATTAATAATGTTTCCTGATGTGAATATTAATATTTATAAGGTTACCATTATTACACATTTTTAATAATATTAATGTTTTCAATATTAATTAATAACACAAACATATATAATTTTAATTAACTTTAAGTATTGTTATTATGATGATGATGGTGGTCTACCGATACCAACTCTGGTCTATCGGTCCTTATTAGAAATGAAAGAAATTAGTTTGTAGTAAAACTCTTTTTTATGATTAAATTTTTTAGAGAGAATGGTTTCTATATCACCATAGTTTTGACATGTTAAAAGGTTAGGGAGGTATGTGTTGCAACAAAGATTATAAAATTGCAATTTAATGTGGGTATAAGTAGGTCACTCTAAGAGAAAGTGATTTTCCTCCTAAGAAACTATAACATTAATATATTATCTATAAAACCTTTACATTCAATTATTATTATTATTATAATAACTTTAACATTATCGTATTAACATAATTTACTTTAACTTTAATCTTACTATATCAAATGTAATATTAATATTATATTAATATTAAACTTATTATATTATTCATCAAACATTAATATTAATTAATCACATAATAACAATATGATTTAAATTAATATTAAAATTATTAAGTTTAATGTTAATAATTTTAATTAATAACACAGCCATATGAATCACCTAAACATATAAATTATTAAATATGATACTATTTTATAATATGATTTTTTTTGGCTGAAACAAATTTTCTTATATTATTAATATATAATATGAACATAATGTTAAATATGATTATTATTATATATATTTTTAATTACTTTTAGAATTAGTGTTAAATATTAATGATTTTCATGTTATATGTATATTTTTTATATTAATAAAATAATAATTTACTTTTAATAATTATTTGTTTATTATTTATTTTTTATTTCAAAATTATTATATATTAATTGTAATATCGGAGTTAAGCAAAGGTTTTCTATTTTTTTACCTTTTGTGGCATTTACATCGATAAGCTAGAAGATTGTTCATAAGAGTTAGGATGCACTGGAATGGCCTTGTTAGGAATCGTCACCATGCTTCTTCTCTATGCTAATGATATCGTTCTTATGGCAAGATGCCCATATGATCTTGAGAAGCAATTACAAATTCTCAAGGGGTTTTGCACCAATATAGGCATGATCGTTAATACTCACAAAACAAAAGTCATGATTATCAAGTCCAATAAAGGTACTTATGACAGTATAAACTTGGAGGAAGTAACCTCCTATAAGTACCTATGAATTGACTTTCATCACAAGCTCAAGTGGAACTATAGTATTGACAAGAGGATAAATGGAGGGTGGAAATCCTACTTTGGTCTTGAAAACAACTAGAAGGTGGAAAACCTACTTTGGTCTTGAAAACAACTGTAAATTAACAAACCTTGGGATGTGGAAAAAACTAAATTTCTCTTTAAGAATATCATCACTCTATTTATCTTATATGGTTGTGAATCCCCTGGATGTAGCATTTCCAGAGAATCATCAAGAAGAGTTGAGCAAATCCATAAGCGGTTTATTACTTATAATATTAAAATTAAGTGAAACGTTCACTATCATATTCTCCTCTTAGAAGCAAGGCTCTCCCCCATTGAAAGCTTGGCTATGATTAGATATCTAATATACAAGAACAAATTAAACAACGTAGGATACTACGAACTTCCTAGAATTGCTCTTAACTCGAGCCAAAATTATTGGAGGATTAATGTAAATACCACTCTACAAAATATCAATAACATTAAAATTACATTATTACTTCTACTTTCAAAGAGAAAATGTGATGCAAATAAGAATTAGAGGTAAAAAAGAAAGCTTTGATATTATAAAGAGATCATTAATGTCACGTCCCCTCCACTCTGACCACGGAGAGGACGCGACCAAAACTGCAGAACCGGGCAATCTAGCCCCATGAACATGTTAATTTAAAAATGCATTGAATAATGAAGCATACACAGATGTAAATGCCTAATAATCAATAAGTAAACAATGAAATCTATCACATACATTCAACACATTTGAACATTGTTCATATTGTCATCCATAAAACAATTACAGTTGTAGGAGTTAGAAAGCACAATAATACTTATCTTGAATTGAAGCTTGATGCCTCCCACAACCAACTATGCCGCTGGGTCATTCCACCCAACCATAGGCCAGTGTGCTCATCAATCTCTCAGCAATGTTGCCACCCCCGATTTGGGCATGATTCCACAAGGAATAAGGGAACAACAGGCTTACATGCATCAAAACCACACACCCACAGTCAAGCCAACACACAGTTGGGTTTCACAAACTACGTGGGGGAAACAAACCAATAACGTGGAGGTTCCTTGGACTTACTCAGCCAAGCCAACCAATCACATCCCAACTCAATCACCCATCTAACAGCTAGGTTCCATGGACTTACTCAACCAAGCAAACCAATTAACAGATGGGTTTCTTGGACTTACTCAGCCAAGCCAACAAGGGATGCACATAACCACAAAATGCACATGCCGGGCATGAAAGGAATTTTTTTTTTTCAACCAAAAAAAACAATTTGGTGAAAGGGAAAATAACTCTCTGAAGGAAAATACGGTTTCACGAATCACCCACGGGCATTTCAAGGGAAAAAACGGCCACCATAAATCCGCAAATCGCAGATCTGAACTCGAAAAACGTTTATGGGAATCATGGGGGAAAAAACGACCTCCCCAAACTTGCAAATCAGGAAGACTTGGCTCCATAACCACTGAGCAACCCAAATGGACGAATTCTGGGTATGGGAAAATGAGGAAAACCACAAAATCATGGAGGAAAAACACCCAGCAAACTCAGCCGCGTGAGTAGAGGGAAAAATGTCCCCTTAAACCCCCAAAATTGTGGGTCTCTTCTCCCATCCATTGAACACAACAAAATAGGGTTTCCCTACCATGGAAACGATATTTAACTGCATAAATTGTGAGGGAAGGAGCTTAGCAAGCTTCACCTATGTGAGAGTGCCCAACCTCCATGGGAATGGTGAAAAATGAAAGGGTGTGGGTGAGTAATATCTTAGGCATGCTTTTCCAAGCATTTACTTGCCCAACAAGTCAAATACACAATTTTCCAAAATGGGTGGCTCCCCAAATTCGAATTTGACTCCCATACTCTTCCCATCCCCATGCATTCATTTCTCAACCATTGCCTAAATGACTAGGCACAAAAGACAAAAAGGGTAGTTGACAGCTTTTTGGGTTTTCCCTTTGAAATTTGGCTTTTCTCCATTGGCCCAAAGGTTCAAATGGTTTCCCCCCCTTATCCTTTGTGAGATCATGCCCCTTCTCTTCAACATTCGCATTGACATAGCCAGCTGTGGTTTATTTTATTAATTGCATAGTTACATGATGTAAAATTATAATGTGCCTAGCTAGAACAAAACACCATCGACATCTAATTTACTTGCTGAAATACAGCATGCTAAATCGATGGTGGGGCTTTTGCCTTGAGCTCCACACCACGATTAAATACAATATTTACATCAAATACTTTAAATGAAAAAGGGGTCAAAACCGGGGTGTCACATTCCCCCCCCCCCCACCTTCATTAGCACTGTCCTCAGTGCTTCACCACTTGAACAACAATGGATGCGCCAATCACATGGCATTCTCCATCTCCCTCATAACCTTATCAGGACTATAGTGCTTCTACCGCACCTTAACCTATCCAATGGCACGATTTGGAGCTCTTCCAAGTCCCAAATTTCCTGCATCAATACGCACCACCAGGTGCACTTGTAAGAAGATTCTTCACTGCTGTAATCTTTCTTCGAACTCTGGTGTCCATTCATACTTTATTCCCTTCTTTTGCAAGAAGTGGTCGAATGTCCGACTCTAGAGAATCCCTCTCCTCAGCTTGGATCATATCTAATGCCTTTGGTAGTCAGCAATACCTATGCTCAAACTCCAATCAATGAATCAATTCTCATGTCAGATTCATTCAAGATTCTAAAAATCACAATTGAATCACACACACATATTTGTATCTATATATATATATATATATAATCAATAAGAAGTTGTTAGATGCGCCAAATACTTATCTACATAAGTATGTCCTTTAGCTCCACAGGTATCTGACTTTGTCTTTACACAACTATGGCATTGACAAGACCTGCCCCACCTCGCACCAGGATGGTACCTATTCTCTATTATACAGTCCTTCGAGTGTACCCACCCTCCCTCTGCTCTCTAAGGTGTGCATCGATAGGTAGCCAAATTTTTGCAAGCCTCAAATCACTTATGACAACATTACTCAATCGAGATTTGGTAGTCCGGCTTTAGACCCTAACACTTAATTGGGTGCTCAATGGACGCTCTACTCAAGAGAATACACCTCCTCTTTGTGCTTACCAATCTTAGGTGATTCATTTATAGACACCAAAACATATTAATTCACATGTTAGATTCATTTACATAGGATTAATTCCTTCACAATATTTTTTGAATCTTAACTAAATCAAATACACATGTGTATACACATAATAACCATCCAGAAGTTGATAAGTAACCAGATACTTATCTGCGCAAGCATCTTCTTTAAGTTTTCAATAGCGGCTTTTCCCTAGAGCCTAGGACCTCCTTGGGTGTTCAATAGCAGCTCTAACTTGAAATCCTAGCACCTCCTCCAAGTGCTTACCAAGCTCAAGTGCTCCCTTTCTAGACAACATAATACGTAGGGGTTATTTTGTTCACGGAGCCCCCACTCCCGCGATAGTCCCCTTACGGTGTGAATGTGTGTGGAAATAAGTCTAACCGGATGTATTACACCCCGAGTGTCCCCAGTGATGCATACTAGTTCCTAGCTGGTAGGGGGAGAAGCGATTTACCCAAGTACATCCTTCCAGAGGAGCCATGTATCCCAAACATATCCTTCCGAGAAGCCAGGTACACCCAGTACATATTTTCATCATCTCACATGCGTTAGATACAAGCATGTAATTCATATGAGATGTCATCATAAAAATAATTTCAATTATAGATTTTCAAACCTATTCCAAACACATCCCTCTGAGGAGCTATGTATCTAAGTACATCCTTTCGATGAGCCATGTACACCCAATAAATCTTTTCCGAGAACCATGCACCCAAGTACATCTTTCTGAGGAGCTATGTACCCAAGTACATCCTCCCAAGAGCTATGCATGTTTTCATCATCTCACCTGTGTCACACACAAGCATGCAGTTTACATGAGATGTCGTCATACAAATTTCAGTCATGGATTTTCAAATCTATTTCATGCCTACAATGAATTCCAAATTATCAATTGGTCAATACATTGACAGTCAAATCAAATCTGAGTCTAAAATTCTATCTCCTATAGAATTTAAACTTTTGGCAACCATGAGACCATCCTCATATTGTTTGGCCTTTGCAAGTGGGGGTACTTATCCCTTACTTACACATGATGCCCAAAACCTAGACCTTCACATACCACATGTCATCTAAACACCATCTTAGATTAGTCATACAATCATGGTTAGCAACATGAACTTTAGACATCAAACAATGCAAGACAAGCATATCCATTGTTAGCATGATTCAAAACCATCACAGGAGATCACAGTCTCCCATAATCAATAGAAAATATTGCAATCTGGAGTTCAGAAATCTATTTGGTCATGAGTTTTCCCTCATGATGTCTGGCCTTCATCCATGGCAGGTTCCTACCTCAAATTCACCGAGTACCACTTAGACTGCCTTGTCCAAGTCATTCTACCTATAGAGTACCCTGTAAGTCTCATAAAAGACCTCACATATGTCACATTCCTCAATGTGCATACAGTTCATGATCCTTGATCACTTTTAGTACCAAGGCTTAATGTCCCTCACGCACTTCCTCATTCTTAGAACAAAAAGAATATCGCCTAGGAAGGAAAGAACAATCTTGTCTAGATACTTGTTGATAACAATTGTTTGGAAGGATGTCTTATGAACATCTTTGTCCCCGATCCTTTCCTGATGGTAACCAGACCTGAAGTCAATCCTCAGGAACACCTTTGCTCTTCTCATTTGATCAAAGAGGTCATCATTCCTAGGAAAAAGGGTATTTTATTCTTCACAGTGACCTTACTCCACTGTATGTAATCAATACACAACCTAATTATACCATCTTTCTTTCCCAACAATTCTTGCAGTTGCTTCCTCAGCTCTGTGGAGAACTTCCTGCAATAAACAATAAGAATGCACGATATAACAAAAATTATGGATCACAGACGAGATTTTATTAATCGCAGGCCACTTCGAGGGGGCAACCTCCTTTGAGAAAGTTCAATACAAAATAACTCTTTGATGCTTTCATTAGACTCAACACATACTTATATACTAAGTCTAATCTAAACAACTATTACCCCCCATGAATGTGGGATAATGCAACATAATAACTAGAAAACTTAACAACTATTACTTACTCCCCATGAATGTGGGATAATACAACATATTAATGGGATGACTTACAAAGCATATGCGTCCGATAAAATATACTAACAAAATAAAGAGGAGGGTTGACACAGGTTCTTAACATCCCCTCCCTCTTAAAAAAAGCTTTGTCCTCAAAGCTTCAGATGTGGAAACTGTTGTTGCATCTGAATGAGCGGTTCCCATGTAGCATCCTCTGGTTGCATTGTTGTGCCACTGAATTAAGACCTCTATGATGTACCGAGAGCGAAGCTGACATGTGCGCTTATTGAGGATGGCCCCCGAATCTGAAATGATGGATACTTCATTATCCCATTCTTGTAAAAGAATTTGTTCTCCGATGTTGGTGCCAATCACTTGATGAATGCGAGAAGAAGGACGAACTGCCAATTTATAAGCAACATACCCAATCTTTTGAAGAACTGTATATGGACTAGAGATCTTTGGAGCCAGCTTTTGATTCCCTTTGATTTTCAAGGAGGATTGCTTGTAAGGCTGCAGACGAAGAAAAACCATGTCACCAACTTGAAAAGTGTGCTCAGAACGGTGCTGATTGGCTTGGTGTTTCATGCGGGTTCTGGCCATGTGAAGATTGTCCTGCAGAATGTGAAGAATCTGATGTCGGTTTTGAAGAACCATGTCAACTGCCTGAACTGGTGAACTGCTGGGGGTGTATGGAATTATTACTGGAGGTGTGTGACCATAAACTGCTTCATATGGAGTCATTTGAGATGCAGTATGGTAGGAAGTATTGTACCACCATTGAGCGAGAGGGAGCCACTTTGTCCACAGATGTTGTTCTTCAAAGGTGAAACAACAAAGATACGTTTCCCAATAGTTGTTGATGACTTCAGTCGGACCATCTATTAGTGGATGATAAAATGAACTCGTATTCAGTTTGATGTCAATAAGGAGAAAATGACTTGTGAAATTTGCGTTGCGGTCTGAGACAATGGAAGAAGGGATTCCATGAAGAAGAGATATCTTGTCCATGAAAATTTCTGCAATTGAGGAGGTGGTATATGGAGGGATGAGAGAAAAAAAATGATGATATTTGGAGATTCGATCAACCACAACCAAGATTATGGTCTTCCCTCCATATTTATGGAGCCCTTAAAGGAAATCCATCGAAATATATGTCCAAATCCTTGTAGGGATGGGAAAAGGTTCGAGCAATCTGGAAAGGAGTGTAGTTTCACCTTGGTGGCACTGACAAGGATCACATTTGGAAACCATCTATTGAATTTCTCATTGCATTCCCTTCCAAAAGAAGTGACATTGTGCCCTCTCATATGTTTTCATGAACCTAGAGTGCCCTGCCGATGGAGAAGCATGGAGTTCATAAAAAACTGCATGTTTAATATATGTGCTCTGGGGAAGCACCAGATGACCCTTGTATCTCAAAGAAGATCCATCCCAAGAGAAATGTGGTACTACAAAAGGGTTACTGGCCAACGGTTGGATGATTTCAGATAATGAGGAGTCATTGACATAGCATTGCTGAACATAGTGTAACCAAGTTGGAATAGGCATAGCAATAGCTGAAAGAGAGACAGGGGCATCAAATGTGCAGGAAAGAGTATCCACAAAAGATTGTCCTTAGCCTTCTTGTAATTGATCTCATAGTCATAACCCCTGAGTTTGCTAACCCATTTTTGTTTTGCTAGGGATGTGACCCGTTGTTCCAGGAAATATTTTAGGCTTTGGTGATTAGTCTTGATGCAGCAAGGATTCCCTAAGAGGTATGGCCACCACTTATGTACTGCGTGCAAAATAGTCATCATTTCTTTCTCATATGTGGAGGTGGATAAATTCTTTCCAGGAAGGGATTTATCGATGAATGCCATGGGATGTTCATATTGAAAGAGGACAACACCAATTCCATTGTCGCAAGCATCACTCTCAAGAGTGAAGGGCTTGGAAAAAGCAGGCATCTAAAGGGTGCATCGGAATGAAAGATCCAAGGGAGTATTTGAGACTGCCGAAGGTTGCTTCTTAATGAAATGGAGCTGAGTGATGACACCATGTGAATTCCTCTAAGGATCGTTTCCATGCAAGGTGAACTGATGATGCTGAGAGACCCTGGTTGTAAGCCATTAAATGTGTATTTTTTCCCATTGACTAAAAGATGCATCCATAGTTCAGCAAAATCCCATAAGATGGGTCCAAGTGTGCGTAACCATTGAGTGCCCGAAATCACAGCACAACCTCCTAGGGGTATGGCATACATGTTAGAGTGCAAGTTATAATCTCCAATAGAGATACACACATTGCAACACTTTCCTTTGCAAGGTAAGGTGCTCCCATTGACAACCATGACTTTAAAGCTGGAGAAAGGATGGACAAAAAAATAAACTTGTTTAGCAATCTGAGGGTCAATAGGCGGCTGTGGAATGTCGACCTGATCGTCTACTAGATCCTGAGCATTGTCACAAATTTCAAGTGCAGGCGAAAAAGCCATATCCAAGAAATAGGGCTTGTGTTCAGTACATTGATTTCCCTGGGTGAATTTATCATCACAATTATAACAAAGTCCTTTTTCCCTATGTGCCTGCATCTCAACTTCAGACAAATGCTTGATAGGAGTGGTTCTAGGATTCAGAGGGATTGGATTTCTTTGGGGAACCATATTTCTGAATGGAACAAAAGTGGATTTGGGGTGTTGATGAGCCCTAATATTATCCTTCGCCAACTTAGCCAACCCTAGGATTTCCATCATTGTGTTGGGACAGAACATTGTAACATCAGATCGGATTGTATCCTTAAGACCACTAATAAAACAACTCCTGTAGAATGCATCAGAAAATCCTTCTGTGTGCTTGACTAAGTTCTCAAATTCTGTCTGATACTCTCTCACGATGCCAGTCTGGCAAAGTTTGGTGAGTGCTCCTGTGAATTCATCAAAACCACTAGGGCCAAATCAGTGCAAAAGGAGTTGGAAAAAATATGTCCATTGGGGCTCTTCATGACCCTTGATGTACCAACAGAACCATTGAAGGGCTTCATGTTCCAAATGAAATGATGCAAGTGGGACTTTGGTGACATCAAAAGTGTTATGCATATTAAAGTATTGTTCTGCCTTGTGTATCCATCCACTTGGATCATCACCATTGAAGCGAGGAAATTCAATCTTCGCCCCACAAAAGTTGTTGCAAGTAGAGAACACAGTGCCAGCAGAAGACTCAGGCTGTTGCCGGTTGCTCATGGCTGAATACTGAAGATGGAGGTAGAGAAATATTTGATCCAGATCTTTGAGTTTGGTCTTGAAGGTGACAAGTTATTCTTCCATTTATCTATTTGCTCCTGTGCGGGTGACAACCATAAGTAAGAATTTTTTTTTAATCGGAAATGGGTGGAAAAACAAAAACAGAGAGGGTTTTAGAAAAGGAAAATTTTGGGTTGGGAAAAATTTGAGTGGGTAACTAGGTTGTGGACACTTTCTGAGGGGCAAGGAAACAAAAAATGTGAAGTTCAAAAGCGGGGTGAAAGAAGGAGATGGAATTTTGGGCTTCGAGAAGTGGACTTGGGATAGGGTCCTCAATGAATGAAATATGTAAAATGGAATGACAGGGGTTCTAGTGAATTTTTAAGGGAAATGGAGCTAAATCAAGGAATATATGGCTGAAAAATAGTTTTTTTTTTAACCTGAAGAAATGATCTGTGGCGGTGCTAGAAAGTTGTGCTTTATCAACTTGAATTGGAGTAAATGATTTGTGACAAGTTTGGAATTATGTGTGTTAACAACTATAAATAGATATGGACCCCAGGTATATTCAGCCTCCCAATGGTTCAAAGGTAGTCACTCGGCCACCAAGGCTGTCTCAGGCTCGAGTATTGGGGCAGCACCCCTTAGTTCACGGCATATGTAAAAGTGCTAACCGCTTGGCCAAAAACGACAGCTCTTTGGTTTTCCTCACATATGAGAATCTAGTCAATCTGGCGGGGGTCATTGCCCTTTTCACTTGGCAGGTCCTCTCAATGGCCAGCTACTTCAGGGTTCTTGTGGTACTCCTCACAATGAGTTTTAGGGCTATGCCCAAGTACTTCCCATAGTTAAGCAGATAGGGTTTATTCCCTGATCCGAATGAAAAATACCACTGCAAGAAGAAGAACTACTACAATAATCACAGTGCCAGAAAAAATGTGGCATAAATTCCACCCAATGCTCAAAAACCCGTAATTAGAGCTAGGGTTTTGAGACGAAAATTTTTAAAATGAGCATAACTCGATCTATATTGCTCAGAATCTCTATTATAGCCTGTTTCTATAAACAGAACAACCACTCTGCTTCTACCCATGAAATCGGATAGAAATCTGGGCACACAGTCAAAAGACTTTCGCTCTGCAATTTCCGTGGTCGTCACTGAAATTCTGAAAAATTGTTGATTTTAAATCCATGATATCTCCACTTTTAGAACTCCAAATGAGATAATTTGTTTTTTGAAACTGTGTATTTTTGAAAGAGGAATTCAGATATGCAACCTATTTCTTCTGATTCTATGCAGAAATTTTTAGAAATTGATCTGAAAGTCGTCGTCCAATTTTGCCCTCTTTTTTTTTTTGAAAAGAAAAAAAATTCCCACTTGTGCCAAGGAAAGTGCTCTGATACCAGATGTGGAGAACCTCCTGTAATAAACAATAAGAATGAACAATATAACAGAAATTATGGATCATAGAAGAGATTTTATTAATCGCAGGCCACTTCGAGGGGGCAACCTCCTTTGAGCAAGCTCAATACAAAATAACTCTTCGATGCTTTCATTAGACTCAACACATACTTATATACTAAGTCTAATCTAAACAACTATTACCCCCCATGAATGTGGGATAATGCAACATAATAACTAGAGAACTTAACAACTATTACTTACTCCCCATGAATGTGGGATAATACAACATAATGATGGGACGACTTACAAAGCATATGTGTCCGATAAAATATACTAACAAAATAAAGAGGAGGGTTGACATAGGTTCTTAACAAGCTCTAACAATTATGGTATGCTCATCATGTGGGGTGTCTTATGCCTTGGTGTTGTTCCAGGAACCAAGTCTATTGTAAGACCGATGCTCCTCTTTGGAGGAAGTCTCAGAACCTTATCAGGAAAAACATTCCTGATCTCCTGCAACACATGGAAGTCCTCCATCCGAGGAGTTCCATTTTCTGCTACCTCCAAAACATGGGATGCATACAATTGACACATTTTCCTACATAATTTCTTCAACTGCATTTCGGAAAATATGCCTAACAAAAAACTCCTTTGAAATACCTCTTACCATCCTTAATTTTCCTTCCTCATCCAAGCATTCAGACGCTTTGTTGTAGAAGTCAAGTTTAATCTTGCGTGCTTCTAACCAACCCATCCCAATAGGAATTTCATAGGAACCAAGTGGTAGAACATCCAAGTCTGCTTAAGTGACTATCCCATCCATCTCCAATGGACATCTTTCTACCACTTTTTCAACTTTCTTCCTGGTTCCAGTGGCTAGTTGGATTAACCATTAGTTGTTATGCTTTAATCTTCTTAAAGCACAAACCTAAACAATTCTAGGAGTGATATACCAGGAAGTAGATCCAGGGTTAATCAAAACATTAACAGATTACTTAGCAATCTTGCCCCGAATCTTTAACCATTCACATAGGTATAGCTCAGACCTTGTTTACCATCAATCCTTGCAGTGATCGATTGTCGATTCAGAAACCTGCCACCAAGTTATTATGAACATAATTCATTCATGAAATCCTCAATGGAGTATTAATCTAACTCACACTCGATTGATCAGAGAATCGATCAATCAATCTCTATTTCTCTTCCTCTTCGAAGACCTTCATTCACACACAAATGCTTATCAATCATTAACAGAGGATTTAATTCATGCAAACCACACATTCTTACATGATTGAGTTCACACAAAGATCATGCCAAAATAGGATTTCTTCATTCACATAATGAAACTGTACATACAATTTTAGTCTTAGAACCTGGGTTCTGGTCACAACACTACTTAGCCTTCTTGATAGCCTCCTCTAGACTTCTAGGATCATCAACCTCAATCATGTCTTTGTAATCTTGAGGTAGCCTACTCATAAGATATTGGGTTTTCACTGCATACCCCAACAATCCAAAGAACTTGTTTGTATAATCCTTCATGGCCAGCTGTCCCAATTTCAGTTTCAGCTCCTTGGATGTTGTGATCTTGCCTCACACTCCCATCCCGATGCGAACAGTTCCGGCGCAAATGTTTTCCTCCACATTCCCAACATTGGAGTGGTTTCCCCACCGTTTCGTCCTCTGAATATTTTGGACTGGACTCTCATTCCCATTCCGATGCAGACAATACTTAATCATCTGGTCTTCTCCACATCCCCAACATCGGAATGGTTTCCTTGGCTTGTCTCCCATCATTATGGCTGGCTTGGTCATAGCTTGTGATGGATTCTTTTACTGATCTTGGAAGGGAGAAGGTTTGAACCCTTTCTTCCTTCGGCCAAGCTTCACATTCCTCTAATGTCGAGAGTTTACTTTCCCTTGGAGGTCTGTCAAACTCTGTAGTATGGATGCAGTCAACTGATTTTGCTCCTCCTGAGGTTCAACCATTCTTTCAATGTTTTCTCTGCAATTCTGCAACTCCACCTTCAGGCCTCTTATAGTGGCTGCAAGATCTGGGGAAGTCTTTTGATTTATTTCCCCATCAAATTCTGTCCCATCATTCATAACCTGAATAGTTTCCTCCACGGCATCTGCCTCGAGCTCATAGGGATTCTGGGCATCACTCATGATGTTGATCTTCTTGGACTTTCCCTGCTTGGAACTATTCACGACCAGCCTTCCAAATTGCACTATGACTCTGCAAATGTGTTAATAAACACCATTGTTAGCTTCATAATCAACGTTAGAAATTTATAATTCACTTGCATTTGGAAAAATCCCACATTGGAACTTGTCAAAACTTAGAATTTTCTTTTCTCCAAGAATGACGGTCTCAGGGGGACGATGGGGGTGAAGGGGGCTTGTCCCCTTGTAAATATTTGTTTTTTCGAGCAATATGGTGCATAAGATTGATGCCACTTTTTTCACCTTTTCAGCACCTGTAAATCCCTCTGGAGTCCCGCTTTTCCACTGGAAAACTACTGAAAATTCTCTGTTTCTGGAAACTCGACTTTTCTCATCTGATCGGACCCCTTTCCAACAAGTCATCCACTACATCGGGTCCACTGTTGACAACTCTTCCAATGTGTCGGGTGAGTCTTCATTTCCCTTCCAACACTTCGGCGGATCAATCATCATTTCCCTTCGGATGCCTGATCGGATCGATCTTCTTTTCTCTTTCGATGCCTTATCAGATCGATCTTCTTTTCTTTTCCGACGCTTAGGCGGATCGATCTTCTATTCTTTTCCGATGCATCGGCAGATCGATTTTCTATTCTTTTTCGACGCCTCGGATTGATCTTCTTTTCTTTTTCGACGCTTCGGCGGATCGATCTTCTATTCTTTTTCGACGCTTCGGCGGATCGATCTTCTATTCTTTTCCGACACCTCAGATCGATCTTCTTTTCTTTTTCGACGCTTTGACAGATCGATCTTCTATTCTTTTCCGAGATGCCTCGGAGAGCTTCACCCTAGCGACATTGGAAAACTTTTCCCGAGATTTCCTATACTTAGAAAAAATTAAAATTTTTCTTCTCCTCTTCCTCTTTCTACCACCATGTCAGCTCCCTTTTGGCAAGCCTTGCTGACACCTCGGCTCCTCTCAGCCGATACCTTCAGCTCCTCTCAGCCGAGACCTTCGGCTCAACCCAACCGAGACCTTCGGCTCCTCTCAGTCGAGACCTTCAGCTCCTCCCAATAGAGACCTTCGGCTAAATTTCAAACTTAGGAAATTTTCAAAGTTTTCTCTCTGCTTGGTTCTTTATCAGATGGACTCAGCTCAAGTCATCCGACGTATCAAATGGACTTCCACCTAAGTCATTCAACGTATCGGATTGACTTCAGCCTAAGTCATCCGATATTTTCCATACTTAGAATTTTTTTTTTGAAATTTTCTTGTCTTTCACATTTTTCCTCTGTTGGGCAGAGGGAAACCTTGCCTCTGTCACTGCTTTTCATGGCCCATTGAGGCCCATGCTGCAACGTGTGCTCTGATACCACACTGTCACGTCCCCTCCCCTTTGACCACAGAGTGGACGTGACCAACACTACAGAACCGGGCAATCTATCTCCATGAACATGTTAATTTAAAAATGCAATTGCATAATGAAGCATACACAGATGCAAATGCCTAATCATCAATAAGTAAACAGTGGAAGCAATTGCATACATTCAACACATTTGAACATTGTTCATATTGTCATCCGTAAAACAATTGCAGTTGTAGGAGTTAGAAAGCACAAGAATACTTATCTTGAATTGAAGCTTGATGCCTCCCACAACCAGCTATGTCGCTGCGCCGTTCCACCCAACCATAGGCTAGCGTGCTCATTAATCTCTCAGCAACGTTGCCACCCTCGAGTCGGGCATGATTCCACAAGGAATAAGGGAACAACAGGCTTACATGCAACAAAACCACACACCCACAGTCAAGGCAACACACAATTGTGTTTCACAGACTACGTGGGGGAAACAAACTAATAATGTGGAGGTTCCTTGGACTTACTCAGCCAAGCCAACCAATCACATCCCAACTCAGTCACCCATCTAACAGCTAGGTTCCCTAGACTTACTCAACCAAGCAAACCAATTAACAGATGGGTTTCTTGGACTTACTCAGCCAAGCCAACATAAGGATGCACATAACCACAAAATGCACATGTCGAGCATGAAAGGAAATGTTTTCCAACCAAAAAAAACAATTCAGTGAAAGGGAAAACAACCCTCTAAAGGCAAACACGGTTTCGCAAATCACCCACGGGCATTTCAAGGGCAAAAACGACCACCATAAATCCCCAAATCGTAGATCTGAACTCAGAAAACGTTTATGGGCATCATGGGGGGAAAAACAACCTCCCCAAACTTCCAAATCGGGAAGACTTGGCTCCGTAACCACTGAGCAACCCAAATGGACGAATTCTGGGCATGTGAAAATGAAGAAAACCACAAAATCGTGGAGGAAAAATGCCCATCAAACTCAGCTGCGTGAGCAGAGGGAAAAACGTCCCTTTAAACCCCTAAAATCGTGGTTCTCTTCTCCCATCCATTGAACACAACAAAATCGGGTTTCCTCGCCATGGCAATGAGATTTAACTGCATAAATTGCGAGGGAAGGAGCTCAGCAAGCTTCACCTACGTGAGAGTGCCCAACCTCCATGGGAATGGTGAAAATGAAAGGGTGTGGATGAGTAATAGTTTGGAAATACTTTTCCAAGCATTTACTTGCCCAACAAGTCAAATACACACTTTTCCAAAATGGGTGGCTCCCCAAATTCGAATTTGACTCCCGTACTCTTCCCATCCCCATGCATTAATTTCTCAACCACTGTCTAAATGACTAGGCACAAAAGACAAAAAGGGTAGTTGACATCTTTTTGGGTTTTCCCTTTGACATTTGGCTTTTCTCCATTGGCCCAAAGGTTTAAATGGTTTCCCCCCCTTATCCTTTGTGAGATCATGCCCCTTAGGGCTCTTCAACGGTCGCATTGACATAGCCGGCTGTGGTATATTTTATTAATTGCATAGTTACATGATGTAAAATTATAATGTGCCTAGCTAGCATAAAACACCATCGGCATCTAATTTACTTGCCGAAATACAACATGTTAAATCGATGGCGGGGCTTTTGCCTTGAGCTCCACACCACGATTAAATACAACATTTACATCATATACTTTAAATGCAAATGGGGTCAAAACCAGGGTGTTACAATTAAGCCTAATCTGGAGGATCAAACTATCTTTCTATCGTAACAAGCTCAATGGAAAAAATTAATATTGCCAAGATGAGAACAAACTCTCATGAGCTCCATAGTGAAACTAGACGTTGGACAACCCCTAGAATTCCTTGGGCTAAAAGGATTTTCCATCTATGAGAGTCTATGAGCGTGGAATATGAAAATCACTTTCTCTTAGGATACCAGACTTTCACCCATTTAAAATCTTTGCTCGATAGTGACCTCTTTGACCTTCTACATCCCAAAACTATACCGAGCTAAGAGCACTCCTCTTTAAGCTTTCTAAACATATGAATAATATTTTAAAACAAATCAAATAATATGTGTTTTGTCTTTTCTCTTAAGGTCATCAAGCCATTAACCAAACTATGAAAGCCCCATGCCCATAACCAAACTATGATAACCCCATGCCCATACGAACTTTTGTGTTGTTGGTTAATTAAATGAAACCCAATAAAAATGACAATGTGCCTGAAGCCTGCGGATGAGGTCAACGAGAAATACAGCACGCAAGTTGTAGATATGTTTGTCCAGTCAATGACGTGGGATCCGGTACGGTGGGGGAAGGTGGTTTTCATCCAGCCCACCAGGGATCAAGTCCCACCGAGACATGGCGCGCTGTGATAAGGCTCGAAGGGTAGACGCCCCCTGGATAGGCTACCGCCCCTGCGGGATTGGAGTTCGGGATGTCTCGGCCCTTGCTGAGACACAAGTTTCGGGTATATCTGGCTTGCGGACTGTTGGATATACCTGGAGTTTATAGTGGCAGCCGACGGCTTTGAACCTGGGCCTTGCCCAGGTAATCCCGACGAGTTACCGATTTACCTAACCTAAAAAAAAAGATATGTTTGTCCACCTATATGTTGTGTATATATGCTTGTTGCACGTAAAGTATATATGCTTGTTACACCTGCCATTCCGTAGGCCCCGGCGGAGATTTATCCGTTGAAACAGAATACAAAATACCACGTAAGGATCTTTAATTGCGCTACATTTTGAAGATTGATATGCCAGACTTTGCAGTAATATAAAATTATAAAGTTCTTTTGTACAGAGCAACAGATTCTTGAAGTCTATTTGAACGTTAGAAATTTATGAATGTTAATAAGTGGGATTTTTTTAATTAATTAATTTATTAATGAAATTAGATCATTTAAAAAAAAGTTGTTTGATAGTCAATTTGAATAGTAGCCTATTCTTCTTGGGAAATTTTTGTTTATTAAAAAGGTAAACATTGGCCCTTGATTTTTTTTTTAAATAAATTTGAAAAATATGGTCAATCTTTGGGGATTTTTTTATATATAAAAGGTAAAGATTGAAGATCTTTTTGGATTTCTTTTCCTGATAAAAGGTAAAGATTGATGAATATTGCCAATTTTTGGTGGGCATCAATTTAGTTCAAGTTTACACCAGATAAGGTTGAACCCAGTTGCCAACAGACAAAATAGAAGTAAGCCACGACTGTTTGGCTAGTTGGAAATTAAATAATTGTTAACTTGCTATNTATATATATATTTTATTATGTTAGGTCAGTTTTAATAATTGAATTCTTATTTTAAAAAAATAAAAAATTAATAATTAAACATTTTGACCTTATTTTAAGTTATTTTCCAATTAATTTTGTTTAGAATTTAATTTAAAATATAAATTAAACTAAATATAATAATCAATTATATTAATAATTAAAAATCACATCATTTATTACTTAGACTATTTTACATAATGTTTTTATTTTAAAATTAATTATAATTATCTTTATTACATATTGCACTCAATATCTCTACTCCTATAAATAAATAAATAAAACAAAACCAGTTTATCACATTCAATATTTCATTAAATAAATAAATAAAATCATTCTTTACACCCTACTTAAAAACAAGAACATCCAACCATAGGTTCATCGTTATGCCCAAATAACTTCATAGAAAAGATAAACCTACCATGAAGAATGAATTAGTCTATTGTAAAGTGCATATTTAAACTAAATTAACCAAATAATTATGAAAATATTTTCTTATATTATAAAAATCTTATCAACCAAATAATTATGAAAATATTTTCTTATATTATAAGAATCTTATCATTAGATAAATTTAAATAAAGATTATATTGAGATTTTCTTATATTATAAAATAATTTAGATTACTTTTTCATTTATCTTTGTTCTATAATTGTATTTGATTTATAACTATTTCCTCATTTAAAAACTTTGTTCCAGATTTCCTATAGTTATGTTTAGATTCCACTAATATAGTTGAAACAACAAAATTAGAGAGTGAAATTTTAATTAAAACCCTGAATCGAATAACCCGGCCACATGACTAGGATCTAGACATGAATATGATCTATACAGTAGAGTCATGAAGCTTTTTGTCCTTAACAAATATCTAGATCACATATTGATATGGGCAATGACCATAACAAGTATTATACAAACAATACCATAATATCCAACACAAATCCGGGTAACTAAGTCAAATAACAAATAGTTACATGACTCATGTGGGATGGGTAACCCTACCATTGTAATTAAATCGAGTTTAGACTCGTTATAAACATTTTATAACAGCTCACAGATCTATATAATAAATATAATAATAGATCTAGCAAATAATACAGTCATTAAATATAAACACACAATCCCTAATCGCGGGTATCCACACCCCGAGACTTATGGCTTTGTCCAAAAAGATTGGCCATCCCACAACTTGGATTTCACACGTATGCAGTTAAAACAATTTTTTTATATATATATTGAATTCTGTAAACAACCAGTATCGTGACAGTGTAGAAAGATTTTTACCTGACCAGAGTTGTTTGAGCGGTAAGCTGGGTTCGTTGGGAGCTTCCCATAGCTACCCAAACTCCACCTGCAAATCCAATCATGAAGTTAGGGCTTCTTTTAGAAATAGATTGCACAATCTTAACAACTTTTAGGTTTAAAAGCTTACCGAGAGCAGAGAGGGCCAGGTGTTGGCTCCTCTTGGACGCCCTTATTGCTCCCTGCCTACAAAATGAAGGAGAAACTCTAGTTAGTTATTTCATGCATCCAAT
The DNA here is from genome assembly GCA_001517045.1 of Pseudotsuga menziesii. Taxonomy (NCBI): domain Eukaryota; kingdom Viridiplantae; phylum Streptophyta; class Pinopsida; order Pinales; family Pinaceae; genus Pseudotsuga; species Pseudotsuga menziesii. The sequence goes on along the minus strand of LPNX010359226.1, from coordinate 547,545 downwards.
AATCTATAACAAACTTCTTTTAAAAACTGAGTAAAACCAATTTAAGAAGTTCGCTACCTAGTTAAAGGCTTAGCAAACTCAGTGATGGCACTGTTCCCTTCCTCACTGTGACAAACCCAAAAGGCTGAGGCCATCATGGCATCCATAATACTGATGAACTCCTTCAGATATACCTAAAAACACAATAAATAACTTTCATTAACAAATTGTGCAAGACACGAGAGGAAGACATGCAAGCAGTCATGTAGTGGCAATGTTTTCTTCCAAGAACATATACAAACCAAAAACAAGTGCGAGAATGAACCTTCAAACATGTTAAAAGTTGCATTAAACCCTTGGAAAAACCCTCGCTAGAGACCATGCCAAATGGAGGGTTGAGATTTCTTTTCGGTTCCCATAGTTTGCATTAAAAGCTTGCCATCAATATATGCCTAATTGAGATGTCAACTCGCAACCAAGGCAGAGTTAATGTCCATAAACCAAAACATTAAGGTATGTGTTGGCAAAACCTTGTCGAAGGATATAACTTAAACCTTATATTGTAACATCAATGTTTTATGCCAAGGTCAAGGTTGGGATCACGACTATGGTGTTATCACCATAGTCCCCAAACCATTTCGTTACCATTTAAACAAACTTTATCACCTTGAACCAAAGTTGCGCTAAGTTCCTTTTCATCAACCCTTTATTATTAGGTTTGGTACCTTTCCCACCATGTAGTTGTAGGTATGTTTAGATCTAGGTTTAGTTGCTAGAACTATGACTTAGATGCTAGGGCTAAACCATAGCCTTAAGGAGTTAAATCCCTAGGAAAATCAATACTTACAATAAGCATAAAAAGCATTGAGAACATCACCTTAAGGTGTGGCTATAGGGTCGCCGTCACCCGTATGCAAACACCACAGATGGCACAACCTGTCCATCCAACGTAAAACTCTTTATAAGTTACTTCACATGCTTTTCATTCACGACGACAATTTATTTCATATTGTGACCAAATTATACAAGTTACGACAACATATTCAGATAAAGTATAATTATTTTTTGGAATATTTTAGGTGTGTGACATGTAAAGTCCTTTTCAAAACCAAAGAAAACTTGCATTTGTACACAACCACCTTGTTGGGTGGAAGAGGCGCATTCTACAACCTAGTAGGGGAGAGATGTGTAACTCCTTCCATGTTCATCTTAGAGGTGATAGGTGTCATTTATAAAACATAATAAAATGTTATTGAAAATATCATGTCTACTCAAATTAAATTTAAGTAAGACAAAAAACTACACAAATTTTAGATAAATTAAAACCATAAACATTACATTACACATTTCTTCAACATTTCTCGTTTAAAAAAAACTTTACATCTCCAAAAAAAATTAATCCTTCTTCACTTTTGAAAAATCCCCTTTTAATGAATCTTTTGAATATTAGTACACAACAGCCAAACTAGAACTAGAGCATATCACTAGAATGAGTTAAAACCAGTTAATAACCGTAAAAACCTGGATGTAAATCCTATACAAAGTTTTCACTTATAAACTGACAATGTACCTTTTTCACTTAGATTCTGCCAAACTGAAAACATTTTGTGCCCAATAAAATGTCAATGGCCACTGTGCAAGCCCCATACTGAGCACGTTGAAGCCTGCTGATGTGGTCAACCAGAAATACAGCACGCAAGTTGTATATATGTTTGTCTCACCTATATGTTGTGTATATATGTTTGTCGCACGTAAAGTTGTATATATGTTTGTTGCACCTGCCATTCCGTAAGCCCCGGCGGGCGGAGATTCGTCCGTTGAAACGGAATACAAAATACCCCGTAAAGATCTTTAATTATCAACGATTTTGCATAATTTTTATTTATTTATATACCGTACGAAGAATTTCTCGGACTTTCGGTCTTCCATTATTGTTAGAGATTTGCAAATATGCGTTACATTTATATAATGTCCCGTGGACTTTCTGTCTTCCATTATTGTTTTAAAGATTTTGCAAATATGCTTTTCATTTATATATTGTAGAAAGAATTTTTGGGACTTTCCGTCTTCCATTATTGCCAGAGATTTTGCAAATATATACTTTACATTGATATTACGAATTTAGGGAAATATAATTTATTATTCATAAGACATCCATTACATAATTTACTTTTGCACACATTGTTATACATATTTTTTAAAATGAGAATTAAAGTTTACAATATACTTATCTTGATATTCTAACACCAATAAATAATTCATTTCCTACTTGCTAATGTTAGTTGGGCCACTTTTAATAATTGAATTTTTACTTAAAAATAAAAGTTAAATAATTAATAAGTTATTTTTTTAATCATTTTGGTTTAGAATGTTGTTAAAAATATAAATTAAAGTAAATATAATAATGAATTATGTTAATAATTGAAAATGGACATAATAGATTATTTAAAATTTTATACATAATGTTTTCATTTCAAAATTAATTATAATTATCTTAATTATATGTTGCACTCAATATCTCTACTCTTATAAATAAATAAATAGTAAAACAAAACCATTTTTATCTCATTCAATATCCCATTAAATCAAAGAAAAAATTACACTCTCTACACCCTACTTACAAACTAGAACATCCAACCATGAGTTCACCCTTATGCCCAAATAACTTCATAGAAAAGATAAACCTACACCCTACTTACAAACGAGAACATCCAACCATGAGTTCACCCTTATGCCCAAATAACTTCATAGAAAAGATAAACCTACAATGGTGAATGAAGTAGTCTACTGCAAAGTGCATATTTAAATTAAATTAATCAAATATTTTTATATATTATAAAAATCTTATCACTTTTGATAAATTTAAATAACTAAATATTTATATTATAAATTTTTTTTGATAATGGTACAACTATTTTAAAAACATATTATTATTAAACAACATAAATATATTATTTTTTATTGTTACAATAAATCTTAATGATAATTAATCCAGTATAGATCTATTGAAGGGGATCCACCAAGCATCGAGAGGGATCAAATATGTCAATGCGTAAACATTTTTTTAAAGTGGAAGTGTTAGGAAATGTGTAATCCAATGTTTATGGTTTTAGTTTTATCTAATTTATATTGTTTTATATATATGCAATTCTAAATTATTTAAACTTAATTTAAGTCAGCATGTTAGTTTTAATAATATTTTATTATTTCTTATAAAAGACACTTGTCAACCCTAGGATGAGCACAAAGGGGTTACACATCTCTCCCATAGTGGGCTATAGAATGCACCTCTTAGGTGCAATAACATTTTTATTTTTATTAATATATTTATAAGGAAATATATTAAAAACAATTATGATGATAATGATTAACTTTTTAAACATATACATTCAATCACACCAAAAAATTTAAAACTTTTTACTTAACCGTAACCGATCCTTCAGATTAAGAATTTATAAAATATTCTACCCAAGCAAATCTTATTGAGAATTATAATAAAATACAATTGTTACATTAGTGGTGAGACTATCCTTTTTTTGTGTGTAAATAAAAGAGGTATTACTACATAAAAATGGTTACAATGGAGCTCAAAAACCATAGGCCTCAGACAGCCCGGCCATGAACCTTCCCTTCCCCTTTACATTTGATCAGCTAGTTACCCACCCATTCCAAAAGCGGGAGAGTTCCCTCTATGGAGAGCTCAATCCTTGATTTACATTCATAATTACCACCATATATGCTAAATAAACAGACAAAGAGACACACAGACCTACAGGCCATATACTAATCCGCATAGTCATATGCAAAAAAACAGAGGGTGCCCCACCGAGGGATTAAGGCAGAGTCTGGAGCACTGGGCTCGGACCCATATTTTAGCACCACCCTCTCGAAAGATGAACCACATCTGTCACGTGCTCTTCTAGAGCATTATCAGTTCTTTCGATGCTCCTCCCACTTGCACGATGTCCAAACCCCCCCTCCACATGATGCTCTAGCCCCGGATAATACAAAGCAATGCCTAGGCAGGAGGCGATTTGGTCCACCTTCCGGTGCATGAGACAACAATCCGAATTGAGGGCATAAAGCTTCCTTCGGATGTCCCAACATTCTTCATTGTGCTCCTTCCAAGCCTTGATGGGCTCCTCGTCCCCCTCCTTTTTTCCCATCATCTCTACAAGATTCTCCTCGATTTTTGCTGCTGCGCTGAGGTTCGACTGGGTGACCAAATTCATGATAACCCAATAAATCATAAACAGTCGGTCGTGAGCCTAGGCTCTCCCCGCTGTGGAGCTGGGATCGGAGATCCAACCATCAACCTCTTCTTGAACCACCTCAATCGGCATGGAGTTCACTTGATCCTAGAGCACCTTCTCTACTTTCTCCGTTGCTAAACGAGCTATGAGCGGAATTTGATCTTTGAAGGCTTTCGCAGCTGACTGAGCCTGAAGTTGGGCCCGAGTCACCGCTCTCTTCCCCGGCCAAATTGCATTTTCCCCTTTTTCCTGGTTAACAGCCAGTCCTATAGTACCCCCTGGTTTCCCAAGACCTCTTCGAGGCAGAGCCATCTCTCGCTTCGCAGTCTCACCCTTAACAGATTCACTCTAAGCTCCTTCTACCCACAGACCACACTCTAAACACACCAGCCTATCTCCAATGCTCCTTGGAACTTGGGTGATGGTCTCTGCAACCATCTTTGAATTAATAGGCATTAGTTCCATGGGCACATTAACGGTTTGGTACTGGATAATGATAGCCCATATCCTGAAACCCTCTGTCTCTGTACCTCGTGCTTGATACTCTCTTATCTCTCTCGTCATTCCTAGATCATCAATCCATACGGATTCTGATCCACCTCTCCCTTCCGGACCTCCATCGTACCCTATCTTAATGTTTAAATGATCACTCCAGATTGCCATGATCATAGGCCTCATGCGTACACATGTTAATGGGCCCAACTCGTGGAAGGACCTTGCTGTTGTTTGTCCCTACCTTGATCCTCTCTCATTCCTCCCATCACCTGTCCCTTGTCACCCACATCATGAGCGTCCAGTTGTTGACATCTATGAATCCATTGATCCACCTCAAAATCTTCTAGCCGTCCCCTCCAATTGGCCCTAACGTCACTGACACCGACATTAGCCAGTAAATCTGCCACTTGGTTTGCCTCTCTCCTGATGTGGATGAAGGAAAACGCCGGGTGCGTCATAACCATGCTTCAAAGGTCATCCAATCCACTGGCAAGGCGCCAGCTGGACGACACTTTCTCTGTAGATTTGCCATTGGCCAATTGCTTTGCCATTTGGACAAGGATACTGGAGTCTCCTTCTACTATCGCCGGCATCCACCCATTCCTAATGATGATTTGAATTCCCTAGAAAATCCCTTCCAACTCCGCAGAATTGTTGGTGTCCATTCTGAGCGATCCATAATAGACCTGAATAATTTCTCCAGAAGAGTTTCTGTAGACCCCGCCATAGCCTACGTCACCTGGGTTTCCTCTAGCCGCACCATCGAAGTTTAACTTAAAAACTAGCCTCGGTGGGGGAGACCACGAGTTCGAGCTTGCAACTCTGCAGGACTTGGGTTTTTGATGTATACCATTGATGACCCTGCTATCCAGTCCCCACACCTCCGCTACTCTTTTTTCCGGACTAGCGAATTCCTTGTCCTCCTCGCTCCATTGCATACTGCACACTGTTTCCATCAAGTTGGAGGTTATAATATTCTAGACTTGCTCAAAGGATTGTTGTTTTCCCCTAAAAATTCTACTATTCCGTTCCTTCCATATTACCCACATCACAGTGCCTGGAAAGGCTTGCCATAAAAACTGCAAAATATTATTTTTGAAAGCCTTGGGATGCCAATCCCTTAAGGTTTGGTTTGAGTTCCCTTTGCTTCTGTTTCTCTTCCTGAAAAGTTACACTCCTTTGTCCCATAGATTAGAGGCGAAGGGGTAGGCATCGAGGAGGTGACCCATGCTCTCTTCTTGGTTAACACATAGAACACACCGTGATGGTCCTTGGATACCTCTGCGACTCAATTTTTCTCCTGTTAGGATCCTTCGTCTTACCACAAGCCAGCAGAAGGTATCCTCTTTTGGCGAGGGGTTGGAAGTCCATACTTTCTTCCATATCTCATCCTCCTCCTCCTGACCCCTTATTTTAATGTTGTATGCTTCTTTTATGCTGAAAGTCCCCTTCTGTGAGTATCCCCATCTGAGGGTATCATCCCCAATCTTGATCAGAATGCAGCACTCTTGTAATTCATTCTCAAGGGATCTGATATCTTTTGTCGAGATCTGGGCATCCTGATTGACCGAGATCATCCACCTACGCCTGTCTTCCTGAGGACCCCCCTCCTAGAACTGATGAACCTTTTCTTTGCCCTCCTCCATACTTCTGGTCCTGATATGCTGCCACCTTGGGTCATTCCCTAGCTTAGGGAATTGGTTCCAGGAATCGTCCCAAAAGTTGACGAGGTTTCCCATTTTTATTTCCCAGAAGCTGTGCTCCTAGATCAATTTCTGCCAAATGTGGGATCCTTGAGGATCACCGTTGAAATGAACCAGTTGAGTGTTTGGAACACCCCTAGCATACTTTATGTGCCAAATCTTGGACCAAGGCTCTTGTTTGTAATTGCACCATCTCCACCATATCTTGGCTCCCTGCACTTCCCCCACCACTTCGGGATCCCTGATACCAAGGCCCCATTTATTCTTAGATGTGCTTACCTTATCCCAACTAACAAGGGTGAATTTAGCTTTAGTTTCTCTTCCTGCCCATAGAAAATTCCTTTGGATTCTTTTGATTTCCCTTAATATTGACTTTGGAGTGGATAATACTGAGAATAGATACATCGACATGGCTTGGAGGACCGATTTGACCATAACTAACCTCCCAAGGAGGTTCAAGGGTTTGAGATTCCAACTAGCCAATATGGCCTTTATCCTGTCTAGCAAGTCCTGCCATGAAGCTTGCCTGATAGTTCCATGTCCTAAAGGGACCCTCAGATACTTGGTCAGCCGAGTTCCTTTTGGAAATCCCAAAATATTCCCGATGTTTCTCTGGGTTATGAGAGGAGTGTTGAAGAAAAAGATCTGAGATTTCTCAGCATTAACTGCAAGTCCCGATGCCTTAGCAAAGGCCATTAGGCTTGTTTTGAAGGCACGGGCCTCTTAGACTAAAGGGTGCCCCATCAACATCGTGTCCTCCACAAACTGTTGGTGTGTTTGTTTGTCCATGTCCTCATGGAACGATAGTCCCCTGATCCTCCCATGTCCCACTTGGGCCTTGATGAGCTTGCTTAACCCTTCAGTTGCCGGAATGAAGAGAAATGGGGAGAGTGGTTCACCCTGTTTGATCCCCTTGGATGGCGAGAAGAGCCTCGTTGGAGTGTCGTTTAGCATGATGGAGTAGAAGGGAGAGGAGACCAGACCCATGACCCACTCCACCCAATCCTGGCAGAAGCCAAAAGCCTGTAGCACCTTCTCCAGGTAATTCCAGTTGAGCTTGTCAAAAACCTTGGCTATATATAACTTGATGAGCATTCCTGGACGTCTAGTGCATTTTAGAGAGTGGATAGTTTCTTGGACCGTGATAATTCCACCCAAGATTTGTTGGCCTTCTACGAAGCCATATTACTCCGGGATGATTAGCCCCGGGAGAAGAGACTTAAGTCTATTTGCTATGACTATCAAAACCCCAAATTTTCACAAAAATAATTTTTTTTGAGATAACATAAAATGTTTACAGTTGCAGTTAGATAACCACTAGCAGCTTAAATAAATAGAAATGAAACAGATAATACAAGTGTTCGTTAACTTTAACACACATAAATTCATGTTGTTTTAAAATTGATATGTGATGTGAGTAATCTTCATTCAATTATTTAACTGTACTGATGGTTTGAATGTCAAGTAGGTGAGGAGTCATTTTCTAGCTGGGGATTACTTAGCGTTTGCTAACGTATCTATATTTTCTGAATCTTTACAGGCTTGACAGGTAATTTTTGACCCAGTAAAAGTTTATTAAGGTGATACAACAGATATAGTTTCTCTTAGTGTAGAATATATTGCTAGAGTAAAAGTTCTGTTTAGAAGACTCAAGAATATGCCAGGTAAAGCAATGTCACTTTTATTTGTAAAGCCATATTATTTTGCTTCATCCTTGTTTCATAGAGGTTATTAATGTTTCCCTACTGTTTGTCTATTATCAGTAGGATCTTTATGATAGATAAAAAAACTTTCCTTTTAACTTTATTCTAATTGACTTCCAGTTTAGAAGAGCTTAAGATAATATTTTATAACTCTTTCTTAGATAAAGAGTTTATTGCTATCACCATCATAATAAATTAAGCACTGCTTATCATTATATAAATGGAACTAAGTCCTTCGGAACATAAGCCTATAGTATTCTTCTTAAATCTGTCTCAATTAGGATTCAACTTGGTTAATTATCAGCTTAACATCGCTTGTAGTTAATGAGATATTCTCAGCATGTAAATCGTTAAGATTGTGGTTGGAAATCTCATTATCATCATGAACAACATAATGTGACAATTTCACATTACCCTAATATTTGTTTTATATGTGAATAAGATGCAGTACCATCCTAAAGAGTCTACTATTCTAACTCCAAATTTTAACTTCATATTGTTTAGGTTGATCTTAGAACTAGACAATTAGTATGGAGTTCCATAACCATATACTTATAGATTTATATCCTACATCTGGTATCGTGGATTTCTTTTTGAGTGAAGGAACTATTTTGTGTATAAGTGTTATTATAACCTTATAAACCATATTAGTTTAATTATACTCTTATGACTTAACCATTCATAGCTTATGAATATTATACCGAGTTATTAAAAGCAGTTTCAAACATGTTCAGGCTTATACTAACCTCTTACTTTTTTCCTTATAAGTTTGTTTATGAAAAGTTATAAAAATCCTTACATTATTGGCATTGAATTCATAAACAAAGCCTTTGAGTACAAGGGCATCGAATTCATATGCAACTTGGTTCTTCACCCAAGCTATTTATAATGTTTAAACATTATATATAAATGTTGTTATATCACTTGTTCAAAGTCGAGGCTTGATTTGGTTGGCAGTGATATGGTATTGACTTTATAATAAGGTATAATTACATGCATAAAGTAATTGATTATCAATTATTGGATTCGACTGAATGCACTGGTGACTATATAGAAGAATCCACTGTGAAGCAGAAAGATTTAGGTGCACGTGGAGCTCTCCTCGCCATGCAAATCATGATTTAAAATCCTTCCTTTCAACCCTAAACTTCATTGCTTCTATGAGGGTTTCAGTCTCTGCAATGTTGGGGTTCACTGCGGCCATTGAGGGCTCGCAGTTGCTTGCCTCCAGCTCCACTATTTGCGCCTTTTATTTGATGAGCCACTGTTTAGAGTGAGGGTTATACGCCGTAGCTCATGAATGAATAGTTTTCTGCAACACTTTGTTGTGCATGAGGGTTGTTTTTACACAGTTGTTAGATATAGAGTTGAAGTCATGGTTTTTGCCACTGTCTTGGCTTACTCTTGCTCCAGTTGTCGATGAAGATGAAACTCACACTTAGCTGTCCCTTCTTAGGTGAGCACGAAGGTTGTTGAGCTCGTGGTGTCAGTCTGCCTTCTTCTTGACCTCGTTCTCCAACTTATAGGTATGCGTTGCTTTTAAGAAATTGAACACTATACATAAATTCAATTTCGATTCTATTTACATGTTTTTAATTATATTTTGATTTCCAGTTGTGTAGATGACAGTTCATATCATCTTGGGAAGGAACCCCTTTCACAAAAGAACCAGCGTTCATTTCACGGGTAAGTACCGGTTACGAAATGGATCCTCCTGCTTGTTTAGACCTTAGGGTAGAGTTGCAATTGGAAGAAGTTACTGCTTAGTGTTTCCAGGTCTTGGGTTATTGTTCTTTAGTTTATTAGTTTCATTTTTGTTTAAACCCTCACTTACAGCAGGGTAATCTCCGGCTTAAGCCGTGACCTGTAAAAATGATTATTCCTCGTGTTTTTACCAAAGTTGATACTTGGTCTAATGTCTTTTATTTTTGAAACCCCATACTACATTATGGGTACGCCGGCTTTGAGCTGGTTTGTAGACTCTGTTTAAAGTTAAAGTCTTCTCGGTATGTGAAGTAATATATAGTTTTCTTTTTAAAGAAAAGCATAGGGGTTTTTCCTTGAGCTCGGACTCAGTTTATCTTTAAGCTGTTATTATGACTCTGTAAACTTAGGGTTTATACCCTATTCGACTGTGTAATAATAATAATTTTACTGTGTTTATATTTGTTTGCGTGAAATATTAATAGTGGTTTGATGACTGTCACTCAGTCATAATATAATATTGTTTTACTTACAAGCTCAGTGATTTCGAGCTTGGGTTTCCTTTATGAAGCCCTGGTTTTTAAATAATTCCTTTTTAATTTATTTAAATAAGCTTTTTGTTACTTGTTAAACATATAATGCTTAAGTTATTATTATTAATTTTATATAATGAAATTCCTTGAATTACTTCTGTATATAAATATATTGTCATAAAGACTCTAACCAGTCTTCATTAGTTCAACTTTGTTTAATAATAATGCATCAAATACTAAATTTATAACTCACTGATTTCCTGTTATTAAAATTAAGAAAATAATAAAGGGTTTTGACCCTGTGGTTACTCTTCCTGTATAACCTATTAGTAAATTCAAAAACAACTCTTATATAAATAAGCATTTCATTTATGAATTTGCTACTATCCTTTTCTTATTGTTTAATCTACTGAAGTTGACAGGTAGAAATCGTTCAGAAATCGACTTTTGTAAATTGTTTTAGTTTACTCGTTACTTTTAAATACTTCTAGTAATACTCTATTTGCTTATTTGTAAATGTTTAAACTTAGTTTAATTAACATTATTAGTAAATAAGTTATATGGTTAGTGGTTATAGCTCCAATGAACTGAATGCAACAAAAATAGTTTAACTTCATTTTGTTTACTGTTTTAAGCAATTGCTTATTAAATAAATATAAGAAAAATATGTAATCAACGTAACACTACTTTCCTTACCGCATATTTTAAGTTAAATAACAAGTGTATTGTGTATAAACATGACATATTAACTAATAGTATATCCTCTTAACCTAATAACTCTTCCACCTGTAGTGGAATACTGCTATTTTATTGTCAGTACCTTTACATAAACAAAAAAAATACATAGATAACCAGGTTAAATACCTAAATTTTTCAATACATTCTTTTCTATTTTGAAATGCATTTAAAATCTGTTCATTTCAGTTTCTTCTCATTCCTTCATCTAAATTTAAATACACTACTTGTGCTGGAGTACGGTCTGGTCCTTCCAGATGTGGAAAAGCACAGGTAAGTATTATTTTCCATCTATTTCAGATTCATATTTTCAATAAACTAAAAGATTACTAACTCTAACAATTCATGACTAAACATTTAACATTTAGTAAACAGTCAGATTCACATTTAACCATCTAACACAGTAAAACAAAAAAGACTGTAGAACCTGATTAAGCTGGACAACAACAGCATTAGGAGGCCTTTCCTCCCTATCAACTCCTGTAGAGTGCTCAAACAACGTCTCCTCAGGACACCCGAGCCTGTTCCTGGTCTCTTGGGCTGAGAACTGGTGGAGCAAGCAACAATAGACTAGTCCAATGACTCAGAAATCACTCTGCACTTCAGCAGTAAAATCGTTCAGCTGAAAAGCTGCACTAGATCACTTAGTAGTTTAACCCCTCAAACTCTTTCCACAAATTCCCTTGCCATTGAATTCTTTGAAGTTCATTCACCTGAATGATCACTTCTCTAGAAAAATGAGCAGCCTCAGCTCTCTTCAATGGGCATTTTTATAAAGATTGCCTAGGTCTTTTGGGTCAGTTGTCATTAACTGAGCCACCTGCTCTGATCCCACTTTCTTGGGGGATCATGACCCCAAATATATGGAGGTTGCCACCTGCAATAGTTGGAAGAGTTTGAGGATACTGCCACTTGTCTGTTTTCTCTCCACCTAGTCTCCTCCACCAACTTGACCAGTAAACACTCTTTTAACAGCTCTCCTAAGCTGTTGTCTCCACTTTTATTTATTTATAATTAAAATATTCAAAATTAAATTCAATATACTTGACTCTACTGAGTCATCATTTACAAGTTAACATAAAATTTAACATAATGTCTTGAAATAAAATCAAATAAGATAATATTATTTTTGCAAAATTGGGGCATGTGACATACACACCCCCTTAGAACATAACATCGTCCTCGATGTTATTTATCCTTCATCCTCATAATTCCCCTGGAACAGAATTGGATATGCATCTTGCATATTACTTTTCAATTCCCAGGTGCCTTCCTCTAGACTAAGGTGCTTCCATTGCACCTTCACCTATCTAATGGTGCGGTTCCAAAGTGTGATCTCCCTCCGCCCGAGGATACAGTCCGGTTCCACCAGAAAATCTCCTTCTGGTTCCACCTGTACATCATTCCAATTAACAACATGAGTAGCATCATGAACATATTTATTTAATACAGAAATGTGAAAAAACATTATGTACTCTTAAATTTGGTGGTAATGCTAATTAATAAGCTACTTGTCCAATCTTGGATAGAATTTCAAATGGACCATAGTAATGAGGTGCCAATATTGCACAACTCCCCAATCTCAAAGAGCTCTTTTTGGGCCTTACCTTGATGAACACATGTTCACCTACCTGAAACTCCTTTGGATTTCTTTTTAAGTCTGCTTGACTTTTCTACCGATCCTGTGCAATTTTCAGATTACCGTGCACCTATTTTACAATTTCTTCTATTTTCTTTAACAGTTCAGGACCTAATACCCATCTATCCATCAGATTAATCCAAGAGATAGGAGTAGTACATTTTCATCCATATAAAATTTCAAAAGGACTAAATTGGTTGATGTCTGATAATTACTATTACAAGCAAATTCTACCAGATGCAAATAATCCTGCCATTTATCTGGATGGTCTTTCACATACATTCTTAATAGATCTTCCAGTACTTGGTTTACCCTTTCAGTTTTTCCATCTGTTTGAGGATGGAATGAAGTACTAAAATTTAATGTAGTGTTTAACCCTTTAAACAAAGACTTCCAAAAGTTTCCTGTAAATTTAGGATCTCTATCTAAGATTATGACCTTTGGTACTCCATGTAATCGGAAAATGTGTTTTAGAAAGATATCAGCTATGTTTGCAGCTTTATAAGCAGTTTTAACAGGTATAAAGTGAGTTGCTTTCCTTAACTTATCAACTACTACTAGGATAGAATTATTTTGATTCTAACTTATAGGCAGTCTCGTAATAAAATCTAGACTAATTATCTCCCATTTCCAGCTAGGAATGGGTAATGGATGAAGTAATCTAGCTGGGTGTTGTTGTTTAGTTTTCACCTGTTCACATTCAAAACACCTAGCAATATATTATGCTACTTCAGTCTTCATATTTGGCCAAAAATACTCTTTTCGTAACATAGTTATAGTCTTTTGATAACCTGGATGACCTGAGTATGGAGTTTTATGAATTTCATCTAGAATTAACAACTTAACTTTAGGTACGTTAGGTACATACATTCTGTCTTTATACAATAAAAATTCTTTTGCATTTAAACTGTAATATTTGTCTAAGTTTTCTGTTGGATTTTCTTTAGTTTTAGCTTGTAAACTTTGGTAAATTTCATCTTGTTCTATTCCTTCTTTAAGCTATTCATCCAAATCTGTAGCATAAGTGCTGATAGCTACTACAAAATTCAACCTTGCATTCCTACTTAATGCATCAACAACTTTATTTTCTTTACCTTTTATGTGCTGAATTTCAAAATCATACTCACTTAAGAAAGCTAGCCACCTAGCTTGTCTGGCATTTAAATTAGGCTGATCTAACAGATACTTCAATCCTTTATTATCAGTCATTAAAATAAATTTTCTGCCAATTAGGTAATGTCGCCATATCTTTAAAGCGTGTTAAACAGCTACTAATTCCAGATTGTAAGTTGCATAATTATTTTTATGAATTTTTAACTTTCTAGATTCGTAGGCAATAACATGCCCTTTTTGAGTCAGAACACTGCCTAAGCCATCATTGCAGGCGTGAGTGCACACTATAAATTCTTTATTAGGTTCAGCTATTCTTAAAATAAGTGCACTGGTTAATAACGTTTTTAACTTTTTAAAGCTTTCCTCACATTTCTGATTCCAGTCGAACTTCTTTCCCTTCTTCTGCAAGGAAGTTATTAGATTCGCAATCCTCGAAAAACCTTCAATGAACCTCCGGTTGTAACCGGTAATTCCCATGAAAGATTGAACATCCGTTACATCCTTAGGAACCGACCAAACTTAGTTTAATTAACATTATTAGTAAATAAGTTATATGGTTAGTGGTTATAGCTCCAATGAACTGAATGCAACAAAAATAGTTTAACTTCATTTTTTTTACTGTTTTAAACAACTGCTTATTAAATAAATATAAGAAAAATATGTAATCAACATAACACTACTTTCCTTACCGCATATTTTAAGTTAAATAACAAGTATAAGTACTATGTAAAAACATGACATATTAACTAATAGTATATCCTCTTAACCTAATAACTCTTCCACCTGTAGTGGAATACTGCTATTTTTATTGTCATTACCTTTACATAAACAAAAAAAATACATAGATAACCAGGTTAAATACCTAAATTCTGCAATACATTCTTTGCTATTCTGAAATGCATTTAAAATCTATTCATTTCAGTTTCTGCTCATTCCTTCATCTAAATTTAAATACACTACTTGTGCTAGAGTACAGTCTAGTCCTTCCAGATATGGAAAAACATAGGTAAGTATTATTTTCCCTCTATTTTAGATTCATATTTTCAATAAAATAAACGATTACTAACTCTAACAATTCATGACTAAACAGTTAACATTCAGTAAACAGTCAAATTCACATTTAACCATCTAACATAGTAAAACAAAAAAGACTGTAGAACCTGATTAAGCTGGACAACAACAGCATTAGGAGGTCGT
Organism: Pseudotsuga menziesii; assembly: GCA_001517045.1. Classification (NCBI taxonomy): domain Eukaryota; kingdom Viridiplantae; phylum Streptophyta; class Pinopsida; order Pinales; family Pinaceae; genus Pseudotsuga; species Pseudotsuga menziesii. Next base: position 532,491 of record LPNX010359226.1, on the reverse strand, counting down.
TCCTTGCTACCAACTCCTGGAGAGCGCTCAAACAACATCTCCTCAGGACACTCGAGCCTGTTCCTAGTCTCTTGGGCTGAGACTGGTGGAGCAAGCAACAATAGACTAGTCTAATGACTCAGAAATCACTCTGCACTTCACCAGTAAAATCCTTCAGCTAAAAAGCTGCGCTAGATCACTCAGCAGTTTAACCCCTCAAACTCTTTCCACAAATTCCCTTGCCTGCGAATTCTCTGAAGTTCATTTACCTGAATGATCACTTCTCTAGAAAAATGAGCAGCCTCAACTCTCTTCAATGAGCATTTTTATAAAGATTGCCTAGGTCTTTTGGGTCAGTTGTCATTAATTGAGCCACCTGCTCTGATCCCACTTTCTTGGGGGATCATGACCCCAAATGTAGGGAGGTTGCAACCTGCAACAGTTGGAAGAGTTTGAGGATGTTGCCACTTGTCTGTTTGCTCTCCACCCAGTCTCCTCCACCATCTTGACCAGTAAACACTCTTTTAACAGCTCTCCTAAGTTGTCGTCTCTACTTTTATTTATTTATAATTAAAATATTCAGAATTACATTCAATATCCTTGACTCTGCTGAGTCATCATTTACAACTTAGCATAAAATTTAACATAATGTCTTGAAATAAAATCAAATAAGATAATATTAGTTTTGCAAAATTGGGGCATGTGACATACACACCCCCTTAGAACATAACATATGCCTCGATGTTATTTATTCTTTATCCTCAGAATTCCCCTAGAACTGAATTGGATATGCATCTCACATATTACTTTCCAATTCCTGGGTGGCTTCCTCTGGACTAAGGTGCTTCCATTGCACCTTCACCTGTCCAATGGTGCGGTTCCAAAGTGTGATCTCCCTCCGCCTGAGGATACAGTGCGCTTCCACCAGAAAATCTCCTTCTGGTTCCACTTGTGCATCATTCCAGTTAACAACATGAGTAGGATCATGAACATATTTATTTAATACAGAAATGTGAAAAACATTATGTACTCTTAAATTTGGTGGTAATCCTAATTGATAAGCTACTTGTCCAGTCATGGACAAAATTTCAAATGGACCACAGTAACGAGGTGCCAATTTTGCACAACTCCCCAATCTCAGAGAGCTCTTTTTAGGCGTTACCTTGATGAACACATGTTCACCTACCTGAAACTCCTTTGGAGTTCTTTTTAAGTCTGCTTGACTTTTCTGCCAGTCCTGTACAACTTTCAAATTACCTTGCACCTGTTTTACAATTTCTTCCATTTCCTTTAACAGTTCATGACCTAATACCAATCTATCCACAGGATTACTCCAAGAGGTAGGAGTATTACATTTTCGACCATATAAAATTTCAAAAGGACTAAATCTGGCTGATGTCTGATAATTATTATTACAAGCAAATTCTACCAGATGCAAATAATCCTCCCATTTACCTGGCTGGTCTTTCACATACATTCTTAATAGATCTTCTAGTACTTGGTTTACCCTTTCAGTTTGTCCATCTGTTTGAGGATGGAATGAAGTACTAAAATTTAATGTAGTGTTTAACCCTTTAAACAAAGACTTCCAAAAGTTTCCTGTAAATTTAGGATCTCTATCTGAGATTATGACCTTTGGTACTCCATGCAATCGAAAAATCTATTTTAGAAAGATATCAACTATGTTTGCAGCTTTATAAGTAGGTTTAACACGTATAAAGTGAGCTGCTTTGCTTAACTTGTCAACTATTACCATGATAGAATCATTTTGATTCTGATTTCTAGGCCGTCCCATAATACAATCTAGACTAATTATCTCCCATTTCCAGCTAGGAATGGGTAATGGCTGAAGTAATCCAGCTGGGTGTTGATTTTCAGTTTTCACCTGTTGACATTCAAAACACCTAGCAATATATTCTGCTATTTCAGTCTTCATATTTGGCCAAAAATAGTCTTTTCTTAACATAGTTATAGTCTTTTGATAACCTGGATGACCTGGGTATGGAGTTTTATGAATTTTATCTAGAATTAATAGCTTAACTTTAGGTACATACATTCTGTCTTTATACAGTAAAAATTCTTTTGCATTTAAATTGTAACCTTTACTTAAGCCTTCTGTTGGATTTTCTTTAGTTTTAGCTTGTAAAATTTGGTAAATTTCATCTTGTTCTATTCCTTTTTTAAGCTGTTCATCCAAATTTGTAGCATAAGTGCTGATAGCTGCTACAAAATTCAGCCTTGCATTCCTACTTAATGCATCATCAACTTTATTTTCTTTAGCTTTTATGTGTTGAATTTCAAAATCATACTCACTTAAGAAAGCTATCCACCTAGCTTGTCTGGCATTTAAATTAGGTTGATCTAACAGATACTTCAATCCTTTATTATCAGTCATTGAAATAAATTTTCTGCCAATTAGGTGATGTCGCCACATCTTTAAAGCGTGTATAACAGCTGCTAATTCCAGATCGTAAGTTGCATAGTTATTTTCATGAATTTTTAACTTTCTAGACTCGTAGGCAATAACATGCCCTTCTTGAGTCAGAACATCGCCTAATCCATCATTGTAGGTGTCAGTGCACACTATAAATTCTTCATTAGAATTAGCTATTCTTAAAATAGGTGCGCTGGTTAATAAAGTTTTTAACTTTTTAAAGCTTTCCTCACATTTCTGATTCCAGCCGAACTTCTTTCCCTTTCTTCTGCAAGTAAGTTATCGGATTTGCAATCCTCGAAAAACCTTCAATGAACCTCCGGTAGTAATCGGTAATTCCCATGAAAGATCGAACATCCGTTACATCCTTACAAACCGGCCAATCTTCGATCATCCTTATCTTTTCAGGATCTACTGAAATACCTTCCTTGGTCACCACATGACCTAAGTACTGAATCTTATCCTTGAAGAAATCACATTTACTAAACTTTGCGAAGAGTTGATGATCTCGCAACTCCCGTAAAACAATATTTAAATGTTCTTTATGTTCTTCTTCAATTTTTGAATAGATTAGAATGTCGTCGATAAACACAACCACAAACTTATCTAAATACTTATGCATAACGTTGTTCATTAAACACATGAAAACAACTGGGGCATTAGTTAGCCCAAATGGAATGACGACAAACTCGTAATGACCATATCTAGTTCTAAAAGCTGTCTTAAAAATGTCTTCATCTTTAATCCTGACTTAATGATATCCAGACCTTAAATCTATTTTTGAAAACACTGTGGCTCCACGTAGTTGATCAAACAGATCATCTATGCGAGTCAACGGGTATCAATTTTTAATGGTCATCTTATTCAACTAACGGTAATCTATCCAAAGTCGCATGGTTCCGTCCTTTTTCTTAACAAAGATGACAGGTGCCCCCCAGGGAGACACACTTGGTCGAATATACCTTTTATCAATTAGTTCTTTTAATTGAGACTTTAATTCATTAAGTTTCACTATGTTGATTCGATAAGGAGCCTTTGAGCTAGGTACTGCACCAGGTACCAGCTCAATGGTGAAATCCAATTCCCTTTTCGGAGGTAGTCCCGGTATTTCTTCAGGGAATACATAAACATATTCTCTTAAGAATGGTATGTCTTCCAATTTTAACTTATCTATCTTAATTAGACTCTTTGTTGAAATATTGTAACTTCGAAGAATATTCTATATGTATTTCTTTGTGGTCCCTGATGGTCCTACCGGGAGAACCACTTGTATTACTTTGTACCCCGATGCTCCTAATCGGAAGAACTAAGAAGAGTCATGAGGCAGTCCTCTCTAATTGTAAAGGTGGGTCATTAGCACCCCAGTGTGGTTACTTGAGCCTACATGTGTAACTCGATCCTACATGATTAACTCGATCCTACATGAAAGATGAGTTAACTTAAGTGAACAGATGAATATAAATAGAGGTGTAGTGCTCCTCATTTGCAACACACACTCTCACTTGAGTAGCACACTTGTAGAGGAGAGAAGTAGCTGGAGAAGGAGGAGGATCAAGTTTTTGATCTCCTTGTTGGTTTTACCTTTTTATCTTTTTGGGGCATCTATATTGAGGAAGCTTTTGCTGGGTTTTTCCCTTTAGGGTTTTCCCAGGATAAATATGTGTTGTTTTTGTGATACTGTTTCTTTCAGTGATCCTGTTTATATGCTTTTGTTATAAAAAATGAAATGATATACTGATGTCTTAGCTAAGCATATGAAAATTCAACATGGTATCAGAGATAACCTGAATAGGACAGATTTCACAAGCTATAGAAGCTAGGGATTCTTACTTTTTGGTTCTCTCTCCACAATCAATCAGCAAAAGAAGGCTAGGTTGACTCTCCATTGAAGGGTGCATCTTTTTGTTGAAGCAGAATTCGATTCCGAGCATTTTCAGTTTTCGGTGCTGGAAATTAGGGCTTCTTACTGAAGAAGAATTTTTGAGTGAGCCTGGCATAGGATTTCTCTCCTCATCAAAATCAAAGTTTAGAGATCTAGATCAAGATTTTTGGTTGGGTGAAACTCCAGGAAAGTCAAACCCTAGTTTGACCCCGAGCTAGAAAAACCCTAAATACTAAAACTGCTATGTTTTGGTACATTCGCTATATACCAAGATTGGAAAAGGCTCAGGAGCTACAAATTTCAAAGGCTGAAGATAAAATCTTGATGTACACTGTATCCAAAATTTAGCCTCATATTCGCTATATTCTGGGAGATATGATCCGTCAAAGTTAGGGTTCCAGCCTCCTCCAGAATTCATCCCTAAACAAGATACCTGGAGAAAATTGATATAGTGTGGGCTACAAAGGTCCAAATTAAAGTATTGAAGATCTTCCATAAATTACATGGACTTTACTTTCTGTGGTCCTAATTTCAGAACCAGAAGATGAAACAGTGACACGTGGCAGGCTGTACAACTTCACTGTTCTGAACAGTCTAGAAACAGGTCACCTTGGGAAAATGATCATAAATCCCAATTGATGAAACCAATTCTAATGAAACCTATGGTTTTGGATCAGGGACATGCGAGGTTACCTCAATGCGAAATTTACGACACATAGGAGCTATAATTTCGGAGATATAATAGAAGCAGTGACAGACATTTCTACAGAAGAAATTGGAAAACTAGGGCTTCCTATTCCGAGAGCTTTCCTCCACTATTTTCAGAAAAGGAGTACATTAGACAGCTCCATTTGAAGAGATATATCTTTCTATCCAATTAGATCTAAAATATTCCAAGTTTTGAAAATTAGGGTTTCTCTGACAAACCCTAAATCAGCTAGCTCTGGAAGCAGGACGGACACCTCAAATCGGTAAGATCTAATCTTTTGCTATTTGCATTTGAGGTTCTAATTTCAAACTAATCTATCACATAAAATTGATGATAAACTTGGTAAAGTTGACAAATTCCAAGCATGGAAGTATTTGATATCTCTAAAGAAAATGAATTGGACACCTACATGAGTAGAGAGGTTCCAGTTCCATACGGAGATGAGGCTCAAAGCCTTACACAAGAAGAACTTGATCAAGGCTAAGAAGATCATTGTTGATTCAATCACGGATCAAATTGTACCACAAGTTTCTTCCATAAAGACACCGAAGATGTTTGATTCCTTGATCAATCTATTTAAAGATAAGAACTTAAATCAGAAGATGGCTTTGAGAAAATAGTTGAAGAGTGTGAAGATCCAGAATGCAGAACAACTTGAAGCGGTAGAAGAAGAAGTGGAGAATGCAGAAGTGGTGATAGCCACCTTGAATGGCCTCCCAGGATCATGGGATTCATTCATGCAAAGAATGTATGCCAGAAGGAAGTAATTTCTTTCAGCTCGACTCATAAGAAGAGAGGAAGAAGATGGGAGCACTTGAAGATCAAGCTCTCACCATTCAAAGAAGATCCCTCAAGTGATGAGGAATATGAAGAACTCAATTCTTGAAGAACCTCTTATTCATCTTATCATTTGGATAAGAAATGATGATTTCACAAATGAAGAATATGATAAAGTAGAATGATCAAGATGGATTCTACCCGCAAAACAAATAAAAGATAATTATTCAATTGTGATTTCATGATATTGTTTTGTTATACATTTGATTATATTTAGTTGATGTGTTATGCATGATATATTGTTTGCATTAATGAATGTATACTACTAATATGCATGTGATGGGTAAGTAGCTCATGGTGCTATACAACTCTCCATTGCTACTTATCAAACCTCTTTGCTGACATATTGGATCAGTGCACAATCTCAATGATGTCATGGTAGAGATGGAAGGCATCTAGAAAGGTTATGTGAGATATGTATGAATGTTGTATTGACTAAACAGTTACATGATGCATAAGAATTTGTCGTTATGCATATGTTTTATGAAATAGTTCTAACCATGCAACTGGTGCATTTGAATTGTAGGAAAGGTCCTGTACAACCTCCTACAAGAAAAGAAGGATGAGACTTGTTCCGAAGAACAAGTGATGACAATTCAATATTCACTCCAATAAACATGAATCTGAAGCTCCCAGGGTCAGAGACACCATGATGGAAGAAAGAGCTTTAGAGAGCGGTAGATCCACCTTGAAGGATAAAGACCACCATGGGTACAAGAGATAACTCAAGATGAAGAAAAGAATGCTATGAAAGAAGCTATGATCAAAGAATAACAGTTGATCATGGGAAATGATGTATACGATATGATTTCGAGACATAAAGGGAAGTACGTAGTATCTTCCATATGGATCTACAATAACAAGTGTACAAAGCAAGGTTCGTGATTTGCCTCAGAAAGAATAGACTATGACATGACATACTCTATTGACCAGTATATATCAAGCATATAACCACCTGTATAGAATGAAGAGGGAAGATGATACTCCACTTTAGGGGGAGTGACTACAGAAAATTATATCTGAGTTCGACATGGTACGACATGATGGATAGCTTCGTGATGGATCGAGACTTTACCAAGAGTAAAGTGGGTTCCAACCTTCAAGGTTGAATGTAGAAGACTAGGATATGTTGATGACATGAGAAGACAAACTCATAGAAGATGTTATGATACTAGAATGATGGTTGGCATATAGTACTCAAACCAGAAAGAAATAATGTGGGATCTTCCAAATGGATTTGCTGATAAGACTTGTGGCTAGAGGTTTCTATCAGAAAGAGGGAATTAATTATGAAGAGACACTTACTCAAGGAAGCAAGGTACACTTCCTTCAAAACTATCATGGTAGTTTCTTCCATGATGAAGTAAAGACAAGCCTTCCTTAATGGTATGATTGAGGAAGAGTTTTACATCAAATAGTCACGAGGATTTGAAATTGAAGATAGATGGAATCAAGTATGCAAGTTGAAGAAGGCCCTCTATGGCCTGAAACAAGCTCCTAGAGCTTGGTATGGAAGAGTAGATAGTTTCTTGATGAGCATGGGCTTCGCCAAGAGTAAAGTCGATCCTAACCTTTCCTACAAGGTTGTAGAAGATGAACCTGTCATTCTATTACTATATGTGGATGACTTATTCTTGATAGGGAATGAGAAACAAATCATGGAAAGCAAGAAGAAACTAGCAGAAGAATTTGAGATGAAAGACCTTGGGTTAATGCATTATTTCCTAGGTCTGGAAGTATGGCAAAGTTCAGAAGGAATTTTTCTCAACCAGGGAAAGTATGCGGTAGAGATATTGAAGAGATTCAATATGTTGGAATGCAAAGTCATGGCCATACCCATGGACTCCAACCTAAAGCTGTTAGCTGATGACTCATCAGAGTTAGTGGATGTGACTCACTATAGACAGATCATTGGGTCATTAATGTGCTTAACAAATACCAGACCAGACATTTGTTTTGCTGTGAACACCTTAAGTCAATATCTTGTTCAACCAAGACGGGTTCACCTACTAGCAGCAAAACATGTGATGAGATATCTGAAAGGGACTATAGACTTTGGTCTATACTATGATGGTATCCATGAGTATAGATTGTATGGCTACACAGATGCAGATTGGGCTGGAAGTATCTCAGATAGGAAAAGCACATCAGGTATATGCTTTTGTTTGAGGTCTGCTATGAGTTCATGGTTTAGCAGGAAATAGTCTAGTGTTTCTCTTAGCACGGTTGAAGTAGAATACATAGAAGATTGCTTTACTAAGTTGTAAATCCATATGGCTTCAGAAGCTGATATCAGGTCTCTTTGACCTAAAGATGGATACTACAATTATTCTATGTGATAACCATAGTTGTGATGACAAAGAACCCTGTGTTCCAACGTAACACATAGAAATCCGGTATTTCTACATACAAGATAAGATGCAGATGATGATACTGTAGATGCAGATGATGGTGATTCAGTATTTCTATATTGAATATAGAGATGATGATGTTTCAGTATTCCCATACTGAAGATATAGATGATGATGATTTCAATATTCCCATACTGAAGATATAAGATGATATTTCAGTATTTACATACTGTAGATACAAATGATGGTGATTCCATATACTGAATATAGAGATGATGATGCTTTCAGTATTCACATACTGGAGATACAGATGGTGATAGTTCAGTATTCACATACTGAATATGTAGATGATGATGGTTTGATGATGTACTGACGAAGCCTCTGCCTCGAGTAGAGTTCGAACACTCTCGAGACAAGCTTGGTGTTGTTCGGAAAGACCTTCCTCGAAAGGGGGAGTAGTGATGTTGCAATGGGATTGTATCATCCCTGGGCATTTGCCCTAAAGTGATTCAGAGACCTCGGTCCTTGAGAATGAAGAGGGATTGTATCATCCCAGGACATCTGTCCACAATAGATTCGGTGACCTCGGTCCTCCAAAACGTGGTGGGATTGTATCATCCCTGGGAACTTTCCCTAAAGTGATCCAGAGACCTCGGTCTTTGAGAATGAAGAGGGATTGTATCTTCCCGGGACATCTATCCATAATAGATCCGATGACCTCGGTCCTCGAGAATGTGGTAGGATTGCATCATCCTAGGACATTGTCCTAAAGTGATAGGGACTGATTCTCCTGTAATCAATCCGGTGGCTTTGGTCCTAGAGAATGTGTTAGGATTGCATCATCTTTGGACATAGTCCTAAAGTGACAGGGACTGATTCTCCCATAATCAATCCGGTGGCTTCGGTCCTTGAGAATGTGGTAGGATTGCATCATCCTTGGACATAGTCCTAAAGTGATAGGGACTGATTCTCCCATAATCAATCCGGTGGCTTCGGTCCTCGAGAATGTGGTAGGATTGCATCATCCTTGGACATAGTCCTAAAGTGATAGGGACTGATTCTCCTGTAATCAATCCGGTGGCTTTGGTCCTCGAGAATGTAGTAGGATTGCATCATCCTTGGACATAATCCTAAAGTGATAGGGACTGATTCTCCTGTAATCAATCCGGTGGCTTCGGTCCTCGAGAATGTGGTAGAATTGCATCGTCCTTGGACTTAGTCCTAAAGTGATAGGGACTGATTCTCCCGTAATCAATTCAGTAACTTTAGTTGTCGAGAATGTGGTGGGATTGTATCATCCCTGGACTTTAAGTCCAAAAGTGATCCAAAGACTTTTTGTCTTTGAGTTGTGGATTGCAGGTTGTAGCTGATGATGATGATGACGTACTGATTGAAAGATCAGATGTTGCTGATGATAATGATGTTCTCTGATCGAAAGATCAGAAGTTGCTGATGATGATGATGTTCTTTGATTAAAAGATCAGAATATGATGATGATGTTGTTGTTGATGATGATGATGTTCTCTGATTAAAAGATCAGAATATGATAATGATGATGTTTCTCTGATCGAAAGATTAGAAGTTGCTGATGATGATGATGTTCTCTGATTGAAAGATTAGAATATAATGATGATGCTGTTGCTGATGATGATGATGTTCTCTTATCGAAAGATCAGAATATGATGATGATGATGTTTTCTGATTGAAAGATCAGAAGTTGCTTATGATTATGATGTTGCTGATGATGATGATGTTTTTTGATTGAAAGATCAGAATGCGATGATGATGATGATGTTTCTGATCGAAAGATCAGAATGTGATGATGATGAGATCCTGATGATGATGATGTTTCTGATCGAAAGATCAGAATGTGATGATGATGAGATCCTGATGATGATGATGCCGTATTATCAAAGTATGATGATGATGACAGATGAGAATATGATGATGAGTTGATGTTAGAGTATGATGATGTTCTATTGATGATGTTTTTGATCGAAAGATCAGAGGTTGATGATAATGATGATTATGATTGAAAGATTAGAGTATGATGATGATGATATTTTGATGCTGATATTTGGATGATGATGATGTTGATGTTTTGATGATGTTTCTGATTGAAAGATCAGAGTATGATGATGATGTTGTTGCTGATCGAAAGGCCAAAGTGCTGAAGAAGATGTTGCTGATCGAAAGGTCAAAGTGTTGAAGATGATGTTGCTAATCGAAAGGTCAAAGTGTTGAAGATGATGTTGCTGATCGAAAGGTCAAAGTGCTGAAGATGTTGCTGATCGAAAGGTCAAAGTGCTGAAGATGTTGATGTTGATTGAAGAGTCAAGATGCTGAAGATGTTGTTGATCGAAGTGGTCGAAGTATTGATGATGCTGAAGGCTAAAGATTGAAGATGAAGACTACATGATGTTGAAAAGCTTCCAACGATTTATAGACGTATCACCCTGATGATGTTGATGATGTCCTCTATCTCTCTCCTATTATTGTTGTTGTTGATGTTGTTATAGAATACCCTTCTCGTTAAGGGAGGTGTTGAAATATTGTAACTTCGAAGAATATTCTATATGTATTTCTTTGTGGTCCCCGATGGTCCTACGTGGAGAACCACTTGTATTACTTTGTACCCCGATGCTCGTAATCGAAAGAACTAATAAGAGTCATGAGGTAGTCCCCTCTAATTGTAAAGGTGGGTCATTAGCACCCCAGTGTGGTTACTTGAGCCTACATGTGTAACTCAAGCCTACATGATTAACTCGAGCCTACATGACAGATGAGTTAACTTAAGTGAATGGATGAATATAAATAGAGGTGTAGTGCTCCTCATTTGCAACACACACTCTCACTTGAGTAGCGCACTTGTGGAGGAGAGAAGTAGCTGGAGAAGGAGGAGGATCAAGTTTTTGATCTCCTTGTTGGTTTTACCTTTTTACCTTTTTGGGGCATCTATATTGAGGAAGCTTTTGCTGGGTTTTTCCCTTTAGGGTTTTCCCAGGATAAATCTGTGTTGTTCTTGTGATACTGTTTCTTTCAGTGATCCTGTTTATATGCTTTTGTTGCGAAAAATGAAATGATATACTGATGTCTTAGCTAAGCATATGAAAATTCAACACTCTCCTCATCAGTTATTGTTACTGCATAAGCTTTACATCCCTTCCTAACGGCTCTCTTAAGTTGTAGGACAAAAATCTGCCTTATAGTGGTTTTTCTAGGGATTCCTTTTACACTTACTGGTTTTCCATCACTGTTTAAACATGTGAAGGTTTTGTCATAACAATTTAGAATTACTCTATGTTGTTCTAACCAGTCCATACCAATCAGCAAATCATAAGAACCAAGAGGCAATACATTAAGCTTTACAACAGTTTCAAAATGATCCAAACCAAGAATTCTCAAATTTTTCAACAGATAACTTACATTTTTCTACCATTTTAGGTGAAATATACTTGAGACTAGCTCCTGGAGCAATCAAAATAGTTACAGGGGTCTGATTTATCATACCTTCTACTTCCACCATGGAAGTCTGATATTCTGCTTTTCGATTCTCCAAGGTTGCGTTGATTCTGGGCATGGTCCTCGCTAGTTCCCCAGTGGTCATCTCCTCCTGTAAGGTATGAATATTGCTAACAGTATTTTTTCGATTAGGACAGACTGAAGCATAGTGTGGGCCATTACACTACCAACACTTTATAGGTTCTTTGCGCTCAAATTTCTTGGTAAAATTCTCATGATTATTAGCAAACTCCTTACCCTTAGAATTATTCTAATTGCTGGGTGAATTATTCTTATTTCCTTGGAAGTTCTTATTATTAAGATAATTTCTGGCCTTATTGTTCTTAGAATTTCTGTTGGGCACAAAATCCTTCTTCTTTTGTTTATACTGGTTATTATTTTTCTTAGCTTTCCAGTTGGCCAAGCTTTCCTTCTTTCGATTTTGTTCAAAACAAAAGTTAGCTTTCCTCATAGCTTCTTCTAAAGTTTTTGGATTGTCATATTCAATCTTGTCCTTAATATGATAAGGTAGACAGCTGAGGAATCAATGTACCTTGGTTTCTCATCTACAAGGTATGGCACATACCTAAGTAGACTTAAGAACTTGCTGTTCAGATCTTTCATTGTCATTGATCCTAACTTCAGCTCATAAAATTCTTTTTCTCTCTCCTCATAATATTCCTCAGACATAAATTTCTTTTTAAAATACCTCTTAAAGGTACTCGAGTTTATATTCTTCTTTTTTATTCCCTTAACTCTCTTCAAGTCCTGCCACCAAATGTTAGCCTTTCCTAAGAGGTTATAGATAGCCATTCTAGCCTTTAACTGGTTAGAATAGTTATATATTTGGAAGTATTTCTTCATCCCAGATAACCAGGATTCCGCTTCCTCCCCCTTCTCAGTCTCTCCATTGAAGGTTGGTGGTTTTATCTTTTTGAATTCCCTGAAAATTTCCTCATAAGGTTTGTATTTCCTCTTTTCAATGTACTGATTATCATCACTACTATCGCCAGTAGAATGGTAATTTCGTTGTTCACCAAACACCTCTGAAGATGAACTACTTTCAGTTTTAGTATGTTTCATCTTTTTAGATTTACGTTGATGACTTGTGTCTCCTAATTTAGTTCTTCTACCCCTACCCTCAGTTTGAAATTTTTTAGTTAGGATTTGGTCCAGCTCCTCTTGAGCCCTCAGAATCCTTTCATTCTCTCGTTTTATAGACTCCATTTCAGTTTTTAGGTATTTTATAGTTTGTAACAGTTCTGCGGAAATGGTAGTTAAATCCTCTGGTATAGGATCTCTTGGTAAGTTTCCTGGTTCAGTAACCTGGAGATTCCTCTTCTGCATACTCTTCCAACCTTTCCATACCTATTTGTTAAACTTCAAAAAACAATTTCTCTGTTGAATAACATTTAAAAGAAAAGACATCAACATAAAAATTAAATTTACTATTTCGTAAAAGCTAGTTGGGCTTCATCAAGGCCTAGTGTTTGAACCTTGTGCTCTGATACCACATGTCAAAACCCCAAATTTTCACAAAAATTAAAATTTTTGAGATAACATAAAATGTTTATAGTTGCAGTTAGATAACCACTAGCAGCTTAAATAAATAGAAATGAAATAGATAATAAAAGTGTTCGTTAACTTTAACACATATAAATTAATGTTGTTTTAAAATTGATATGTGATGTGAGTAATATTCAGTCAATTATTTAACTGTATTGATGGTTTGAATGTCAAGTAGGTGAAGCGTCATTTTCTAGCTGGGTCTTACTTAGCGATTGCTAACGTATCTAGATTTTCTGAATCTTTACAGGCTTGACAGGTAATTTTTGACCTAGTTAAAGTTTATTAAGGCGATAAAACAGATATAGTTTCTCTTAGCATAGAATATACTGCTAGAGTAAAAGTTCTGTTTAGAAGACTCAAGAATCTGCCAGGTAAAGCAATGTCACTTTTATTTGTAAAGCCATATTATTTTTCTTCATCCTTGTTTCATAGAAGTTATTAATGTTGCCCTACTGTTTGTCTATTATCAGTAGGAGCTTTATGATAGATAAAAACTTTCCTTTTAACTTTATTCTAATTGATTTCCAGTTTAGAAGAGCTTACGATAATGATTTATAACTCTTTCTTAGATAAAGAGTTTATTGTTGTCACCATCATAATAAATTAAGCACAGCTTCTCATTATATAAATGGACCTAAGTCCTTTGAACATAAGTCTATAGTATTCTTCTTAAATCTGTCTCAATTAGGATTCAACTTGGTTAATTATCATCTTAACATCGTTTGTAGTTTATGAGATATTCTCAACATGTAAATCATTAAGATCATGGTTGGAAATCCCATTATCATCATGAACGTCATAATGTGACAATTTCACATTACCCTAATATTTGTTTTATATGTGAATAAGATGCAGTACCATCTTAAAAAGTCTACTATTCTAACTCCAAATTTTAACTTCATATTGTTTAGGTTGATCTTAGAACTAGACAATTAGTATGGAGTTCCATAACCATATACTTATAGATTTATATCCTACATCTGGTATCGTGGATTTCTTTTTGAGTGAAGGAACTATTTTGTGTATAAGTGTTATTATAACCTTATAAACCATATTAGTTTAATTCTACTCTTATGACTTAACCATTCATAGCTCATGAATATTATACCGAGTTATTAAAAGCAGTTTCAAACATGTTCAGGCTTAAACTAACCTCTTACTTTTTTCCTTATAAGTTTGTTTATGAAAAGTTAGAAAAGTCCTTACATTATTGGTGTTGAATTCATAAACAAAGCCTTTGAGTACAAGAGAATCGAATTCATATGCAACTTGGTTATTCACCCAAGCTATTTACAAGGTTTAAACATTATATATAAACATTGTTATATCACTTGTTCAAAGTCGAGGCTTGATTTGTTTAGCAGTGATATGGTATTGGCTTTATAATAAGATATCATTACATGCATAAAGTAATTGATTATCAATTATTGGATTCGACTGAATGCAGTGGTGACTATATAGAAGAACCCACTATGAAGCAGAAATATTTAGGTGCACATGGAGCTCTCCTCGCCATGCAAATCGTGATTTAAAAGCCTTCCTTTCAACCCTAAACTTCGTTGCTTCTACGAGGGTTTCGGTCTCTGCAAAGTTGGGGTTTGCTCGTGACGATTGACAGCTCGCAGTTGCTTGCCTCCAGCTCCACTGTTTGCGCCTTTTCTTTGATGGGCCACTGTTTAGAGTGAGGGTTATATGCCGTAGCTCATGAATGAATAGTTTTTTGCAACACTTTGTTGTGCATGAGGGTTGTTTTTACACAACTGTTAGATATAGAGTTGAAGTCATGGTTTTTTCCACTGCCTTGGCTCACTCTTGCTTCAGTTGTCGATGAAGATGAAACTCACACTCAGTTGTCCCTTCTTAGGTGAACACAAAGGTTGTTGAGCTCATGGTGTCGGTCTGCCTTCTTCTTGACCTTGTTCTCCAACTTATAGGTATGCATTGCTTTTAAGAAATTGAACACTATACATAAATTCAATTTTGATTCTATTTACATGTTTTTAATTATATTTTGATTTCCAATTATGTAGATGACATTTTTAATCATCTTAGGAAGGAACCCCTTCACAAAAGAACCAACGTTCATTTCACGGGTAAGCCCCGGTTACGAAATGGCTCCTCGTGCTTGTTCAGACCTTAGGCGAAAGTTGTAGTTGGAAGAAGTTACTTCTTGGTGTTTCCAGGTCTTGGGTTATTGTTCTTCAGTTTATTAGTTTCGTTTTTGTTTAAACCCTTGCTTACAGCAGGGTAATCTTTGGCTTAAGCTGTGACCTGTAAAAATGCTTATTCCTCGTGTTTTTACCAAAGTTGATACTTGGTCTGATGCCTTTTATTTTTGAAACCCCATACTACATTATGGGTGCGCCGGCTTTGAGCTAGTTTGTAGACTCTGTTTTAAGTTAAAGTCTTCTCAGCCTGTGAAGTAATATACAGTTTTTTTTTTAAAGAAAAACATAAGGGTTTTTTCTTGAGCTCGGACTTAGTTTATCTTTAAGATATTATTATGACTCTGTAAACTTAGGGTTTATACCCTATTTGACTGTGTAATAATAATAATTTTACTGTGTTTATATTTGTTTGCGTGAAATATTAATAGTGGCTTGATGACTATCGCTCAGTCATAATATAATATTGTTTTACTTACAAGCTCAGTAATTTCGAGCTAGGGTTTCCTTTATGAAACCCTAGTTTTTAAACAATTCCTTTTTAATTTATATAAATAAGTTTTTTGTTACTTGTAAAACATATAATGCTTAAGTTATTATTATTAATTTTATATAATGAAATTCTTTGAATTACTTCTGTATATAAATATATTTTCATAAAGACTGTAACCAGTCTTCATTAGTTCAACTTTGTTTAATAATAATGCATCAAATACTAGATTTATAACTCACTCATTTCCTGTTATTAAAATTAAGAAAATAATAAAGGGTTTCGACCCTGTGGTTACTCTTCCTGTATAACCTATTAGTAAATTCAAAAACAACTCTTATATAAATAAGCATTTCATTTATGAATTTGCTACTATCCTTTTCTTATTGTTTAATCTGCTGAAGTTGACAGGTTGAAATCGTTCAGAAATCGACTTTTGTAAATTGTTTTAGTTTACTCGTTACGTTTAAATACTTCTACTAATACTCTATTTGCTTATTTGTAAATGTTTAAACTTAGTTTAATTAACATTATTAGTAAATAAGTTATATGGTTAGTGGTTATAGCTCAAATGAACTAAATGCAACAAAAATAGTTTAACTTCATTTTGTTTACTGTTTTAAGCAAGTGTTTATTAAATAAATATAAGAAAAATATGTAATCAACATAACACTACTTTCCTTACCACATATTTTAAGTTAAATAACAAGTATAAGTATTGTGTATAAACATGACATATTAACTTATAGTATATCCTCTTAACCTAATAACTCTTCCACCTGTAGTGGAATACTGCTATTTTATTGTCAGTACATTTACATAAACAAAAAAATACATAGATAACTAGGTTAAATACCTAAATTCTGCAATACATTCTTTGCTATTCTGAAATGCATTTAAAATCTGTTCATTTCAGTTTCTTCTCATTCCTTCGTCTAAATTTAAATACACTACTTGTGCTGGAGTACGGTCTGGTCCTTCTAGATGTGGAAAAACACAGGTAAGTATTATTTTCCATCTATTTCAGATTCATATTTTCAATAAACTAAAAGATTTAACAATTCATGACTAAACATTTAACATTCAGTAAACAGTCAGATTCACATTTAACCATCTAATACAGTGAAACAAAAAAGAATGTAGAACCTGATTAAGCTGGACAACAACAGTATTAGGAGGTCGTTCCTCCCTACCAACTCCCGGAGAGCGCTGAAACAGCGTCTCCTCAGGACCCCTGAGCCTGTTCCTGGTCTCCTAGGCTGAGAAATGGTGGAGCAAGCAACAATAGACTAGTCCAATGACTCAGAAATCACTTTGCACTTCAGCAATAAGATCCTTCAGCTGCAAAGCTACACTAGATCACTTAGCAGTTTAATCCCTCAAACTCTTTCCACAAATTCCCTTGCCATTGAATTCTCTAAAGTTCATTCACCTTAATGATCACTTCTCTGAAAAAATGAGCAGCCTCAGCTCTCTTCAATGCGCATTTTTGTAAAGATTGCCTAGGTCTTTTGGGTCAGTTGTCATTAATTGAGCCACCTACTCTAATCCCACTTTCTTGGGGGATCATGACCCCAAATGTAGGGATGTTGCCACCTGCAACAGTTGGAAGAGTTTCAGGATGCTGCCACTTGTCTGTTTTCTCTCCACCTAGTCTCCTCCACCAACTTGACCAGTAAACACTATTTTAACAGCTCTCCTAAGTTGTTGTCTCCACTTTTATTTATTTATAATTAAAATATTCAGAATTACATTCAATATCCTTGACTCTGTTGAGTCATCATTTACAACTTAGCATAAAATTTAACATAATGTCTTGAAATAAAATCAAATAAGATAATATTATTTTTGCAAAATTGGGGCATGTGACATACACACCCCCTTAGAACATAACATCGTCCTTGATGTTATTTATTCTTCATCCTCAGAATTCCCTTGGAACAGAATTGGATATGCATCTACTTTCCAATTCCCAGGTGGCTTCCTCTGGACTAAGGTGCTTCCATTGCACCTTCACCTGTCCAATGGTGTGCTTCCGAAGTATGATCTCCCTCCACCCAAGGATACAGTCCGGTTCCACTAGAAAATCTCTTTCTAGTTCCACCTGTACATCATTCCAGTTAACAACATGAGTAGCATCATGAACATATTTATTTAATACAGAAATGTGAAAAACATTATGTACTCTTAAATTTGGTGGTAATGCTAATTGATAAGCTACTTGTCCAATCCTGGATAGAATTTCAAATGGACCACAGTAATGAGGTACCAATTTTTCAAAACTCCCCAATCTCAGAGAGCTCTTTTTGGGCCTTACCTTGATGAACACATGTTCACATACCTGAAACTCCTTTGGAGTTCTTTTTAAATCTGCTTGACTTTTCTGCTGATCCTGTGCAACTTTCAGATTACCTTGCACCTGTTTTACAATTTCTTCCATTTCCTTTAATAGTTCAGGACCTAATACCAATCTATCCACTGAATTACTCCAAGAGATAAGAGTATTACATTTTCATCCGAATTACTCCAAGAGATAAGAGTATTTTTTTGATTAGGACATACTGAAGCATAGTGTGGGCCATTACACTCCCAACACTTTATGGGTTCTTTACGCTCAAAGTTCTTGGTAAAATTCCCATGATTATTAGCAAAATCGTTACCCTTAGAATTATTCTAATTGATGGGTGAATTATTCTTATTTCCTTGGAAGTTCTTATTATTAAGATAATTTCTGGCCTTATTGTTCTTAGAATTTCTATTGGGCACAAAATCCTTCTTCTTTTGTTTATACTGGTTATTATTTTTCTTAGCTTTCTAGTTGGCCAAGCTTTCCTTCTTCTGATTTTGTTCAAAACAAAAGTTAGCTTTCCTCATAGCTTCTTCTAAAGTTTTTGGATTGTCATATTCAATCTTGTCCTTAATATGATAAGGTAGACAGCTGAGGAATCAATGTACCTTTGGTTTCTCATCTACAAGGTATGGCACATACCTAAGTAGACTTAAGAACTTGCTGTTCAGATCTTTCATTGTCATTGATCCTAACTTCAGCTCATAAAATTCTTTTTCTCTCTCCTCATAATATTCCTCAGACATAAATTTCTTTTTAAAATACCTCTTAAAGGTACTCGAGTTTATATTTTTCTTTTTTATTCCCTTAACTCTCTTCAAGTCCTGCCACCAAATGTCAGCCTTTCCTAAGAGGTTATAGATATCCATTCTAGCCTTTAACTAGTTAGAATAGTTATATATTTGGAAGTATTTCTTCATCCCAGATAACCAGGATTCCGCTTCCTCCCCCTTCTCAGTCTCTACATTGAAGATTGGTGGTTTTATCTTTTTGAATTCCCCGAAAATTTCCTCATAAGGTTTGTATTTCCTCTTTTCAGTGTACTGATTATCATCACTACTATCGCCAGTAGAATGGTAATTTCGTTGTTCACCAAACACCTCTGAAGATGAACTACTTTCAATTTTAGTATGTTTCATCTTTTTAGATTTACGTTGATGACTTGTGTCTCCTGATTTAGTTCTTCTACCCCTACCCTCAGTTTGAAATTTTTCAGTTAGGATTTGGTTCAGCTCCTCCTGAGCCCTCAGAATCCTTTCATTCTCTCGTTTTATAGACTCCATTTCAACTTTTAGGTATTTTACAGTTTGTAACAGTTCTATGGAATTGGTAGTTAAATCCTATGGTATAGGATCTCTTGGTAAGTTTCCTGGTTCAGTAACTGGAGATTCCTCTTCTGCATACTCTTCCATCCTTTCCATACCTGTTTGTTAAACTTCAAAAAATAATTTCTCTATTGAATAACATTTAAAAGAAAATACATCAGCATAAAAATTAAATTTACTATTTCGTAAAAGCTAGTTGGGCTTCATCAAGGCCTAGTGTTTGAACCTTGTGCTTTGATACCACATGTCAAAACCCCAAATTTTCACAAAAATTAAAATTTTTGAGATAACATAAAATGTTTACAGTTGCAGTTAGATAACCACCAGCAGCTTAAATAAATAGAAATGAAATAGATAATAAAAGTGTTCGTTAACTTTAACACATATAAATTAATGTTGTTTTAAAATTGATATGTGATGTGAGTAATCTTCAATCAATTATTTAACTGTATTGATGGTTTGAATGTCAAGTAGGTGAAGAGTCATTTTCTAGCTGGGTCTTTCTTAGCGATTGCTAACGTATCTAGATTTTTTGAATCTTTACAGGCTTGACAGGTAATTTTTGACCTAGTTAAAGTTTATTAAGGCGATAAAACAGATATAGTTTCTCTTAGCATAGAATATACTGCTAGAGTAAAAGTTCTGTTTAGAAGACTCAAGAATCTGCCAGGTAAAGCAATGTCACTTTTATTTGTAAAGCCATATTATTTTTCTTCATCCTTGTTTCATAGAAGTTATTAATGTTGCCGTACTGTTTGTCTATTATCAGTAGGAGCTTTATGATAGATAAAAACTTTCATTTTAACTTTATTCTAATTGATTTCCAGTTTAGAAGAGGTTACGATAATATTTTATAACTCTTTCTTAGATAAAGAGTTTATTGCTGTCACCATCATAATAAATTAAGCACTGCTTCTCATTATATAAATGGACCTAAGTCCTTTGGAACGTAAGTCTATAGTATTCTTCTTAAATCTATCTCAATTAGGATTCAACTTGGTTAATTATCAGCTTAACATCGCTTGCAGTTTATGAGATATTCTCAACGTGTAAATCGTCAAGATCGTGGTTGGAAATCCCATTATCATCATGAACGTCATAATGTGACAATTTCATATTACCCTAATATTTGTTTTATATGTGAATAAGATGCAGTAACATCTTAAAAAGTCTACTATTCTAACTCCAAATTTTAACTTCATATTGTTTAGGTTGATCTTAGAACTAGACAATTAGTATGGAGTTCCATAACCATAACCATAATTCATAAACAAAGCCTTTGGGTACAAGGGAATCGAATTCATATGCAACTTGGTTCTTCACCCAAGCTATTTACAAGGTTTAAACATTATATATAAACGTTGTTATATCACTTGTTCAAAGTCGAGGCTTGATTTGTTTAGCAGTGATATGGTATTGACTTTATAATAAGATATCATTACATGCATAAAGTAATTGATTATCAATTATTGGATTCGACTGAATGCAGTGGTGACTATATCGAAGAACCCACTATGAAGCAGAAAGATTCAGGTGTACGTGGAGCTCTCCTCGCCATGCAAATCGTGATTTAAAAGCCATCCTTTCAACCCTAAACTTCATTGCTTCTGCGAGGGTTTTGGTCTCTGCAAAGTTGGGGTTCGCTACGACGATTGAGGGCTCGTAGTTTCTTGCCTCAAGCTCCACTATTTGCGCCTTTTCTTTGATGAGCCATTTTTTAGAGTGAGGGTTATATGCCGTAGCTCATGAATGAATAGTTTTCTGCAACACTTTGTTGTGCATGAGGGTTGTTTTTACACAACTGTTAGATATAGAGTTGAAGTCATGGTTTTTGCCACTGCCTTGGCTTACTCTTGCTTCAGTTGTCGATGAAGATGAAACTCACACTCAGTTGTCCCATATTAGGTGAACACAAAGGTTGTTGAGCTCATGGTGTCGGTCTGCCTTCTTCTTGACCTTGTTCTCCAACTTAAAGGTATGCGTTGCTTTTAAGAAATTGAACACTATACATAAATTCGATTTTGATTCTATTTACATGTTTTTAATTATATTTTGATTTCCAGTTGTGCAGATGACAGTTTGTATCATCTTAGGAAGGAACCCCTTCACAAAAGAACCAGCGTTCATTTCACGGGTAAGCCCCGGTTACGAAATGGCTCCTCGTGCTTGTTCAGACCTTAGGGGAAAGTTGCAGTTGGAAGAAGTTACTGCTTGGTGTTTCCAGGTCTTGGGTTATTGTTCTTCAGTTTATTAGTTTCGTTTTTGTTTAAACCCTTGCTTACAGCAGGGTAATCTTTGGCTTAAGCTGTGACCTGTAAAAATGCTTATTCCTGGTGTTTTTACCAAAGTTGATACTTGGTCTGATGCCTTTTATTTTTGAAACCCCATACTACATTATGGGTGCCCCAGCTTTGAGCTGGTTTGTAGACTCTGTTTTAAGTTAAAGTCTTCTCGGCCTGTGAAGTAATATACAGTTTTCTTTTTAAATAAAAGCATAAGGGTTTTTTCTTGAGCTCGGACTCAGTTTATCTTTAAGCTATTATTATGACTCTGTAAACTTAGGGTTTATACCCTATTCAACTGTGTAATAATAATAATTTTACTGTGTTTATATTTGTTTGCGTGAAATATTAATAGTGGTTTGATGACTGTCGCTCAGTCATAATATAATATTGTTTTACTTACAAGCTCAGTAATTTTGAGCTAGGGTTTCCTTTATGAAACCCTGGTTTTTAAACAATTCCTTTTTTATTTATATAAATAAGTTTTTTGTTACTTGTAAAACATATAATGCTTAAGTTATTATTATTAATTTTATATAATGAAATTCTTTGAATTACTTCTGTATATAAATATATTGTCATAAAAACTGTAACCAGTCTTCATTAGTTCAACTTTGTTTAATAATAATGCATCAAATACTAGATTTATAACTCACTCATTTCTTGTTATTAAAATTAAGAAAATAATAAAGGGTTTCAACCCTGTGGTTACTCTTCCTGTATAACCTATTAGTAAATTCAAAAACAACTCTTATATAAATAAGCATTTCATTTATGAATTTGCTACTATCCTTTTCTTATTGTTTAATCTGCTGAAGTTGACAGGTTGAAATCGTTCAGAAATCGACTTTTGTAAATTGTTTTAGTTTACTCGTTACGTTTAAATACTTCTACTAATACTCTATTTGCTTATTTGTAAATGTTTAAACTTAGTTTAATTAACATTATTAGTAAATAAGTTATATGGTTAGTGGTTATAGCTCAAATGAACTAAATGCAACAAAAATAGTTTAACTTCATTTTGTTTACTGTTTTAAGCAAGTGTTTATTAAATAAATATAAGAAAAATATGTAATCAACATAACACTACTTTCCTTACCACATATTTTAAGTTAAATAAAAAGTATAATTATTGTGTATAAACATGACATATTAACTTATAGTATATCCTCTTAACCTAATAACTCTTCCACCTGTAGTGGAATACTACTATTTTATTGTCAGTACATTTACATAAACAAAAAAATACATAGATAACTAGGTTAAATACCTAAATTATTCAATACATTCTTTGCTATTCTGAAATGCGTTTAAAATCTGTTCATTTCAGTTTCTTCTCATTCCTTCATCTAAATTTAAATACACTACTTGTGCTGGAGTACGGTCTGGTCCTTCTAGATGTGGAAAAACATAGGTAAGTATTATTTTTCATCTATTTCAGATTCATATTTTCAATAAACTAAAAGATTTAACAATTCATGACTAAATATTTAACATTCAGTAAACAGTCAGATTCACATTTAACCATCTAACACAGTGAAACAAAAAAGACTGTAGAACCTGATTAAGCTGGACAACAACAGTATTAGGAGGTCGTTCCTCCCTACCAACTTCTGGAGAGCGCTGAAACACCGTCTCCTCAGGACCCCTGAGCCTGTTCCTGGTCTCCTGGGATGAGAAATGGTGGAGCAAGCAACAATAGACTAGTCCAATGACTCAGAAATCACTTTGCACTTCAGCAATAAGATCCTTCAGCTGAAAAGATGCACTAGATCACTCAGCAGTTTAACCCCTCAAACTCTTTCCACAAATTCCCTTGCCATTGAATTCTCTAAAGTTCATTCACCTGAATGATCACTTCTCTAGAAAAATGAGCAGCCTCAGCTCTCTTCAATGGGCATTTTTGTAACGATTGCCTAGGTCTTTTGGGTCAGTTGTCATTAATTGAGCCACCTACTCTGATCCCACTTTCTTGGGGGATCATGACCCCAAATGTAGGGAGGTTGCGACCTGCAACAGTTGGAAGAGTTTCAGGATGCTGCCACTTGTTTGTTTTCTCTCCACCTAGTCTCCTCCACCAACTTGACCAGTAAACACTATTTTAACAGCTCTCCTAAGTTGTTGTCTCCACTTTTATTTATTTATAATTAAAATATTCAGAATTACATTCAATATCCTTGACTCTGTTGAGTCATCATTTACAACTTAGCATAAAATTTAACATAATGTCTTGAAATAAAATCAAATAAGATAATATTATTTTTGCAAAATTGGGGCATGTGACATACACACCCCCTTAGAACATAACATCATCCTTGATGTTATTTATTCTTCATCCTCAGAATTCCCTTGGAACAGAATTGGATATGCATCTCGCATATTACTTTCCAATTCCCAGGTGGCTTCCTCTGGACTAAGGTGCTTCCATTGCACCTTCACCTATCCAATGGTGTGCTTCCGAAGTGTGATCTCCCTCCACCCAAGGATACAGTCCGGTTCCACCAGAAAATCTCTTTCTAGTTCCACCTGTACATCATTCCAGTTAACAACATGAGTAGCATCATGAACATATTTATTTAATACAGAAATGTGAAAAACATTATGTACTCTTAAATTTGGTGGTAATGCTAATTGATAAGCTACTTGTCCAATCCTGGATAGAATTTCAAATGGACCACGGTAATGAGGTACCAATTTTTCAAAACTCCCCAATCTCAGAGAGCTCTTTTTGGGCCTTACCTTGTTGAACACATGTTCACATACCTGAAACTCCTTTGAAGTTCTTTTTAAATCTGCTTGACTTTTCTACTGATCCTGTGCAACTTTCAGATTACCTTGCACATGTTTTACAATTTCTTCCATTTCCTTTAATAGTTCAGGACCTAATACCAATCTATCCACCGAATTACTCCAAGAGATAAGAGTATTACATTTTCGTCCATATAAAATTTCAAAAGGACTAAATCTAGCTGGTGTCTGATAATTATTATTATAAGCAAATTCTACCAGATGCAAATAATCCTCCCATTTACCTGGCTGGTCTTTCACATGCATTCTTAATAGATATTCCAGTACTTGGTTTACCCTTTCAGTTTGTCCATCTGTTAGGGGATGGAATGGAGTACTAAAATTTAATGTAGTGTTTAACCCTTTAAACAAAGACTTCCAAAAGTTTTCTTGTAAATTTAGGATCTCTATCTAAGATTATGACCTTTGGTACTCCATGCAATCGAAAAATCTGTTTTAGAAAGATATCAGCTATGTTTGCAGCTTTATAAGTAGTTTTAACAGGTATAAAGTGAGCTGCTTTGCTTAACTTATCAACTACTACCATGATAGAATCATTTTGATTCTGATTTCTAGGCCGTCCCATAATAAAATCTAGACTAATTATCTCCCATTTCTAGCTATTAGGAATGGGCAATGGCTAAAGTAATCCAGCTGGGTGTTGATGTTTAGTTTTCACCTGTTGACATTCAAAACACCTAGTAATATATTATGCTACTTCAGTCTTCATATTTGGCCAAAAATACTCTTTTCTTAACATAGTTATAGTCTTTTGATAACCTGGATGACCTGAGTATGGAGTTTTATGAATTTCATCCAGAATTAATAGCTTAAATTTAGGTACATTAGGTACATACATTCTGCCTTTATACAGTAAAAAATCTTTTGCATTTAAACTGTAACCTTTACTTAAGCTTTCTATTGGATTTTCTTTAGTTTTAGCTTGTAAACTTTGGTAAATTTCATCTTGTTCTATTCCTTCTTTAAGTTGTTCATCCAAATCTGTAGCATAAGTGCTGATAGCTGCTGCAAAATTCAGCCTTGCATTCCTACTTAATGCATCAACAATTTTATTTTCTTTACCTTTTATGTGCTGAATTTCAAAATCATACTCACTTAAGAAAGCTAGCCACCTAGCTTGTCTGACATTTAAATTAGGCTGATCTAACAAATAATTCAATCCTTTATTATCAGTCATTAAAATAAATTTTCTGCCAATTAGGTGATGTCGCCACATCTTTAAATCATGTATAACAGCTGCTAATTCCAGATCGTAAGTTGCATAATTCTTTTCATGAATTTTTAACCTTCTAGACTCGTAGGAAATAACATGCTCTTATTGATTTTGATTTCTAAACAGTCCCGTAATAAAATATAGACTAATTATCTCCCATTTCCAGCTAGGAATGGGTAATGGCTGAAGTAATCCAGCTGGGTGTTGATGTCCATTTTTCACCTGTTGAAATTCAAAACACCTAGCAATATATGCTGCTACTTCAGTCTTCATATTTGGCCAAAAATACTATTTTCTTAACATAGTTATATTCTTTTGATAATCTGGATGACCTGAGTATTTGAACCCATCATGTTGTTGACCACCGAGTTATGGAAGAATTTGGTATTTTTATCTCCCTCCCTCAGCCATTTGACCCGTGACTTTTGTTTCCAGAAGATTTCCTCCTGCCTCTCTCTGGCTTCCAGCTAAGAAAAAAGGTCTTTCTCATTTTCTTTCATCTCCGAGTCCCACCCAGAGTCCATCCCTTTCTGCTGGATGGGATGTATGTCCTAAGAAAGCCTCTTTTTGTCCTCAAAGATGTTGCCAAAGTCTTCCTTGTTCCATGTACAGATCTTGGCTTTTAGTGCCTTGAGTTTCTGCTGGAACATGTACATCCTTGGCCCCCCAAGGTTGTCCATCTCCTGCCACCATTGTTCTACTAGACCTTTAAAGTGCTTGTGATTGAGCCAGAACTTCTCAAAGTGAAAAGGCTTAGGCAGTTGAGAAGCCACTCCATCCCGACTAAGGCATACTAGCCAGTGATTAGAGCCAGCTGCTGGGAGCACGTTTGCCCTAATTTCCCCTAAGCCCCTGACCATGTTCTCTGACACCAAGAATCTGTCTAATCTAGAGGTGACCAGATGATCTCTGTCTCTCTTATTGTTCCATGTAAACCAATCGTCCCTAGTTTCCATGTCCACTAGAGTGCTTTGGGCTAGTACCTCTTGAAATTCCTCTTGGTGCTTATCCAGCATCCTTCTTCCCCCCTTCTTTTCTCGAACTGAGATAATCATATTAAAATCTCCTCCTATGATCCAGTGTCCTTCCTAGGCCGACGCACAGAGCCATCGTAGGTGGTGAATAAAAGCCTGCTTCTGAGGAAAGGCACTTGGGCCATAGATATTAACTATCGTCCCTCTGATCTCTGATCCTAAGATTTGAAACTCCGCTATTAGGGAGAAGTGACCAGCTCTCCACTCCAAGAGATCCACCTCTCTGGGTTGCCATAGAATGGCCATTCCCCCTTTCATACCATCTGTGCCCATTGCCATGATCTTGTTGCCTTTCCATATCCTTTGCCTAATCTTCATCATGGTCTCAAAGCTACACTTGGTTTCTTGTAAAAAAAAAAATGTCTGGTTTTTCATGCTTAATCTTCCTAGCTAGGGTTCTAATCTTCCTTGGGTGATTACACCCCTTAATATTCCTTGGGTGATTACACCCCCTAATATTCCAGGAGACTATCTTCATTGGGTAACTTTACTTACTTCAGAGAAGGCCGCCTTGATCATAGGATACTAGCCTGATTCGATCATCTTGACTCTAATTTCTGCTATCATCTACTTGTTCATTTTTTGAACTCTCTTCTAGTCTTCCTCCGACAATTTCCTCTTGCTTCTCCTCTGTGGCTCCACGCTGATCCCTAGATCCTTATGCGCTTTGGACCGAATAATGGCCTGGTGGTGAGACTATCCTTTGAATGAGATAACAATTCCACATTAATATTTTCTTTTAATTATAGTTAACACCCTTCATAACAAGGTACCATACTTGTTCTTATTCTCCTGGGCGCAACCATCAGAGAGGACACATGAGTCTCCTGAGTGGAGCAAACAACAAGGTTAGATATACTTTAGATGATAAAAGTAGACAACTAAAAAGTATGCACATATACAACTGATTTACTCTACAGTGTCTACCGAGAGTTATCCCAATGTATTTCCACCATTGGGACATAGCTCCTACAGCCAACACTTCAAGTCATGCAAACTCAACATATATATTAGTACTATATATCAGCCTACAAATTCAAGAGCATAAGTTCTATAAAACAAGATAAATTAATTCCATATATAAAGCTAACCGTTACAGATACTTATTTTTAGCTTGGGCGACTGAAAGCGTGTCTACGAATTTCCTCCTAACCATAGGCTTCATTTGACATATTTTTTTTCGTCTAAAAACACCCCTGAGCTGGGCGACAAATCCACTAAGGTTCGAGGTTATACAAAGAAACAATCTAATTTTTAAGTTAATATAGTATGGTCATCAAAGGGATACTTTACCTATGGGTATGAGACTTAGCATTCTTAGTCATCATAACCTTTGAATTTTTAAAACCATTAAACATGACTAATCCCACATCATATGTTGCCCCTAACAAAAAAAGGACATGTTAACAATATTATTTGATTGAATGGATACAGCTATCTACCCCAAAAATCAAGAGTGTACTAGTAAGCGATATATCCACCATTCTATAATAACATTTTATTTACCATGTTATTGATACCAAAAAATATGTATAAGTTACCTATTATATTTAAAGGAAAATCCCATAAACTATCTATTATAATAAAAGACATATTAAGACAAGTATTAAGGATCTTTCCTCTTATGGCCTTTCTAGATTTGATTATTGATTCCCTTCTTTTTTATTGTATGTATTTTTTTGTCATTTAAGAAGTATAGTTAAAACCAACAAAATACTCATGCTAACATTCGGTTATATACATATTTATAATTATAATAAGCTAATTATAAATATATTCACACATTATTGAAACTCCTTCATTTACTAAAATAATAACACTTCAAAATTCAACTTAACACGCAGCCAAGGAACTACCATCATTTTTACCCCATTATTAACAATTTAAAACACAATATGCTAGCAACATTTTTACCCAATCTTTAACAAATTTAAACAACCAATGCTACAAACGATTTTACCCAATCCTTGACAAATTTAAACAACATATACACCTAATCTTTAACAAATTTAAACAACCTATGCTAGAAATTATTTTACCCAATCCTTGACAAATTTAAACAACATATACACCTAATCTTTAACAAATTTAAACAACATATAATTCCATATATGTTTTAACATGTAATCCACTTCAAAAACAAAGACCATGGATGAAATCTCAGGTATATATGCTATGTAAACTAATCCACATTCAAAAGCTTAATAACAAAGGCATAATTTTAGTTCCTACAAAGCTTGCACTAGAATTATAAAATGCAGGCATTAAAGTTATCCTTTTCAGATATATTCATACCCAATGAAGTCTACATATTACATATATAATTTGACTTTATGCAACCATTTCCATTCAGCAAAGTAAATCATGCCACAACGAAATCATCAGATCTTAACACAGACCAAATCTGGTACAAAAGCACAGCGATTTCATACCCAACTACACAGAGGATGAATTCAAAATGGAGCTGGTTTTATTTTAGATTTTAACCAACAATAATGCAGATCTAAGAATGGATCTGGTTTTATCTTAGATGTATACCAGCAACTTTAAACCTAACAACGTGGATCTCAAAAGGATTAGGGTTTTAAAACTTAACAACGATTTCAATCAATCGTAGAGGATCTCGCAAAATATGGTTCCGGTCTTTTAATTCGAATACACAGCGATTTCCAAACAAATCGTGGAGTTAATCATACCTTATTACAAATAATGGACAATCAGTTTTTGAAGTTGATTTATAATTATGAATTTCCACGCAGTCAATCAGAAACTAAAACTAAAAGGTTTTATTCCTTTAACCCACACAGACATTGGAGTTTTCTGATCGAAATTCATATCTATAATTTACACCATACTGGAAATCAGGTTCTATGGTATACTTATGCATTCAACACAGTTAAAAAGGAAACTGAAACACAAAATTTCTATAGCCTTAACCCAGGCATACATTGGAGGATCTGTGATCAAATAATAGTACGCTAGGTAACAAATGCAATAAATACTTCCCATTTCTCGGTTTAAAAAAAAAAAATGCAGCCTGGAGAACCACTGCCATGGTCCACAGCTACAGATTCGAATAAAACCAAAACGCAAGCTTGGGAACTTCAAAATAAAAAAGGGAACGATGCAACTCTGTAAAAATGTATTAAATATCCACGCAACTGTCACAAGTTTTAGATAATAATTTTGGCTCTCTATAGATCACATTCATACGAATTGAACAATAAAGTGTATATCCACGTAGACCAAATATAGATTATACCTCCAACGTTTCTCTAGCGATTCAGATATGAAAAAGGTCTCTTTGATCGTGAGTCTGGATGTTTGATCTCTGGCCCCAATTCCACCATTTATTTTTCATGCTTCACTTCCAAATTCACATCCATTAAAAGGAACTTCACTGATTTCCAGGGAGAGAAGTGGAAGGCGTAGTCCTCCACATTTCCTTTTGGTCAAGAATCCTCTCTCCTTCTCCTTCATTCTGGAGGAATATTGAATAATAATTACAATTTACTAACAAGTTAACAAGTGGAAAATGGTAATATCGGTGCTACTTTCCAACAAGGACACAAACCCCAAACAACGAAGAGATTCCCAACGAGGAGTGTTTTAAGCGTTGTGGATGTTTTTCCTCCAATTACTCAGTCCAACTACCTTTACATTTGTTTATTAACATCCCTTTATATACTTGCATACATATAGTTAAAACACCTAACTTTTGTCCCTGTAAAAAGCATTTGTTTGTTTTAAGTGTATTTTACCTTTATAAAAAAAAACCTTTTCTCATTATATATAATTGTATGATTTTTTACAGGTATGCATTAATAGATGTTTTACTTTAGCAACAAAAGAAATCCTTAACATTCATCTCTTGAGCACATGCTCCCCTAAACCAATTCATTAACTTTGGCTTCTGAGAAATGGTCTAATTCGTTTTCACCAGTGCATATGGTATTAATATAACTTTAATATTATTATACTCTCCTTTTAGTACACAACCATAACATGTGACAAAATACATCTTTTTCCTTGTAACATATTATAACCTAGGTCATAATTCTACAATTAATTACTTAAACCAACGTCACCAAAACCATGATGACACGAGGTTATTTTTACTAGATCTTCAAGGCTTTACTCATCTTTTACCCTTTCCCCCTAGTGGATTCGTCCCCAATCATCGTTTTAATCGTGCACGCTTTTAGTATCCTAGCATTTCCAATTTCATATATAACTTGATGAGGCTAAGATTAGTACTTATAGTGTTGTTTACTTACACTTTGTCATTTCTGGTCATGTACTAAGGGGATGTTACATCCTCAATGCTCATACACTCACAAACATGGCAAATCATTTACGCCCACGATGTTTTAGGAACTGACCAACACCCTGTTTTGCTATGGATCTCGTGAGAGTTCATTCTTTTCTTGGCTATATTAATTTCATTCTTTGAACTAGTTAATATCGAGAGAATAATATTCCATATTAGGCTTAATGACATCCTTATTGTATCTTAATTTTCTTTTAACCTCTAAATATTTCTCACAACATAATTTCTCTTTAAGCTTAGATGTAATAATATTTTTGACATTATTGATTTTCTGCAAAGTGGCATTTTTGTCAATGCCCCAAAGGTTTAACCAATCTGTAGTATCTTTACCCTAGCCCTGCTTGAAGCGCAATTGGTTTTCACTTTATTTTAAAGCAATTTTAGGAATTATATCATCTCCCATGTTATTTATCTTGTGCTTGTACATCAAGTACCCAATCATAGCCATGCTCTCGATGGGGGAAAGGCCTACTTCTATGAGGAGAATAGGATAAGGTGTATTTCTTTTAGGTGAAAATGAAAAGTTGCTATACAATTTTTGAGAATCAGTCACACTGAAAATTCAACATCATCACGATGAAAACAAAAAAAATTCTAAAAACTCAGAGGGATGTTCCTTGCCATTGTCCTCTTCAAAAGAGTAGTTTTACTTTGTATGATAAGAGTCACATTTGAAAGAAAATGGGAGGACACAAACATTTGTCAATAAGGCACCATTTTTAAGCATATGTTAAATTTCAAAAAATCTTTAAATAGTGTTTAGATCTGAAAATACTCAACATATAGTCTATTACAAAGTAAAATCTGTTTATATTTTGAACGTACATTTGGTTTCCATAAAATGAAAAAAAATGAAGGGCACACAGGTCACTCATTATCCAAACCTAAAAACTTAAAGTATATGTCGGTTGTGCCCGTCAAATTTGTCCTACTATATGTCCATAAAAAAGTTTCAAAAAAATATGAGTACGAAGCTAATAGAATTCTCTAAACCTCTTGTATTTTCGTCAATGTTAAACTCTTAAGGGGGATATGGGTTTGAAAGGGTTTAAGTTGAAAATAAAATTGCATTTTTTTGTAAAAAAACATGCAAAAAGTGTATACCAACTTTGTGTTTTCACCCTTTTCATTTTGAGGTTATAAGTTATAAAACGCTTCTAGATTTTCTCTGAAATATTTTTCCAACATTCTCTAGATATGTTGCAAACCCATACTTCACAACCAGTGAAGATAACGAGAATGATGGATTTTCAAAGAGGAACTTCATTTTATCCCACATGACTACATTGGCTAATTTACAATTGTTTTCAAGACCAAAATAAGCTTTCCACCCTTCATTAATCATTTTCTTGATGTTATAGTTCTAGTTGAGCTTGTGATGAATATCAATTTCGAGATATTTGTAAGAAGGTGCTTCCTACGGTCTTCTATTATCGTATATACAATTAGCATAGGTATATTTCTTGGACTTTATAATAATAACTTTTGTCTTGTCGATGTTTACAATCATACCCATATTAGAGCATAAATATTTGAGAATTTTTATTAGTCTCTTACAAGATCAAAGAGACACCTAACCATAACAACAATATCATCATCATAAAGTAGGAGGATGATAATTATCTTATCTAAGATTGTGTTGGTGCAACCTACTTCTTTTAAACAACCTTATAGCCTATCGATGTAAATGCCGAAAAGGGTCGAGGATAGGGGGAATCCTTAACTCCAAGCATAAATATTTGATAATTTTTATTAGTCTCTTATCAAGATCAAAGAGATACCTTACCATAACAAAAATATCATCATCATAAAGTAGCAGAATGATAATTATCTTATCTAAGATTGTGTTGGTGCAACCTACTTCTTCTAAACAACCTTATAGCCTATCGATGTAAATGTCAAAAAAGGTCAAGGATAGGGGGAATCCTTGCTTAACTCCAATATTACAGTTTATATATGTTGACCACCCCTCCATGTTCTTAAACTTGGAAATGACCTTATTCGTATTAACCTTATCACGCCAACTCTCAACTCAAAAGGAACCTTAAGATCCTCTAACCTATGGCACCAAAGGTTATTTCTAGGAACCATATCAAAATATTTTCTAAATTCCACAAAGCAACAACACAGATCAAACTTATTATTACGAAATTCCTCCACAATGATCCTAAGTGTAATGATTTGATTCATGGTTGAGTGATGCCTTCTAAAACCTGCCTGGATTTTAACCTGCTTACCTTCCATTTCTAGCCATTAGTTGATCTTCTTTTCTAAGATAATGTCGTATAACATAGTTAAGAGAGTGTTAATCATAATGGCCCAATAGTTAGAGGGGTCATTTTTATCGCCGCTTTTGAAAATAGGAATAATGAGGCTCTAGTCCAAGCCTAAAGGTGTATGGAGCCCTTGCTTAGCCACTAGATTGAAGAGATTGTGGATGTGCAAGATGAGGATAGACCCTCCAATTTTTAAGATTTATGCTTGGTAGCCTTCAATGTCTTTGGATTTTCCATTTGTTGGGCGCTTAACCCTCAAATCTATGTCCTCTAACAAGAAAACTTATTTTGTTGTAATAAGTGTTTGGATATGATCTTTGATATCCATGCATTCGTAAAGTTTTTTAATATAGGAATTTCAGTCGTTTAAAAAAATATTTCTATCTTATTTTGTTTTGAGAATTAGAATTTGCCTCTATAATTTCATAGGATCCATCTTAGAAGCGTAAGATATTTTCCTTCATTTCACTTAGATGGTGCCTTTTTTTTTCTTTTAATTGGTGCTTTGTAATGATTTATCTTTCCCACTTTTAGTAATTATGTAGTAGCGTACTTCATTTTGTTTTTGCATCTTTACACTCTTAATCATACAAAGAGTTGGTTTTATTGTCTCTCTTCTTAGTCAGGACTTTAATAGAGAACTTGTTAATGGACGATGAGATGGATAAAGTAAATTTATGGTAGAGATTATTTATATTCTCCATAATAGATAAATGAAACATATCATTTTTTAAATCATCAAGAAAAAAGGTCAGCTTTATTTTTTTCGAATATCAGGTGCTTTTGGTCATGATAATTTTCCCTTTTGGGATCCCTATGCATGACAAAATTGAGAGTTACAAATAAACGCCTATGATTAGAGTCAGGATCATGGTCGTTAAAGATGCCAAAATCTATTAATTTGTTGTATAAAGGGATATCATATATAATGAAATCTACCACACTATTGCCAAGCTCATGAATACAAGTTATCCGGTTAGAATTTAGGAATTTAGGAATTTAGGAATATAAGATATTGAGCACTACAAAGCTTAAAAAGCCTAGGACCGAATAAATTTTCACCTAGGTCTTCAAAAAAAATTGTACCTATTAGTTAGTGCAAGGTCTTCATCTAACCAAAGAGGATTAGGGTTGGAATAATTGCTTAAAAGAATAGCTTGGTTACTCGAAGTTCGAGCATTGAAGTCACCCATCAAATGGATATTTCCTTCATTACTTATACTAGAAATATCATGTTCTAAGCCATTATAAGGACATTTTTTATCTAAATTGCTTTTCTTATAGAAGCTGGAGTTGATAGGGGGGAAATAAAGATGGCTATGTAGGTTTTTTAATCATTAAAGTCTGCAATCTCTATCCAAATATATTGGTTGTAACAGCCTTTCTTATAAATCCTAACATGATGGGAGATGTTCTTCCTAATGTAACAGGCTATACCTCCAATTCCTCTGTGATATGAATGTTTATTCCATATCGGTCGTAGGCCATATCTGTCTATGTCATGGACCTTGTGTTCTCAATTTCCCAAGTTTCAACCAAAAATATAATATCAGTTTCACTCAAGATCCAACTTAACTTGAGGCCTTTCCTCAATGGAAAGACTCAATAGTTCCATGAGAGGATCCAGAGTGTGTCAAATTATTATATTTTACTATCCTTTTGGTTTCTATCTCCAATAAAAAAAAAAATTGTTTTTGATTAATGCCCATCACCCCTCCTTCCTAGATTCTTTTACCTTTTGGACCTCCTTTCTTAGTTCGGCTTGATCTTCTAGAATGAGGTCTTCATTAATAAATATCCATGATCCTTTTAAACTTGAGGTCTTACTAAGTATGTCATATTTATGTTCACTAGAGCTAACCTTAACTGGAATTATACTTTCTTTATTCTCAATTAATTTCCCCAACTTTGTTGCTTCTTTGAAACTAATAGTTTCAATTTGTTTACATAATATAAAGTTTTGTCTTGACAATGGCTAACATGTCCTCTTCTTCCTCCTCTTTTAAACTTGAAATTATGAGGTTCAAGGCCCTTTTGTTACACTCATGGTCTAAATCTATCAGCTTACTCATTTCCTTTTTAATGGGTTTGATATTTAATTTACCTTCTTTACTATTTAGGGTTAGATTGTGATTTACTTTTTCCTTTAGCTCTGGAATCCTACCCTTAACTTACGATTTTCTAATGTATTTCCGTCTTCTTGCTTGGTTTTCTTTTGTGTTTCCATTGCACGCAGTATGATCCCCATTGTCTCCACCTTGTTCTCCAACTTTTTTAATCTTAATGTCTATTTGTTTTTGTATCTCTTCTTGAAAGGATGCAAATTTATTATGAAGCATTGCTTTTAACTCTATTTGGATTTTATCTTCTCTTTCTTCCCTATGCTTCTCTGAGGATTCTATAAATTCATAAAGTTTAGCTTCTCCTTCTTCCCTATGCTTCTCTGAGGATTCTATAAATTCATAAAGTTTAGCTTCTCCTTATTCCCTTTGTTTCTCTATAGACTCCATATATTTATAAAGGATCTATAGAGCAACTGTGCTAAGTATTCCTTTAACAATTTTTTGTAAATGAAGTGAATTGTTCATATTTGTGTGAGAATATGTGTGTGTGTGTGTGTGAAAAAATAAAATAAAATAAAAAATAACAAGAAAATAACTTTTGCACTTGAGTTGTAGTTTGTTTAGAAAAATATATGGTTCAAAGACAAATCCCCAAAGGCTTCAAATGGGTTGCTTAAAGGTAATCGATCAATTGTTAATGCTTCAGATAAAATTCGTTGCAAATATAGTTATATAACTTGTGCTCTAACTTGATTTTCTTCAGATGGTTTGCTTCAATACGATGGATAGCTTCATATTTGGATATATTCTCTTATTCGCTTCGTTTGAATGAAAGAGTTCTCTTCAGTGGAGATTCCTTATAGTAAAAATAGAAGAATGTGATTCTCTATCATGGATTCCACTATAGAACCCTTAATTTTCACCTCTACACCCTTCTTCTAGTCCGATGAAAAGGAACAAAAAGGAAACTAGCTGAATATTCATTGCAATATGATAGTTCCCTCACTCAAATGAGAGAATTTGCTTCAATGGAAGAAGTGAAAAAAGATCCTTTACCATAACCTTTGAGAGATTTCACTTCAATATATTACTAGAATAAGGAAAAAAAGAAACCTAGCCACAAGTTCGGTTCAATGGAAAAAGAACCAAAAGAGAGTTCACTTCATTCATAGAATTGATAAGGCAGCCTTCAATGTCTTTTATCATTAATTTCTCTAATCTCTATCCAAATATGTTGGTTGTAAGGGTCTTTCTTATAAAACATGACATGAGGGGAGATGTTCTTCTTGGTGTAACAAGATATACCTCAAATGCCTCTACTATATGAACGTTTATTCTATATCGACCATAGGACATATCCGTCTATAAAAGGGAACTTGGATTCTTCATGTTCCGAAGTTTCAACCAAAAATATAATATCAATTTCACTTCGAATCCAACTTAAATTAGGGCCTTTGCTCCATGGAAAGCCCTGACAGTTTTAAGAAAGGATATGGAGTGTGTCAAATTGTTATTTATTACTATCATGTTGGTTTCCATCTAGAATAATAGCTTTTATGTTTCAAATTAATGCCAATTTTCCCTCCTTCCTAGCTTCTTTTACCTTTTGGGCCTCCTTTTTGAATTCAATACGATCTTCTAAAATGAGGTCTTCATTTATAAATATCCTTGATCCACATGTTCGCATCATTCTTAGAATTAATAAATTAGCCTTAATTGTCTTTTATCATGTCTGTAATCTCTATCCAAATATATTGAAATTCATAAATTTCTATATATTGAAAATAGTATTATACCCTTTATTTACTCTATACAAATTCATCTAATATTATATCTTTTTTTATACCGTTATTATATCTTTCTATATATATTATAAATTTAATTTTATATTTTCTAATATATAATTTATTATGATAAAAATATTATGTACTCTTACACATTTATGCATGTTTGTATAACAAATATATTAGGATAATGATAAACATTTATATGTTTATATCAACATCATTATCTCTTATTAAATAATAATTTAATATGTATTATTTTTATTTAAAATTTAAACAAATGATTGAATATGAATTTATAATTTAAATAATTTAAAATATAATATAAATTTTTAATTTTATTTTAACAATTTTTTTAAAACTTATATATATATGGAGTTTCAAACTTGTGACTTTATTGAATGAATGAGTGTCTTAACAATACATCTATTCATCATTTATTTGACACCTCATATGTTATTTTTAATTTAATATTAAGTTGAAAATTATGATTTTTTTTTTTGACAATAACATTGGGAAGATTTGGTATTAAAAACAGTGGCAAGGCACTGGGTTCATTACATCAAAAGAGAGAGCTTCTGTCACTCAGTAATTCAATAACTGTGCAAACATGCAACAAACTTAAATGCTACTTGAAGGTAGCTATTTCAGCGATCCTGTTCGGCTTCGTGTCATTACATCTGTCCGATGTTGGATAGGTTTTTTTTTTTTTTGATACGGTCTGCCATTCGCTGCTTTGGCCTTGATCATGGTTTTCCATCTGACCTTGTGTTTCTTCGTTATCGACAATATCTGCCCAACTTGAGACTCACTGGGATGGCTTTGGCGATGTGGGCGGAGGTATTTCTACTGGATCTGTCCCCTGAGCAAGTTCTTTGGGGGCGAATTCGGCTTCCTTTTCTGGGACTGATGCCGGGGTCTTCCCTTCAGCTTGCTTCTCCGGAGGAGCTTCTTTCCACCAAGTGGGCCTTTGGCTTCGGGGCAATCTTCTTTTTCCGGATGATTTCTCGCAATTATGGGCTATATGCCCTGTTTCAAAGCAGACCTTGCATCTGAAGCAGAGATTCTCGTAGTCGATCTTTTGGGTCCAAGAGTAGCCCTTGCCGAGGAGATTGATTTCTGCTGGGAATCCATTGTGGAAGTCCATTTCTACACAGATCCTTGCAAACGTGGTTCGGTCTATACTCTCATCTGGACTATTACAGAGAAATTTCCTGAGACCGTTTCCAATAGACTGAAGAGATTTATCCTCCCAGAAATGCAGGGGAAGAGAAGGGAGTCTCACCCAGACCGGAGCGGAGGAGATGGAGGCCATGGTTGGGTCAAAGTCAGGGGTCCATGGCTTCATGGACAGCCTTGCTCTGCCCTAGAACCACGGCCCGGAGCTAGAAACCTTGAATCTATCTTCATCGGATTCAAAAATAGCCACGAAGAAACCCTTGGCACAAGGGCAAGCAACAACCTCACCATCAATCAAAGGGGACCAAGCAGAAGAGATCCAGGTTCGGAGGTCTGCCAGGCTAGGCCAGAAGCCATTGAATCTGCAAACCAAGGAAGTCTTGCTTAACTCCGAAGCAAACTCCAGGGCTTCTTTCGGCATCTGGATGGAGATCGCTGGGGCTTCCGGAATCGCAGCAGGCTGAACAGAGGACTCCCCCCGTCGAGAGGCCACTTCTTTGAAAGAAGGGTAGTCCCTCCATTGAGAGGCCACGTCCTTGAGAGAAAGGTTGCCAAGGGAGGAAATTGGAGCAGGAGGAGGAGGGTCGGCGCTGATCGGGACAGCCACGGAGTTCATGGCAGCTGCAACTACAGGCGGAGGGCGATCTAGAGAAGCCGGCGCAGGAGAGGCGCTAGATCCGTAGGCAAACGCGGCCGCCATTGCAGTCTCTGCGCTGGGAAGGGCCCGAACAGGAGGAGCTTCGAACTGGAGGCCGCGAGAGAAGCTGGAGGGACGGCAGGCGACCGAAGCCCTCAACGAAGACGAACCCTAGCTCTGCAGAGGCGCCCGGACGATCGTTCCCTCAATAATTATCCGATATGACTTTGAAAATTATGATTTTTATATTGTTAATAAATTTGAAATAAAAATAATATTTAAATTTGATTTTTTATTTTTTATTTATTTATATATTCAATATTCTTTTTTGAAATTAATTTTTTATTTTTATATTTTTTTAATATGGTTGAACTTATTGAAATGTCATGTAATATTGTTATTGCTATATTGAAAGGATTTCGATACGATACCTAGAAATGACCTATGGAATAGATTAGAAGAACTAAAGGTTCCTTTCGAGTTGAGAGCTGTCGCAATAAGATTATACGAGAATGTAATCGCCAAGTTTAAGAGAAACAAGGGGTGGTCAAGAGATATTAAGTGTAATATCGAAGTTAAACATGGTTTCCTCCTCTCCCCTACCCTATTTGGTATTTACATCGATAAGCTGGAAGATTGCTCAGAAGAAACAGGTTGTGCTGGCACGTTCTTAGCTAGAATAGTCATCATCCTTATTCTCTATGCTGAAGATATTATTCTTCTGGAAAGGTGTCCATCTAATCTTGATCAGCAACTACGAATTCTTAAGGATTTTTACTCTACCATGGGTATTACTGTCAATACTGACATAATAAAATTTATGATTATCAAATCCAAGAAGGACACTTAAGCTAATTTTGTGTATGACAATAACAACTTGGAAGAAGTGTCTTCTTACAAATACCTAGGAATCGATATTCATCACAAGCTCAATTGGAACTATAGCATTGAGAAAATGATTAATGGAGGGTGGAAAACTTACTTTGGAATTGAAAATAATTGTAAAGCAACAAACCTCGTGTTGTGGGATAAAAAGATGCTCCTCTTTGAAACTTTAGTCACTCCTATTATCTTGTATGGATGTGAGGTTTGGGGTTGCAGCATCTCTAGAGAATCCTGGAGAAAGATTGAGCAAATCCATAAGCGTTTTATAATGTATAACCTCAAAATTAAAAGAAATACACCATATCCCGTTCTCCTTATATAAGTGGGTCTTTCCCCTATCGAGAGCATAGCTATGATTAGGCTCCTATTATACAAGCAAAAAATCAATAGCATGGGAGACCATAGACTTCCTAAGCTAGATTTTAATTCCAGCCAAAACCACCTAAGGCTCAAGTGAGGTTGGTATAAAGATACCAGGGCCTGGTTAAACCACTGGGAGATCAAAGAAAATATTGCATTGTAAAATATTAATAACATTAAAAATATTGCTACTTCTAAGTTTAAAGAGAAAATGTGGTGTGAGAAAGATTTAAAGGCTAAAAGAAAATTAAGATATTATAAGGAGGTCATCAACCCTACTCTAGAAGATCAAAAGTATCTCTATGTTTTAACTAGTTCAAAGAAAAAAATTAATATAGTCAAGATAAGAACGAACTCTCATGAGCTCCATAGTGAAACAGGTCGTTGGATAGTTCCTAAAAATCAATGGGTGGAAAGGATCTGCCATCTCTGTGAGAATAGGAACATTGAAGATAAAAATCACTTCCTCTTATAGTGCCTTGCGTACACCCACATTAGATCTCAGTTTCATAATCTTTGCTGCAATAACGACCTTCCTAGCATTTTAACTTGTCAAAATTATGGTGAGCTCGAGACGCTTCTCACCAAGCTCTTTGAGCATATGAATACAATTTAAAATAAACTAATTATTTGGTTTATTTAGGTCCGATTGACCAAGTTTGGTCTCAGTGGACATTAACCATCATCATCATTAACAACAGCAAGATAATTATGTTATTTGATCCAAGTTGGAATATTGTTTTCCAACCATATTACATACTATCCTAAACTGTTCTTGGTTTCTTCCATCATCCCGCTGCTCTTTTTTACAAATTTATCAGCAACACTCCCTTTTGCCTAGTATCAAGAGATGATTGGTTAATTGCAAAATTTTCATTTCAATTTTTAATCAAATTTGCAGCAGAGTTAATATTCTGATCCGATATCAGATCATGGATATTACAAAGTGGATCAATGTAAGAGAAAGTGGCTTTCCTCCTAAGAAACTTTAATTTACTTATTTTAATATAGTTGAACTTATTCCAATGCCATCTAATATTGCTATGTAGAAATATGATTATTTAATTTAATTTAAGTTTGGAATATTTTCTATGTAGAAATATAATTATTTAATTTAATTTAAGTTTGGAATATTTTGTTTTCAACCATATTACATAATTACAATAAAGAAAAAAATCATTCTAATAAAAATTAGAAATAAAGAAAAAAAATTATTATACAGATTGAAAAATAAATTAGAAGCAAATAAAGTATTTATTTGAAAAAGGTATGTTATTGTAATTTTAAAGAGAACAATTCAAAAAACAATTAAAAGGAAGTGAATAAAGTCTTGATGTGAAAAGGATATGTTATTATCGTTTGATATTACTCTAAATGTAACATACACAAAAGATGGCCCGCTAAGCATAACATCATAATTATCAAAATGCTATTGCATTAAAGATGAGAGAACATAACATAAAAAATTATACATGGAGAGGTTATTATTCATTTGTTAAGTAACTATTTGAGTCTTTAACTAAAAAAATTAGTACAATGGTTTTACGTGTACAAATTTCTCACTCGCAATATTACTAAATTGTCTTTTATATAATTTAAAGGCAACATATCTATAAAAAAAAAACTTTCTACTTTAATTTTTATTTTTATTTTTAAATATATGCATTTTATTAATATAATTATTTGTATATCTCATATTAAAAAATATGATTTATTCTTCTATAATAAAGATAAAAATGTTGATTTCTTTTCATATAAACAACATGATACATACTGATAGAGTTAATTTTTTTATCTTATTTTCATTATTATATGTAAAAGCAAAGATCATATATGTAATAGATTAATTACAATTTTATGCATTTAATATTAAGTTTAAGATGAATTTAACTTTATAATTTTAAATGATAACTTTTTAAACTTTATGAAAGTTCTAATTGATTTTTTTTAATATAGAGACAATGGAAGTTTCAATTGACGGCCTACTTATACTTATAACAGTTGGAAACAACTAAAGTGACAACTCTCATCAGTAGATTGTTATATAGAATCAAGCGAATGGATTCATCAATGAAGCTATGGTTGTAGGAGATATCCTATGAAGAATCATTGCAAGATCAAATCACTCGAAATAAATCCAAAGATCAAACTCAAAATGTCTCAGCAATGATTTCCATGTATTATTCCATGATCGATTCTAGAAGTGAGAAGAAGAGAAGTGCATATATTGCAATGGCCATTTTTGATACTCTGGGTTCTTTTACATCCTCCTCATGTCCTGGTCCAATGTTCTTCTATAATTACCATGCATATGTTAGCAATTGTTGTTTTGGTCTCCTCTTGTGTATTTTGTGCTTGCCATGGATCAATATGAATTGAACCAAATTGAACCGATTATTTTTTGTAATATCCTGAATTTTGGACCTAACACTTATAGGCATGAGCCTATTGATTATGATGATTATCTTGATGTTTTAATTTTATATATTGGGTCGAAGACCCCACTGCATATGAACATGATTATTTGTTTTATATATTGGGCGTAAGCCAATTATTGATGATATATATATATGTTTGTTTGTGTTGGGCGTGGACCCTGAAGAACATGATTGATGAGATGT
This sequence comes from Pseudotsuga menziesii, assembly GCA_001517045.1. Classification (NCBI taxonomy): domain Eukaryota; kingdom Viridiplantae; phylum Streptophyta; class Pinopsida; order Pinales; family Pinaceae; genus Pseudotsuga; species Pseudotsuga menziesii. The sequence continues at coordinate 489,430 of LPNX010359226.1, read as the reverse complement.
TTTGTGTTGAGCGGGAAGCTCTGGAGCACATGGGTGATTGATGATTGGTGTTGAGAATAAGATCTGGAGCATCGGATCCTTAGCCATTGTATTCCTAGGTGTATCATACAAGTACATCCTAGCATTAATGTTGAGCAAAGAGCTCTAGAATTGCACTAAGTTGTAAATCCATGTTAAAGCGTTGAGTATGGGATCTGGTAAGCACTAGGGGTTACTGAAAAGAATTTAATAAACTTTTGAGTGAAAACGAATCAAGAAAAATATTGATCTCATCATACTTATTTATAAGTGATTAAATGAAATTTTGAATTTTTGTATTCTCATCAAGTACTGAAGAGCTACCACGTTATACGAGGGAAATCCAACATGCAAAGATGTTTAGAGTTTCCTATCCTAGTAGACCTAACCTTCTACCTATCTCGACCTTAATAAAGAAGTGTCATTAAGTCTAGGGATCATGGTATATGATGCCCAAAGACAAATGTTAACAAGTGTCTTATTATTATGTATGTTATGCATGGGATGTATAAAGAATAAATATAATAATAATATTAATGATGAAAGAAAGAAAGAAAAGCTCCATTCATTATTATTTATTATGTAAAGATAATAAATAGTCCAAAACCTACAAAAGTCTAATTAGGAACTAGTTGAAAGTTCCTAAGTTAAAATATTAAAAATTACCCAAAGTAATTGAAAAGGGTTAAATCAAGAAACCAAGGTTTCTTGATTTAACTATCCCTTTGACTGAAAAGTCTGTCTATAAAGACTCAAGCCAAGGAAAGGCTTGGGGTTCTGATCTATCATTTGGAGGAGTCATTTTCTATCTGTTTTGCTCTCAAGAGAATTCTTGGAGAACATTTTCCTGAAAGTAAAAAGGAGAACTGATGCAGACCTGATATACTAGAGAGGAAACCTTACCTGAGGAGCTCTAAGCTACTTGCATGTTAATGGAGTCTAGCTCGGGGGGATCCAGATTAAAACCAGGAATGGTTCTGGGTCATGGTTGGGTGGAACGTGGTAGTTTCCAAGTGATTTGGTCATCAAAAACAGAGGTCAGATCTGCCTTGAATTGTTAATGTTGGTTATTTGAGTGTGTAGGTTCAGCCATTAACAAAGCTTAAAGTTACAGGTATGAAGCCCTAGACTGTCTATTCTATTTTCCTAGAATAAATGTTAGCTATGTTAGGTAAATGATTACATTGCATTTCCTAACCCAATGTATATGTTTCTCTGTTTAAATCTGCTATGGTTTGCATTTTAAAATATTAACCCTAGGTTGTAAGTGATTTTCTATACCAGGTTTATCTAGGGTTTATTTATTAGTTTACTTCTGCAAGTTTAATTTATCTACAAATGTTCATCAAGGGTTCTGCACCCTAGTTTTAATTACTGTATTAGTTTTACTAGTGGAACTGGGTTAAGTACAAACTAGGTTTATTTCAGACTTATTATTTCTCTTCTCCTTTGGTCTTTATACTCTACTAACATATTCCATTTGTCAGCAGAGGCATGTTTTAGAATTACATAAAGTAGTTCAGAGGTAAGTTATATATATATATATATATATATATATATATATATAAACCTTACCTCTGAACTACTTTATGTAATTCTATATATATATATATATATAAGTATAAACTTACTCCCTAGATAACCTAAGATATTATCGACAAACTGAACTACTATATTATATATAAATATATATAGACATCAACAATAAAAAAATCAAAATACTAGCTATAAATATACATTAACAGTTATAGAATGGAATTATGAATCTAATCAATTAAGTACAAACTATAATTATTCCTAAGATAAATACACCATTAAAGACCTTCCAAGGTCTACATATTTAAATACAAGATAATTGCTAAAACATTCCATTAAAATTAACATCATCATAAACAATGAACAGAGTGAGTATCGTGACCATTCTTGGTCCAAAGATCAAGTCTCTTTTCATTATTTAAAATCCACATTCTTATAACATAAATCCACATAATCAAAGCTTATGCCATGAAAATCAAATAGTCTCATTTAAATATCGCTCAGAGCCATAGTAAAACAATTAACCAAAATAATACCATAATCATTAATTAATGCACTCAGTAATTACATAAGGTCGCAGAAACGAATCCTGTAGATTATCCTTTCTAATCGCTACATAACCACAAAACCATCATATTAAAAACCCCAATATAAATTCATACACAAGAATCGTTTCCATTTTATAAACCATATCAAAATCTCTACACAGTCCCAAGTAATTACAAGGGTGGATAGGAATCAAATCCTATGGGCATCCAAGACCCAATTCGCATCCATATAAAAATACAACTCGTTACATCAACCATGAACAGGATTTGAACCGTGTGGGTATTTGTTTACCAAGGCCACGCTATACATACAGCGTATCTAGGCTACATTATTATTAACCTCAATACTTTTAATAACAAACATTAATGCTACAACTAAGTCGTAAGACTCAAGCTCTTCCCTTGCGTTGTAATCACGGCCTCGGCCAAATTAATTAAACACATAGGATAATAAATCAAAGCAATAAATCATTACATAGGAGGTCGTAAGACCCTCATTAAGCTATGCACAACATTTACATAAGCTAAGGCTTAAAAAATAAATACACAATATATATAAACAACAAACAAGAACAGTCAATGATTTCACCTACAGTAACAAAAGCCCTCCAGCTAAGATTTAAATTAAATACAAGCATTATATACAAACCATCTAAGAATATGAATGGCTCATATAAACCCCAGCTCTCAATCAACACAACTCAATATTACAAAACGCAGGAAGGATTAATACACACAGTAAATGTAATAACCATTTCCAACTCATAAACACAGTATATAATTATGTACAGTACTTTCCCAGTCATGCCAAGGGCTATGGCACCATTGCAAGCAATGGTGTTTCCTAGGCATAAAAGCCCCAAATAAAAAATACAAGTTACAATAACATAAATATTTACATAGAGCCTGTAAGGGCACTAAGATTCGCTCCACGACTTAAAATCCTTAATAAATATAAAAACCCAAGTCTTTTAACACAGGCCCAAAGGCGCATAAAAACCCCACAGAGAAACTCCAAACCAAACGACGAGGATGAAACTCAGTCAAGCCGATAGATAACAAGCGTAGGCTTGTTTGATGGGCTTACCTTACACCTTGGCATCACCTACGAACCAACGGCGAATCTTGAGCCACGCTGCTCTTCGCCAACACTGGCACCTGCAAACCACCAACCAAAACAAGGGATGAGAAGTATGGACTGTTTACAAGAAATGAGATAAAAATAAAATGATGTCACAAAACCAACAAAGCATACCTTCATTTAATCCAATAGTCACCTCCATTTTCCCCTGCATAGAGCCAAGACCAAACCCCAACAACCAAAATGAAATGACAAGCCATCGTGGAAGCCAAACCCTATGTTGGGTCTGCCACGATCCCTGAGGAGCATTAATGGTGCCATCCTTGTGTACATTATCAAACTAAAACCCGCAGTCCTATAGTTTGCAAACAATTCATTAATATTGGTCTCCATTCCATCTGATGTGTTAAACCCTATCACTTAAAGCTTCAAACCTTATATTATAACTCGCCACCCCAAGCTTATATTACAAGGTATCATATCGTCTATACAATATATATATGCCAACCAAAGTTTAAACACCAAGTATATTATACAATGGGTATCGCATAACCATAGGCTTAAGCCTTAAACTTTGCTCTTCCTTGCCCTAAGCTTCAAGCTTAAGAACCATGTGGCATATGAAATATGCCATGGTAATAATTAACATTTATAAAATCAAAGGTCTGATCTTTAAACCAAGATTATAACCTGCAAATAGAAATAGAAGATATATTAAGAATTAGATTAAAATAAACATGAAAGGAAAATAGGATAGGATAAGAATAATTGATCAGTAATTACCTAATGATAAACAATAGGTATTTAATGAGCAAGCTTCAGTTTTAAGTAATCCAGTTAATCGTCGCAAGGTAAAACTGCCAGTAAAATGAAAGAGGTGCCTTAGTTCCAAACGAACTAAGTAATCCTGCAGACAAGTAAGCACTTTACCTCTCAAACCGTCATGGGAGAACGAATCCCGCCACTCTGCCCATTTTGTTTCCACAAACAAAGTTAAGTTAGGACTTTGCAAGATAATCAGTAAACTTACGCACAAAGGAACAAGTATATAAACAAGTAAATAACACATATACATCAAAGTACAACCATAAGAATCAAGTAGTGATCAGATTCATGACATCTTAAGTAAAATACACTAATAATGTTGACTGAAAGTAAATGACAGAACGTAAGAACAACTTACGACTAAACAGTGGCACATGTAGTGTACGATCTATTTCCGCAAGGCAAATAATGTTTCGTATAGGAAGTTTTTACTAGCCTAATATTTTTTTTTCAATTTTTGGGAGCATTACAAGTGGTATCAGAGCCCAGTTTCAATACTAAGTGACCTATGGGCTCACCAAGCATTTACCGCAATGAAAATAAAGTATGATATTAAAATTTTTACAAACAGAGAATTTTCCTATTATTTAAAATTTTTGAAATTTCAGGAAACTTTTACTGAATAGTTAAGTTTATGAACACTAAGGAAGATAACATTCGGCAAGGAAGGATGAACACCCCCACCCCAGAAGCAGAACTGGTGGTGGAGCAAAATTCTGATATTCTGAAGACTATACACAGTCTTTAAGCAGAATTGCGAAGTCTCAGAGAAGAAATACTGAATGAAAGAAAAGAACAACAAGTTATAAATGAATCATTACTGAGAAATATGACGGGAGGAAGCCCTCAGGTTAAAGCTACTCAGTCCACAACCAACTCCAAAAGAGAACCTTACCATAAATGGGACAGCTTCCTAAGAGAAGAAGAAAAATAAAAACGAACCCTTGAAGCACCGAAAGGAGATCATCACGGTCCTTCTAGTGATGACTCTCTTTCTCCCTGAAGAAGGAAACAAAGAAGCAATGACAGTCTTCAGGGGGACTTTAGAAAAATAAGATCCTTGACCTATGAAGATGAAGTAAACACTGGGGAGAAGGCTGAAGAGTGGCTGCTGGGCATGAGCAAATATTTTTAGGTTCATAACTACTCAAGTGAGATGAAGGCTCGTCTTGCCATCTATAACTTGAATGGCAAGGCAACAAGTTGGTGGAGAGATTTAAAACACACCAAGAAATATGGGCTAAGAGAAATACGTTGGGATACCTTCCAAAAAAATTTCCAAGAGAAATATATGTTAGAAAGGTTCTTCGACAGGAAAGTGAAAGAATTTCATGAACTACGTATGGGATCCATGACTATGGACGCGTTTATTAACAAATTTCTAGATCTATTGCATTATGTACCATACATCAAAAAAGAAAAGGTAAATATCAAGTAGTTCCTAGGATGTCTTCCTCATAGGTTTTGGGACAAGATTGAATTCGACATGCCTAAGACCTTGGATACCACCCTGCACAAAGCGAAGATCTGTTATGAGCACAGACAGCTAAGGTAGGAGAACATGAACCAAAACCGATACAATTCTAAGAACTTTTTGGATAACCGCAAACCTGGGTCTAACCCACAGCCATACAGAAAGCATAATAACAACTTTCAAGTGAACAAGAACTTCAATAAATATGGTATGAACCTTATGTACCAGCTGCTAATGTTAACAAGCCAGTAACAAGGGAACCAAGTCTACCCCGCTACAGATCAAGTGATGAAAATGCAATGGGCCTCATTATGCCTGAGATTGTAAGAACAAGACCAGTGGGATCTTGGACAACTTACAAGAAGAACCAATTGTTGAGGACATATCTATAACACCATGGATTTATGTAGCATTAGATGGCTGACGGGAAGATCATCAAGCTACAATGGTTGAGATAGAAGGTAAGATCTTGAACACTTCTATTTCAATACTTATTGATCTCGGTGCTTGCCAGAGCTATGTTTCGCCTAAAATTGTTGATGAATGCAATTTAGGCAAGATAAAATATGATAAACCATGGCTAGTTCAGTTAGCCACAGGTATGAAACAAAAAATTTCGGAAATTGTTAAAGAATGTGAGGTAAACATGAATGGTTTTCCTACAAAAGTAAACCTGAACATCCTACCTTTAGGATCCTACGATATAATTATCGGCATGGAATGGTTGGAAAAACACCATGTCATGCTCGATTGCTTACACAATTCTATCTTGTGTACTGATAACCAAGGGAACCAAGTGAAGTTTCAGGGCATTCCAAAGAAAGTTTCTGTAAGGAAATATCTTCCTTACAAGTAAATAAATGCGTCAGGAAAGGCTGCAAGTTGTTTGCAATGAACATCCGATACATAGAGTCTGATAGAGAGCAATGAATAGAATACTTCCCTGTTCTTGAAGAATTCAAGGATGTGTTTCCTGAGGAAATCCCAGGATTATCTCTAAAACAATACCTAGACTTTTCCATTGAACTGACCCTAGGATTAGTTCTGGCTTCCAAGGCCCCTTACCGCATGAGTGCACCTGAGTTGGTGGAACTCAAACTGCAGCTGCAGGAATTGATAGGAAAGGGTATATATGACCTAGTGTGTCTCCTTGGGGATCACCGATATTGTTCGTAAAGAAGAAGGATGGTACGATGTGGATGTGCATCGATTACCGTTAGTTGAACAAAATGGCTATCAAGAACCATTATCCACTCCCTAGGATCGATGACTTGTTTGATCAAGTGGGAGGAGCCAGAATCTATTCAAAGATTGACCTGCGATCTGAGTACTATCAGGTACAAATTCGCAGTGGGGATATTCACAAAACCACATTTCGTACAAGGTACGGGCACTACGAGTTTGTAGTGATGTTGTTTGGGTTGACCAATGCACCCGCGAACTTTATGTGTATGATGAACAACATATTCAATAGGTATCTGGATAAGTTTGTCTTGGTCTTTATAGATGACACATTGGTTTATTCAAATAATAAAGAAGAACACGAAGAACACCTTCGCATAGCACTACAAGTGTTGAGAGAACACCAGGTTTACGCTAAGTTTAGTAAATGTGATTTTACAAACCACTGATACAGTACTTAGGACACATTATATCCGAGATAGGGATAGCTGTGGACCTAGAAAAGATTAAAGCCATAAAGGATTGGCCTACCCCTACTAGTGTCACTAACATTAGGTCCTTTTTGGGATTAGTCGGATATTATCGAAAGTTCATTGAGAACTTCTAGAGGATCGCTTGCCCCATGACTGCTTTGCATAAGAAAGCAAGTAAGTTCTTATGGACCACTAAGTGCGATTTTTTTTTCAAAATCTTAAGCAGCTTTTGATGACCGCACCCGTGTTACAAATTGCGGATCCCGATGGGGATTTCGTTATTTGCACAGATGCAAGCAAGGAAGGACTTGGAGGAGTCCTCTTGTAGAATAATCACGTGATCTATTTTGAATCATGGAAGTTAAAAGAGCATGAGTAGAATTACCCTATGCATGATATTGAGTTAGCTGCCATCATCCACGCTTTGAGGATGTGGAGGCACCACCTCATGGGAAGGAAGTTCCTTCTGAAGACAGAAAATATGAGTCTGAAATATTTATTCGATCAACGGGATCTAAATGCAAGGCAAGCCAAGTGGTTGGATTTCCTTAGTGAGTTCCATTTCGAGCTAAAGCACATTAGGGGCAAAGAGAATAAGATTGCCGATACTTTGAGTCGACGAATTCATATGATATATGAGGTGACTTTGAGTCAAACTGATGCAAATTTTCATGAGTTGAGGGTTAGAGAGGCCAACAGAGTTGACCCCTTCTATGTGGAAATCCTCAAGAATTTCCAGGAGGGCAGGTTGTTTCAACAACAAAAAGAATACAAGGTAGACGAATCTGGACTGCTATGGTCCAAGGATCATTTGTATGTTCCAGAAGGAGGAGAAATTTGGTCCAGCATTCTCACGAAATTTCATCAGGCACCCTGGATATCAAAAGTTGAAATCTGTTTTCAAGAGACACTTTTTATGTCCTAAGTTAAAGGCCGACATTGCAATGTTTATCGCGAAATGTCAGGAATGTCAGCTATTCAAATCTGAGAATCAGCACCCTTTGGGGTTGCTCCAGTCGTTACCCATTCTGGAATGGAAGCGAGAGGTTATTAGTATGGATTTCATCACCGGTTTACCGAAAAGTAAGAAGCAAAATGATTCTATTTGTTGGTCATCGACAAGTTGTCAAAAGAAACAAACTTCATTCCTGTGAATTCGACCTGCAAGGCAGTGGACATTGTTGATATCTTCTTAGAGGAGATATTTAGATTGCATGGGATACCCAAGGAAATCATCTCAGATCGTTATGTTAAGTTTACAAGAAAATTTTAGAGATCTTTATTCTCCGAATTGGAGACACAGTTGAACTATAGCACTGCATATCACCCACAGATAGACAGGAAGACAGAAAGAGTAAACCATATTGTTGAGGACATGCTTAGAATGTATGTCATGAACAACCCCACGAAGTGGGAGGATTACCTGCATCTCGCAAAGTTTGTGTATAACAATGGTTATCATACTTCTTCCAAGATGAGTCGCTTTGAGGTACTCTATGGAAGGAAGTGTAGAACATCGGTTACTTGGGATAGCCCGGTGGATCAAATCATGTCCGGGCTTGATTTGTTGATGGACTTGGAACAGTTGGTTACCAAGGTCCAAGTGAACCTTAAAGAAGCAAAAGACCGCCAGAAAAGTTACGCGAATCGGAAAATAAAAGATAAATACTTTCAAATAGACGATCATGTTTACTTGAAATTAAAATCCAAATGAAGCTCGTTGAGATTGGGTAGGTGTGGTAAGTTAGCACCTAGATTTTGTGGACCTTTTGAAATACTGGCCAAGAAAGGGCCAATGGCATATGAACTAGCGTTACCCTCGCATGTAAGAGTCCATAATATTTTCCATGCATCTTTGTTAAAGAAATATGTTTACGATACTAAACATGTTGTTGATTGGTCCCTATTATATGTGGAACCTGAACGGGAGTTTGCCCCTAAGCCTATTCATATACTGGACAAGAGAGAGGTGCAGCTTCAGAAGCGCACTGTAGTCCAATTGAAAGTGCAATGGAAGCACTTTGAGGTCGATGAGGCTACTTGGGAGAATGAAACCACCATGAGAAAGGCTTACCCTGCCTTGTTTCATGATGTCATTCCGAGTCCCTAGAACACCAAGGACGATGTTGTTCTAAGCGGGGAGGGATGCAATATCCCGAATTTTGGACCTAACACTTATAGGTATGAGCCTATTGATTATGATGATTATCTTGATGTTTATTTTTATATATTGGGTAGAATACCCCACTGCATATGAACATGATGATTTATTTTATATATTGGGTGTAAGCCAATTATTGATGATATATATATATATATATATATATATATATGTGTGTGTGTGTGTGTGTGTGTGTGTGTGTGTGTATATATACATATACACACACACACACACACACACACACACACACACACATATATATATATGCCTATCTGTGTTGGGCATGGACCCTAAAGCACATGATTGATGAGATGTTTTGTGTTGAGCGGGAAGCTTTGGAGCAGATGAATGATTGATGATTGGTGTTGAGCAGGAAGCTCTAGAGCACATGAGTGATTGATGATTTTTTTTGAGTGAGGAGGTCTGGAGCACATGAGCGATTGATGATTTGTTTTGAGCGAGGAGCTCTAGAGCACATGAGTGATTGACAATTTGTGTTGAGCGAGGAACTCTGGAGCACATGAGTGATCGATGATTTGTGTTGAGAGAGAAGCTCTGGAGCACATGAGTACTTACCTTTTTATTGAGTGAGAAGCTCTAAAACACATGAAAATATAATTGGAAGTGTTGGGAATAATCCCTGGAGCCTTCCATGTTGGTGTTGAGCATAAGCTCTGGAGCATCAGATCCTTGTCCATTGTATCCCTAGGTGTATCGTAGAAGTACATCCTAGCATTAGTGTTGAGCGAAGAGATCTGGAAATGTACTAAGTTGTAACTCCATGTTAAAGCATTGAGTATGGGATTTGGTAAGCGCTAGGGGTTACTGAAAAGAATTTAATAAACTTCCGAGTGAAAATGACTTGAGAAAAATATTGATCTCATCATACTTATTTATAAGTGATTAAATGAAATTTTGAATTTTTGTATTCTCATCAAGTACTGAAGAGCTACCAAGTTATACGAGGGAAATCCAACATGCAAGGATGTTTAGAGTTTCCTAGCCTAGTAGACCTAACCTTCTACCTATCTTGACCTTAATAAAGAAGTGTCATTAATTTTAGGGATCCTGGTATATGATGACCAAAG
>LPNX010359226.1:464383-478409 GCA_001517045.1 Pseudotsuga menziesii | reverse complement strand
TATGAATCTAATCAATTAAGTACAAACTATAATTATTCCTAAGATAAATACACCAGTAAAGACCTTCCAAGGTCTACATATTTAAATACAAGATAATTGCTAAAACATTCCATTAAAATTAACATCATCATAAACAACGAACATAGTGAGTATCGTGACCATTCTTGGTCCAAATATCAAGTCTCTTTTCATTATTTAAAATCCACAATCTTATAACATAAATCCACATAATCAAAGCTTATGCCATAAAAATCGAATAGTCTCATTTAAATATCACTCAGAGCCATAATAAAACAATTAACCAAAATAATACCATAATCATTAATTAATGCACTCAGTAATTACATAAGGTCGTAGGAACGAATCCTGTAGATTATCATTTCTAATCGCTACATAACCACGAAACCATCATATTAAAAACCCCAATATAAATTCATACACAGGAATCGTTTCCATTTTATAAACCATATTGAAATCTCTACACAGTCCCAAGTAATTACAAGGCTGGACACGAATCTAATCCTCTGGGAATCCAAGCCCCAATCTGCATCCATATAAAAATACAACTCGTTACATCAACCACAAATAGGATTTGAACCCTGTGGGTATTTGTTTACCAAGGCCACGCTATACATATAGCATATGCAGGCTACATTAGTATTAACCTCAATACTTTAATAACAAACATTTACGCTAGAGCTAATTCGTAAGACTCAAGCTCTACCCCTGCGCTGTAATCATGGCCTCAAAAAAATTAATTAAACACATAGGCTAATAAATCAAAGCAATAAATCATTACATAAGAGGTCGTAAGACCCTCATTAAGCTATGCGCAACATTTACATAAGCCACCGCTTATAAAATAAAATACACAGTATGTATAAACAATAAACGAGCACAGTCAACGATTTCACCTATAGTACCGAAAGCCCTCCAGGGTGGCACCCACATCTCATTTGTTTCCACATTACATTAAGTAATAACCATAAAGTAAATCCAAACAGACTACGATTTCACAGCTTCCATGGCAAGCGCCTAAGCCATCTACAGCATGGCCCAAGCCATATGCTGTCAAATACTACAACTAAGATTTAAATAAAATGAAAGCATTATACATAGACCATCTAAGAAGGTGAATGCCTCATATAAACACCAGTTCTAAATCAACACAACGCAATAATACAAAATGCAGGAAGGATTAATACACACAGTAAATGCAATAACCATTTCCAACTTATAAACACAGTATATAATTATGTACAATATTTTCCAAAAATGCAAGTCATGTATTTTCCCAGTCATGCCAAGGGCTATGGAACCATTGCAAGCAATGGTGCTTCCCAGGTATAAAATCCCCAAATCCAAAATACAAGTTACAATAACATAAATATTTACATAGACCTTGTAAGGGCACTAAGATTCGCTCCATGGCTTAAAAGCCTTAATAAATATAAAAACCCAAGTCTGTTAACACAGGCCCGAAGGCGCATCAAAAACCTCACAAAGAAACCCCAAACCAAACGACGAGGATGAAACTCAATCAGGCTGAGAGATAATAAGCGTAGGCTTGTTTGATGGGCTTACCTTACACCTTGGCATCACCTACGAACCAGCAACGAAGCTTGAGCCATGCTACTCTTTGCCAACCTTGGCACCTGCAAACCATCAAACAAAACAAGGGATGAGAAGCATGGAATATTTACAAGCAATGAGACAAACATCAAATGTTGTCATGAAACCAACGAAGCATACCTTCGTTAAAGCAAACAGTCGCCTCCATTTTCCCCTGCACAGAGCCAAGAACAAACCCCAACAACCAAAATGAAATGACAAGCCACCATGGAATCCAAACCCTATGTTGGGTCTGCCACGATCCCCAAGGAGCATTAATGGCGTCAGCCTAGTGTCCATTATCAAACTAAAACCCACATTCCTATAGTTTGCAAACGATTCGTTAATATTGGTCTTCGTTCCATGCGATGCCTTAAACCCTATCACTTAAAGCTTCAAACCTTATATTATAACTTGCCACCCCAAGCTTATATTACAAGGTATCATATAGACTATACAATATATATATATATGCCAACTAAAGTTTAAATACCAAGTATATTATATAATGGGTATCACATAACCATAGGCTTAAGCCTTAAACTTTGCTCTTCCTTGCCCTAAGCTTCAAGCTTAAGAACCATGGCATATGAAATATGCCATGGTAATAATTAACATTTATAAAATCAAAGGTATGATCTTTAAACCAAGATTATAACCTGCAAATAGAAATAGAAGATATGTTAAGACTTAGATTAAAATAAACATGAAAGGAAAATAGGATAGGATAAGAATAATTGATCAGTAATTACCTAATGATAAACAGTAGGGCTTTAATGAGCAAGCTTTAGTTTTAAGTAATCCAGTTTATCATCGCAAGGTAAAACTGCAAGTAAAATTAAAGAGATGCCTTAGTTCCAAATGAACTATGTAAGTCTGCACACAAGCAAACACTTTACCTCTTAGACCGTCATGAGAGAACGAGTCTCGCCACTCCGCCCACTTTGTTTCCACAAACAAAGTTAAGTTAGGACTTTGCAAAATAATCAGTAAAAAGGAACAAGTATATAAACAAGTAAATAACACATATACATCAAAGTACAACCATAAGAATCAAGTAGTGATCAGATTCATGACATCTTAAGTAAAAGACACTAATAATGTTGACTGAAATTAAATGACAGAACGTAAGAACAACTTATGACTAAACAGTGGCACATGTACTGTACGATCTATTTCCGCAAGACAAATAATGTTCTGCATAGGTAGTTTTTACTAACCTAATAAATCGTTTTTTCTTATTTTTTAATTTTCAATTTTTGGGTACATTACATTTTTTGAAATGGGGTTTGGGGGGAAATAGAAGGCGATACACTACAACATTTGAAATTTGAAATTTCACAACCAAACGATGAAGTTGATGTTGGCGGAGGGGACTTTCAATTGATGTAGTCAGCGGAGGATGGATGGCCGGAATAGTAGATAGAGGGTGGATGGCCAGGCTGACACATATGGATGCATGTTGCATGCGCATTGTGGAACGTGAATGGGTTTCTTAGTATGGTAAAGGCCCCACAATAGTAGACTTAATGGCTTTTGTACGAGGTGCGTATTGCTCTCTACCAAGTACAGATCGATCCAAATGCAACATATAGAATCTTTTACATTTTGCTCCATTTTTTTTTGGTTTCATTTCTTTCTACATTCTTTTCTTTTCCACTATGATGTTTCTATACATAATAATCTCATAGAAGCCAAACAAGGTTATTGTCACAATATGACATAATGACCTGTAATTATTGCAGTGTAACAAAATATGGCAACGGCTTTTTTCTTTATGTCACATTAAACAACAACATTAACATAATGTGGTTAGAATTAATATTTTTAACATTAATATTAGGAATAATTATCATATTATTAATATTGACAATATTGATGTTAATATTAATAATGTTTCATAATGTGAATATTAATATTTATAAGGTTACCATTATTACACATTTTTAATAATATTAATGTTTTCAATATAATTAATAACACAAATATATATAATTTTAATTAATTTTAAGTATTGCTATTATGATGATGATGATGGTTTACCAATACCAACTCTAGTATATCGGTCCTGATTAGAAATGAAAGAACTTAATTTGTAGTAAAATTATTTTTTATGATTCATATTTTTAGAGAGAATGGTTTCTAGATCACCATAGTCTTGACATGTTAAAAGGTTAGGGAAGTATGTGTTGTAATAAAGATTATGAAATTGCAATTTAATGTGGGTATAAGCAGGTCACTCTAAGAGAAAGTAGTTTTCCTCCTAAGAAACTATAACATTAATATATATCATCTATAAAACTTTTACATTCAATTATTATTATTATAACTTTAACATTATTATATTAACATAATTTACTTTAAATTTAATCTTAATATATCAAATGTTATCTTAATATTATATTAATAAGCTTATTATATTATTCATCAAACATTAACATTAATTAATCACATAATAACACTATGGTTTAAATTAATATTAAAATTATTAATTTTAATGTTAATATTTATAATTAATAACAGAGCCATATGAATCACCTAAACATATCAATTATTAAATATGATACCATTTTACAATATGATTTTTTTTGGTTGAAACAATTTTTCTTATATTATTAATATAAAATGTTAACATAATGTTAAATATGGTTATTTTTGTATATATTTTAATTTCTTTTAGAATTAGTGTTAAATATTAATATTGTTCATGTTATATGTATATTTTTTATATTAATAAAATAATAATTTATTTTTTATTTCAATATTATTATATATTAATTGTAATATCAGAGTTAACCAAGGGTTTTCTATATTTTTACTCTTTGTGGCATTTATATCGATAAGCTAGAAGATTGATTATAAGAGTCACGATGCACTGGAATGGCCTTGGTAGGAATAGTCATCATGTTTCTTCTCTATGCTAATGATATTCTTCTCATGGCAAGATGCTCATATGATCTTGAGAAGAAATTACGAATTCTTAAGGTTTTTTGCACCAATATAGGCATGATCATTAACACTCACAAAAAAAGTCATGATTATCAAGTCCAATAAGGGTACTTATGACAATATAATCTTGGAGGAAGTAACCTCCTATAAGTACCTATGAATTGACTTTCATCACAAGCTCAAGTGGAACTATAGTAATAAGAAGAGGATAAATGGAGGGTGGAAATCCTACTTTGGTCTTGAAAACAACTGTAAATTGACAAACCTTGTGATGTGGGAAAAAAACAAATTCCTCTTTAAAAATATCACCACTCCTTTTATCTTATTTTATTGTGAAGCTTGGGGATGTAGCATTTCCAGAGAAACATCGAAAAGATTTGAGCAAATCCATAAGAGGTTTATTACTTATAATCTTAAAATTAAGTGAAACACGTCCTATCATATTCTCCTCTTAGAAGCAAGGCTCTCCCCCATTGAAAGCTTGGCTATGATTAGATATCTAATATACAAGAACAAATTAAACAACATAGGAGACTACAGACTTCCTTAAATTGCTCTTAACTCGAGCCAAAATTATTGGAGGATTAATGTAAATACCACTCTACAAAATATCAATAACATTAATTACATTATTACTTCTACGTTCAAAGAGAAAATGTGATGCAAAGAAGAATTAGAAGTAAAAAAGAAAGCTTCAATATTATAAAGAGATCATTAAGCCTAATGTAGAGGATCAAACTATTTTTCTATCTTAACAAGCTCAAAGAAAAAAATTAGTATTTCCAAGATGAGAACAAACTCTCATGAGCTCCATAGTGAAACTAGACATTGGACAACCCCTAAAATTCCTTGGGCTGAAAGGATTTTCCATCTATGTGAGTCTATGAGCGTGGAAGATGAAAATCACTTTCTCTTAGGATACCCGACTTTCACCCACTTAGAATCTTTGCTTGACACTAACCTCTCTAACCTTCTATATCCCAAAACTATACCGAGCTAGGAACAATACTCTTTAAGCTTTTTGAGTATATAAATAGTATTTTAAGACAAATCAAATAATCTTTTGTAATATCCTGAATTTTGACCTAACACTTATGGGCATAAGTCCCATTGATTATGATGTTACTTTGATGTTTTATTTTTGATATATTGGGTCTAGAACCCCACTACATATGAACATGATGATTTGTTTGATATATTGGGTGTAAGACAATTACATATGTTTTATGTGTGATTGTATGTGTTGGGTGTGGACCCTGAAGCACATGATTGATGAGATATTTTGTGTTGAGCGAGGAGATATGGAGCACATGAGTATTTAAGATGTTTTGTGTTGAGCAAGAAGCTCTAGAGTACATGAGTGTGTATGTTTTGTTGAACGAGAAGCTCTGGAGCACATGAGTGTTTATGTTGTGTTGAGTTAGAAGCTCTAAAACACATGAGATATGAAAACCTTTGTGTTGAGCAGAAAGCTCTTAAGCACATGAAGAGATAAATTGGAAGTGTTGGGCATAATCCCTGGAGCCTTCCAAGTTGATGTTGAGCATAAGCTCTGGAACATCAGATCCTTGGCCATTGTATCCCTAGGCGTATCCTACAAGTACATCCTAGTATTAGTGTCGAGCAAGGAGCTCTAGAATTGCACTAAGTTTGCAGCTCCCTGTTTTTTAGCGTTGAGTATGGGTTCTGGATAAGTGCTAGGAGTTACTGAAAAGAATTAATTATGTCGAATGAAAACGACTCGAGAAAAATATTGATCTCATCTGACTTATTTATAACTGAATAAATGAAATTTGAATTTATGTATCCCATGAAGTACTGAAGAAATACCATGTTATACAAGGGAATCCAACATGCAAGGATGTTTAGAGTTGCCTATCCTAGTACCTAACCACCTACCTAGCGACCTTAATGAAGAAAGTGTCATAAGTTTAGGGATCATATTATATGATACCCAAAGACAAATGATAATATATATATATATATATATATATATATATATTATATTATACATGGTATGTATAAGAGTAAACATAGTAATAATATTAATAGTATGAAAAGAAAGAGAGGCTCCGTTTATTATTATTATTATTTAAAAATATTTAAATAGCATAATACTTACAAAAGTCCAAATAGGAACTGGATAAAAGTTTATAAGTTAAATATTAAAAGTACCTAAATTAAATAAAAGGGTTAAATCAATAAATCAAATGGTTTTCGATTTAACTGTCTCTTTGACTAAAAATTCTGTCTATAAAGTTCTAAGCCAAAGAGAGACTTGGGGATTTCTTCCATTTTTTGAATCATTATTTTTCTGCCTCATTATTCTCAAAAGAGTTCTTGGAGAACATTCTCCTAAGAGGAAAAAGGGGAACTGATTCAGACCTGATATTCCAGTTAGGGAAGCCTTACCTTGGGAGCTCTAAGCTACTTGCATGTTGGAACCAACTCAGGGGGATCCTGATTAAAACAAGGAACAATTTCAAGTCATGGTTGGGTGGAATGTGTTAGTTCCGAAGTGATTCGGTCATCTAACAGAGGTCAGATTTTTAATGTTGTGTAATTGAGTGTGAAGGTTTCAACCAATGGAATAGTTTGAACACTTTACAGGTATAAGGTTCTTAAATTCTCTATTCCATTATCTAGTATAATTATTGTTAGAATAGTTAAGGGGCTATGCTGTATTTCTAACCCTATGTCTGCAATTGTATCCTGTTAGAATAGTTAAGGATTTATGTTATAATTCTAAACCTATGTCTGCAATAGTATCCTATTATAATAGTTGAGGATTTATGTTATAATTCTAACCCTATGATTGAAATTATTTCCTCTTTAAGAATTACGCGGGGTTTCTTTTCTTACAATATAATTCTGCAATTTATTTCATAGCTTTAGACTTTGTTCCTAAAACCTAGATATTACTCTAAACATAATCTATATGTTTATTTTACCTGTAAATTCTACTGACACATTTCATTTTCCAACAGACCTTTATTTAGGAGCCAAAATACTAAATAAAGATAACCTAAGAAACAAATCATTCCATTAATTAAAGTTAAACAATATTATAATCAAATAACAAATGAAAATGCCAAACAATCAAGGCATCAAGACCTCTAACAGGTCTAAAGCTATTTTATAAATAAACAATACTATAAACACATTATTCTATATTTAAGAATAATCTTTAAACCAAATTAATAAGCTATATTAAAACCATCGAAGACCCCTGAGGGTCTGTATGTATTTATTAAGAACCAAGTCATAAACAAAATCATTCCTCATACATTAAAGAAATCCTTAAATCAAATCTACAGTCCAAATATCGAGACGATCTAATGGTTTGAAGATATAAACAATAATCCACATAAATCCATTGCATGTATAATAAACCAAACTATTTAAATAACTTACAAACTACATATACAAGAATCTTATGCCATAACTAATGTCTCAACAAATAATTCCACCATAATGCTATGTACAACACTCATTAAAAACGTAATATAAATACACAAAGGTCGCAGGATCCATTCCTGTCAACAATAAAATGCCGAAATCAACCCTTACAATAATAATCTTTAACAAACATAATGACCCAGGATCAATTCTTGTTGAGTCATTTTATTTACAAGTCACCATATTGAATCTTGTAGGATTCTTTATTATTTTCTACCACGCGGTGTAGCGTTTCAACTTAAGCCACGCTACTGTAATTTCACAGACCTTAAATCAAATACATCTAATCTCTACACAGTGATTGAAAGAACCAATTAAAAATTCACCTTGTAACTATGAACCTTGGTCCTAATCATAACAAAGCATTTAAACATTAACACAACCCTGTCTACACTATGTGAATAGCAACAACACCCTGTCAAAGGGTTACACCCCTGTCATGGCTCTCACAATCTAATACAAGGATTAACCATAAATAAGTTTCAACCATAAAAACAATAATCCATTCATCTAACTACACAGTCGTAGAGTAAATGGTGAGAGCACCATTTCCCTTTTCGGCATGGTTCAAAAGGCCAAACAACACAGTAGCGATTTCACATAAGAATTTAAAAACAATTTGTGAATTCACACAATCCAACTAATAAGAGTTATAACTATGAAATCGACATAGTATGCAAATGCTATAAATATATATACATAACCAATATAAAATCCAATAAGGAACTACATAGTCATATAACCTTAGCCTTGCACCATTGCAAGCAATGGTGTTGCTACCATTACCAAGAATTTAACCAAAATTACTATACACAGAGCCTGTCAAGTCTTCCCAAGCCACATTGTTGTACAAAGTTTCCATTCATAAAACCCAAATACAATAGTCCCTACCCAAATGCACTAAACCCCAGCAAAACCCCAAATCATTACACACATCCTTGATGCCTTACAATTTCATTATATAGACAATCCTTTTCCCACAAGTGCATCCATTGAAACCAAAACCAAACATTCAAACCATGACGAGTTTTAAACTCTGTCATGACAACCATGCAAGAGGGGGACAAGTTTTAAGACTTGTACAGTGGGGCTTACCCGTATGGGTATGGCATTGCCTTTGAACAACCCACAACCCACGACCCCGTCTCTTCAAACCCTGCACCTGCAAACACAGAAGAGAGCCACAATAAAGAGTACGATTTAAGCCCAAACTGAACCAATGAAACAAACATTGTTAAACCAGTGTGGAATACGTACCTTCCACCACAGCCCACCCTTCCAAGCTCCACTCCAACACACCGCACATAGGCATAGCTCATGCAGCCCTGCTGCAAATGACCCCAAACCAACGCGAGAGCCAAGCCCTAAGCTTGAGGCCCACACATTTTGATGTGCATTAATGTTGCCACCCTGGCCTCCAACAACATATTTCGAAACCCACATTGTATAGTTTATATTACCCTTTAACACAGAGCCAAATTTAATCATCGAATACATAGGAAGGGCTAATAGTATGGTTTTAAATATTACACCACTTGGACCATATCAAATCATGAACCAAGTTATAACATATCAATACCATATACAAGTATGCCATGCAAATAATAAATACAGCTGTAACTAAATCATTGGCGTAAGGTCCGTAAAAATAATGATAAGAACTCGTGAAACTCAAGCTAGTGAAGCATCCAGTCTGGCATAAAATCAACTAACAACCATCATATTGTCACTAAGCTAGATCTGTAAAACTTAGTACTAGTGACGAAACAGACAGCATGTCATGTTCAGATCTTATAAGTAGTTTCCGTCACCAAGTGCACCTGCATGCAACGTGGAAAGAAATGTGTTAGTTTGTAAGAACTAAGTAAGCCCGCAATGACAAGTAGAAAACAGTTATCTCTCACATATTTACAAGGGAAAACAAGTCCCGCCACTCCACCACTTTTTCAATAACAAGTTAAGTCAAAATTGTTTATACAACAGTAATCAAGCATTATAACCAATGAGTACATAATCGAAACAATTAACATACATGTAAATGCGTGACCATAGATCAAGATAGTAATTAACATCACGAAAACATAAGTGTTACATTAATAACCACATCTAGAAATATGAAAGTAGGACGTAAGAACAACTTTCGACATTCAGTACATCAAACAAAGTATGACACATTCTGTAGAGTTAAATAATGTTAAGCTAAGGCACTAAATGACTACCCTAATAAAATAAAATAAAAATCAAATTTTGGGGACATTACTTCTTTGTCTTATCTTTTTTCTTAAGGTCGATAAATCAAATAATATTTTTTTGTTATTACTCTTGTAGTAACACTTGCTGCTTGGCTTCATGTAAATATACTTTACTAAATAAAGTGTAATTTTCTTCATGTCTTTAAAAAAATATTAACTTTATTACTTCCAAAACTACTAACCAAATATATTATTCTTTTTCCATCTATTAAACATATGAATTAATAATATGTTATTCTTTCTCCACCCTAAATAATGTTGTCTATTAACATATAGGAAACATATTATTTACGAATACGTTGTACTAGTTTAACATTTAATAAAATGTATTTAAATATCTCCTCTTTTAATTAAAATATTTATTCAAGAAAACAAACTTTAATCTTTTTATTTTCAAGAAGAAAAAGAAAATTTGAAAAATGAATTAGAACATTTATTAAGAAATATTTAAATATTTTTTCTTTTAAATAAAATAAATTTTCAACAAAACTAACTTTAATTTTTTTCTTTTCAAATTCATTTATATAATAAAATATTTAAGTATCCCTTTTTAATTAAAATATTTGTTAAAAAAAAACTTTATTTATTTATTTTTATTATACCTGGCTCAGAAGGTATATTGTAATCGATTGAATTCAAACCCCTTTGACTTTTGGTATTACTTGGTGCATATTGATGCATATTTAAAAGATTAAAATCTCTATTCCAAAGTTTAACTTTGTAATATGCTAAATAGCACTTTTTAAATATTTTAAATTTTAATAAAAATATTTGTATTTGCTATTTTGCCAACTTCTAATTGGCCAATCAAGAATGATGTCAGCCTTGAAGTTTGGTATCTGGTTTTCACTTGACACATGGCTACTATGACATCAGCATTTATTATATTTTATTATTATGTTATTATTATATTTTATTATTTTATTATTATGCAGTGCTTCGACGTTACCTAACGGTAACGGCAATAGAAAATCTGTGGAGCGCTGTTTGGACCGGTCCTTCACTTTTCACACAGTCAAAGATGTGGAGCAGCTAGTCAAAGACGAGCCCAAGGTCTCTATATGGCACAAGGTAACCCCTGGTGTAAAAATTGCAGACGAAAATTCTCAGGCATCTTCAAAACCGCCGATCACGAATCTGAAGAAAAGTTTCGAAAACGGCAATGGATTGCTCAACGGCTTTTCTCCCGTCGGGGTGGATTCACCCTCAACTCCTGCCGATTCAATTACGAAAACCATTTGGATGTCTCGGTCGTCAGACGATTCATCTCTAACCTTACTGACTTTATTCCGAAACCAAAATTTGACTTGCAGAGGTTCGAGACCAAGTGTTGCCAATATCTCTTTGCCGAAAGAATTCTTTCTGGAAAGGTTTAAAAGCGTTACTGCTACGCCCACTTCAGTCGAACCTGGTTTCAATTTCATCAATCAAACATCCACTGCCCAAGGTTTTTTTGCTGAAAAAGATCACAAGCTGATCGATAATCCCGTCTTATGGGTATTGCAAGCTCCGAGTCGATCTGTAGGTTCCCCTACCGAAAACTTGATGCCATGGCCGGGCCAAGTATCTGACAAGTCCGTGTCAGATGCATTCTCAGACTTTTCAAGCGATGTTTGTGATTATAATTCTATAATGGCGAATCCATCCATGTACAGACCGGGACCCTGCCTTTCTTCTCTGTTGTACTCCGAAAGATCTCTAGACCAGGATTTGCTGGACAACGCAGGCACTAATTGCATGAATGGAACTGCTCAATTGAGAGCAGCTGCTGCAATAGCAGCACCGCCAATCTTGAGGTCAATAATGGCGCCGCCTTCGGCCATTTTTGGGATTCGGTGAGCGATTAGATGCATCTGACATCACCTCCGAAAATGAGCGAAAGCGATTAGATGCATCTGACATCACCTCCGAAAATGAGCGAAAGGCTCCGCTATTTTTGGAGAAAGCAGAGACCGAATACACTGTTAAGTGGTCTGAAATGCTGCCTCCGTTTTCAGGCCACGCGCAGGAGGAGACATTGCCAATGTATATTACAACAGACTCCAAGTCTCAAGATCTAGTCTCTACTAGTAACATAAATAACCATAACCAAGCTGCTCTCATTCTGTCGTTTTCCCAATATCATGGCAACAGCTTCAGAACACTGAGTATCCGGTACTCGGTGACAGGGCCACAATGCTCAGTACTTCGTTGTCTAATCCTGATTTCCACCGAATTGCTGCAGTTCTGGACCAAATTTAGCACAACTTTGAGTTCATCTTGATAATGCCAGGTTTAGTTAGTCGTTACTAATTTGTCATGGGTTTACAATATATTCCACATATTGATTCTGAAATTCACACAAACTCGCAGCTGTGGTGGACTCAGATGTAATAAAATTACAGTTGTGATCATGTCCAGTGTCCAGGTTAGAGCTGATTTAATTTTTAATCTGTTGATCTGTAAATAGGTGAGAGATACCAAAACGCACACTGAAAAGAAAACCAACACGTATTATATATATATAATACTTGCGGTCATGAAGCTAGTCGGCAACCCAGATCAGTGAGAAAATAATACGTGTGCATGCATTGTTCATATTGGGCTCAAATATTGTTTCAGAGAGATTGATTATTCTTGATTTCTGTGTGCAGTAGAAGCATAAATGTGTGTCAATTTCCAATAATGTTGTGAATTAATAAAGCTGCTGCAACCATTCGCAGAATTCTATATGGCTGGAGAATACTGTGTTGTTTTTTCCCTTGTTTCCTTATCTTGGCTTCAGGCCAATTTCTGAATATAGCAGGCTGGATATTATTTTATGCAACCATCTATGTGTATACTGTTTTTTTTCTCTTAATTTTTAAACTCTGGCATTCGAACGCATCTAACATTAATTTTGTTTCGCTAAGAAACATAGTAAAATACTGAATAGAGAAGCAGAAACCGCGAGGGCTTTTGTGTTTTAATTAAAATTAAAGCATCTGTTTAATTAATTAACGTGCATGGATTACATATTGTGCATGTTAAATTAATTTATTTACCAGGTCACTCTCTGGATTTTAGATACGTTAAATTATGGTTTCCTCTCTCCACATTGTGAGCGGTCTGCCATAAAAATTCGATATCATGGTTACAAGAGACGCAAGGCATTGCATGTTATGTCATAAAGAAAATTTCGATCCGAGTAATAATAAGGTCCCTAACAGAATGACCCCACAAATTCCCCGTTATATTCATAATCAACATATGGATTGAACGTTGCCGTCACCATAGTAGGCATTGATGATGGGTTTTGTAATGCGAGCTTTTAAGTATATCGCTGACAAAATGAGTAAAATTTCGCAACATAAAACTCTTTCAATAATAGTAAGTAGATAAGAAAGTACAAAAGTTATATCACATCCCCTAAGATATTGAGCATCTTTTCAATAGCATGCAACCGTAGAAGTTTGAACCGTGCCAAAATTTTATATATATATGGAGATGGGTTATATACCACATAATACCTATTCCACTTATAAATTATGTGATGGGTATTATACCAAATAATAGAACCGTGCCAAAATTATATATATATATGGGGATGGGCTATGCCACATAATACTTATTCCACTTGTAAATTATAACCAAATAATAGAACCGAGCCAAAATTTTATATATGGTGATGGGTTATGCCACATAATACCTATTCCACTTATAAATTATGTGGTGGGTTTATACCAAATAATAACCATCCCACTTTTAGAAGCAAAGTGCACCCTCTAGTATAAACG
>LPNX010359226.1:300808-464254 GCA_001517045.1 Pseudotsuga menziesii | reverse complement strand
AACCTATATCGTATTTAAATGGACATTTTTTTAATTCATTTTTGTTTTAATTTCTTTCAAATTGTAATTATATTTGTTTTATCATATATTTTTATAGCAAAATTACCCTAGTACTAAGCAACTTTGTTGCTTATTCCACTTGTTTTTTTCCATTTCAAATAAACTCAAAATCCCTATATGCCAAGTTTTGGCTGAGAAACTGACAATGTCACTTTTCAGTAAGTGTCTGCCACAGTTTGTACCCAATAAAGTGGCTAAGGCCATTGGCCACTATGAAATCCCCATGCCCATACGGAACACGTTCACAATAAAAATGACAATGTGCCTGAAGCCTGCAGATGAGGTCAACCAGAAATACAGCACGCGAGTTGTATATATGTTTGTCCCACCTATATGTTGTGTATATATGCTTGTCGCACGTAAAGTTGTATATATGTTTGTTGCACTTGCACCTGCCATTCCGTAGGCCCCGGCGGGCGGAGATTCGTCCGTTGAAACAGAATACAAAATACCCCGTAAAGATCTTTAATTGTGCTCCATTTTGAAGATTGATATTCCAGATTTTGCAGTAATATAAAATTATAAAGTTCTTTTGTACAGATAGCAACAGATTCTTGACGTCTGTTTGAAGACTAGAAATTTATGAATGTTACTATGTGAGATTTTTTTAATTAATTAATGAAATTAGACCATTTAAAAAAAATTAGTTTCATGGTCAATTTGAATAGTAGCCTGTTTTCCTCGAGAAATTTATGTTGGTTAAAAAGGTAAACATTGGCCCTTGATTTTTCTTTTAAATAATAGATTTGAAAAATATTGTCATTCCCTTGGCGATTTTTTATTTTTATAAAAGGTAAAAGGTAAAGATTGAAGATCTTTTTTGGATTTTGATTGATGAATATTGCTACTCTTTGGTGGGCATCAAGCCTTGCTGTTAGATGAGAGTTGTGAGTCACCATTGTCTCGAAATTAAATAATTGTCAACTTGCTATTTATTAAAATGAGAATCAAAGTTTACACCATATTTATTTTGACATTTTAACATTAATATATAATTATTTTAGTACTTGAAATTAAATAATTGTCAACTTGCTATTTATTAAAATGAGAATCAAAGTTTACACCATATTTATTTTGACATTTTGACATTAATAAATAATTATTTTAGTACTTGTTAATATTTGTTGGATTCAGTTTTAATAACTGAATCTTTAAAAAATAAAAATTAAATAATTAAACATTTTGATCTCATTTTGAGTTATTTTTTCAATCATTTTGTTTAGAAATTAGTTAAAAATATAAATTAAACCAAATATAATAACTAATTATGTTTTGAAAGTCAACATCATTCATTATTTAGACTACTTTACATAATGTTTTCATTTCAAAATTAACTATAATTATCTTTATTACGTGTTGCACTCAATATCTCTACTCCTATAAATAAATGAATAAATAAAACAAAACCATGTTCATCTTATTCAATATCCCATTAAATAAATTCCATTCTCTACACCCAACTTAAAAACTAGAACATCCAACCATGAGTTCACCCTTATGTTCAAACAACTTCATATAAAAGATACACCCTACTTAAAAACAAGAACATCCAGCCATGAGTTCACCCTTATGCCCAAATAACTTCATAGAAAAGATAAACCTACCATAAGGAATGAATTAGTCTACTGCAAAGTGCATATTTAAAATAAATTAAAGAAATAATTAATTAGAGAAACCAAGGGGGAAACCAGCAAAGCACAAAGGCTCGCTCACATAGACAAGAGGAGAAACACTCAACTCAATTGTATTCAAGAATAAAGATTACATATATAGAAAACTGATAAGCTAAACTAGATCCAATAAATGTGGATCATATCTTCCAACATCGGAGTTGATTGAACAAGAGCCCTAGATATAGAAAACATACGAATATATTTTTACATTATATCTAATAGCCTCCCTTAACGTAGAAATGGATTATTGACAACACATCATTTCTTCCTAAGATCCTCAAAATGGATCCTTCCAATAGGTTTAGTAAAAACATCAGCAACATTTTCACTTGTGTTACAATAGATGAGTTGAATTTCTTGAGACTCAATCTTATCTCTGACAAAATGATGTCGTAGCTCAATATGTTTAGATCTGGCATGATAGACTGGATTGTGTGCCAGCTTAATTGAGCTTTGATTGTCACACTAAATTCTGGTAGCTTGTTTTTTTGTGTTCCAACCTCTTCAAGAATGTGCCTCAACCAGATTGCTTCACAAGTAGCACTGGTTAATGCTTTGTATTCAGCTTCTGTGGATTACAAAAAAAACTGCTGGTTGTTTCTTACTGCTCCATGATATGACTCCTGAACCAATATTCAATGCATATCCATAAGTGGATTTTCTGTCATCAGGATTGCCTTCCCAGTCATAGTCAGAGTAACCTGCCAACTGAACATCAGATACATTAGTATATAAAAGACCATAATCAACAATTCCTTTTAAATATCTTAGAACCTGCTTTGCAGCTTTCCAATGTGTTTCGCATGGCTTAGCCAAGAACTGACTAAGGATGCTAACAAAATATGATAGGTATGGCCTTGTAGTAGTGAGGTAGTTCAGACTACCCACTAGTTGAGGATACAAAGTACCATCATCTTCTTTAGATCCATCACTATTGTATAATTTGACATTTTGGTCCAAAGGAGTGGATACAGATTTGCATTCACTCATTTGAAATATGTCAAGTATTTCCCTTGCATATTTGTTTTGAGTGATGAATGTTTTACAGGATTCTCTCCAAAAAGCAATTCCTAAACAATAATGTAAGTCACCAAGGTCTTTCATTTCAAATTCCCATGACAAATTACTTTTAATATCTGCAACTAATTGATATGCTCCACCTGTAATGATAAGATCATCCACATATAGGGATATCATACAAACATTTCCATGCTTATCTTCTTTAATATATAAACTTGAATCATTTTTACTTTTGAGAAATCCTTGTTGTTTGAAGAAGGTGTGAATCTTGATGTACCATGATCTAGGAACCCGTTTCAGTCCATATATAGCTTTCTTTAACCTACACACAAGCTTCTCCTGTCCTTTCTGAACAAAACCTTCAGGCTGCACTAAGTATACTTCCTCTTTTAACTCACCATTTAGAAAAGCAGATTTGACATCTAACTGGTGTATTCTCCAGTTATGTCTGGTAGCTAATGCAACTAACATTCTGATAGTGTTTAACTTAGCTACAGGTGCATATGTATCTTCAAATTCAATCCCCTCTTGTTGAGAATAACCCTTAGCAACTAATATTGCCTTGAATTTGTCAATACTACCATCTGCTTTAAGTTTAGATTTGAATAGCCATTTTGATCCTATGGGTACTTTATCTTTGGGTAATTCTACTAAATCCCAGGTTTTGTTTCTCATAATAGAATTATATTCTTCATTCATTGCAGTTACCCATTCTTCCTTATCTTTGGCTTGTTCATAATTTAATGGCTCTATGACATTCATTATACTAGTCATCAAGGCATAATCTCTAAACTTGACTGAAGGATGAGTTTGACGAGATGAACTTCTAGGTACTACATTATCTATTGGAGTTCCATCGATGATTCTTCTATCTTCTGTTGTTTCATCATCTAAGGTAGTATCACTCATGCTTGACTCTTGTTCTTGGACTTGCTGATGTTCTTGCACTTGCACTTTTTGAAGAATTTTATCTATTTTGACATGCTCATTTGGGATCAGTTCTTCATTAGCATTATTCATCATGTTACACATATCTGTATTTTCATGAAATACAACATCTCTACTAGCAATCAATTTGTGTGAACTAGGATGAAACAGTTTGTATGCTTTCTGATCATCACAGTAGCCAACAAATATATATTCTATGGATTTTGCATCCAATTTCCTTCTGTCATCTTTAGGTATGTGTGCAAAATCCCTAGAACCAAATATTCTTAAATTCAACTAATTTCATGTTTATAGCCATAAAAGACTTCAAAGGGGGTTTGAAGTTCTAGTTTCTTTGTTGGATGCCTATTCTTTAAGTACACAGCAGTTTTAATTGCTTCAGCCCAAAATCCATTAGAAATGTTCTTACCTTGGAGCATGCTATGAGCACATTCCACCAATGTTTTGTTTTTCCTTTCAGCAATACCATTTTGTAGAGGTGCATCTGTGACTGTGAATTGCTGTTGGATTCCATTTTCTATACAATGTCTTCTGAAAGCTCTAGAAGTGTACTCACCACCTTCATCTGATCTGAGGATTTTAATGTATTTACACGTCTTCTTCTCAACTTTGATTCTGAATTCCTTGAAGTATGCGAATACTTCACTTTTCCTTCTGATGAAGCAAGCCCATGTGAACCTAGATCTGTCATCAACAAATATCAGAAAATACCATGCACCACCAAGTGATCTGGTATGCATAGGTCCACATACATCAGTGTGTATTAGTTCAAGGAGCTCAGTATGCCTCTTCTCTTCATGGTTAGGAAATTCATTTCTATGTTGTTTTCCCAGTGCACATGCAGCACATTCAATATGATCAGTTTTAATGACAGGAAGACCCTCAACCATCGGCTTTTTCTGTAAAAAAATGAGATCATTATGATTGAGGTGGGCCATACCTTTGATGCCACAATTCAACATCTGAAATAGTTGATGCTGCTAGTGCCTGATGGTTTCCCTTAATTGCATCCAGCTTATACAATCCACCAAGTATGGATCTTGTCGCTATAACCTTGTAATGATCTTGGAAATCTTTGACATGGAACTTATATTTATCAAATTCAACTTTCATATCATTATCGGTGATAGCATAAATTTATATTAGATTCTTTTTTATTCTTGGAACATACATCACATTATGAATCTGTTTAACTTGTCCATCAGGTAGGTTAACACTTATCACTCTATAACCTAGGACTTTGTGGGACCTGTTATCACCTAGATAGATGTGTGTTCCATCATACTTTTCATAATACTCATCATACCAATCTCTATTACATGACATGTGGGAAGATGCACCTGAATCTATGAACCATGCATTTTCATCATCTGTCTCAGCAGACAAAGCATGTTCAGATATAAACAGTCTTAGGTTTTTAAATCCATTGACATCTAGGATGTCTTTTCTAACATAATTTCCATTATGTTTTATATATATGTTATTGGAATCATTGTTTATCTTCTTAAAACAATCTCTAGCTATGTGACATGATTTGCCACAATAATGGCATACAACATCTTTATTAGCACTAGAGTCATTGTGTGACATACCTATGTGTCTTTCACGAAGCTTGCCTCTGTGTGGATTCCAGTGATTGCCTCTATGTGGGTATCTGCCTCTTGCCATCAACGCCTGATCTGAAGACTGAGATTTAGGCTCATACATCTTCATCCTTTCTTCTTCTTGTATCAAGATTCCGCCAAGCTCTGTAAATGTAGGAGGGGTCTGTCTTGCTGCAAGTGCCAAGATGAATATTTTATAATATGGCAATAGACCTTTTAATGTGATAGATACCAGATCATTACTAGATACTTTTTCACCTATGTCACCAGATTATCTCTGAATTCTTTGATGCATGAGAGGTATTTATTCATAGTTTCATTCACATCCATCTTGATAGACAATAATTTGGTCTTTAAAAACAAAATTCTATTGGCGTCAGACATTTCATACAAACCTTTCAGTTTCTCCCATGTGTCTATGGACGTCTTGGAATTTCTGATGTGAAGTATGATGTTGTCTTTTACAGACATAAGAATCAACACCTTTGCTTGAGTTTCCTGCGATTTCCAATCTAAGATAGACAACATATATGTAGGATTCTGTTCATCCCCTTTCACAATCGACCACAAACTAAGAGCTTCAAGTACAGTAATCAGCTTGAATTTCCAATTTACATGATTTTCCCCATTTAATTTTGATGCTTTAGTAATGTATAAATCCGCAAGTGACATATCTGTCATTTTACAGTGCTGGAAAGATAATTTCAATCGGAGAGGACAAGGAAAAAAAAAATATAGCTCACTTCTTCACTGTCAATTCGGCGCTCCAGTATTTGCCCAAATTCGGCGCCGTTCAAAATCACAGTGAGGCCAGATTCCGTTCCAGAAGAAAATTGGTTTAAGGGAGGGAGGTTCGACGCTTTTTCTCTCTGACTGATGTGCACCGACAACACTCAGACTGTTGCAGGTAGAGGCGCTATCGGCGCACCCGTGGCTATGGGAGAAGTGCCAACGTGGAGAGAAATCAGCTTTCATACAACACTCAACTCAGCGTTTTGGCAGGGGTCAGCTCTCATCCAACATGCTAGGCTCT
Source organism: Pseudotsuga menziesii (assembly GCA_001517045.1). Lineage (NCBI taxonomy): Eukaryota > Viridiplantae > Streptophyta > Pinopsida > Pinales > Pinaceae > Pseudotsuga > Pseudotsuga menziesii. Next base: position 457,916 of record LPNX010359226.1, on the reverse strand, counting down.
CTCATACTCATGAGAGGAGAAACCTTCTAACAACAGATGAACTTCACCTTGGCAGAATAATCCAGAAAAATAATTAAAAATAATAATTATATCCTTCTTGATCAACTGGTATTGCAGGAAGACTTTTCCTCTTACAATTGTGATGGCAGCATTATCTGGATTACTTAGTGAAGACTGATAAAAAAAAAAATTACACGTGAGAAACGAAAATATAATTATGGTAGCAATATCACTCTCCTTTGTACGTTAGGGATCTCCACTCCAAAGAATGTAGCAACAATTTCTCCACGTGAGAGAGAAACCAAAATTTACAAGTAATTTCTCAAGATTTTAACTTTCAGTTTCTACAAAGCTTCTCCACGGAAAATGGATAATGGATCTCACACACACTTTCTCTCAGGAGAAACACTCAACTCAATTGTATTCAGGAGTAAAGATTACATATATAGAAAACTGATAAGCTAAACTAGATCCAATAAATGTGGATCAGATCCACCAACATCATAGTTGTTTGAACAAGAACCCTAGATATAGAAAACATATGAATATATTTCTGCATTATATCTAACATAATTATGAAAATATTTTCGTATATTATAAAAATCTGATCAATTTGATAAATTTTATTAACCAAACAATTGTATTGAGAATTTCTTATATTATAAAAATTTCATCAATTTGATAATGCTACAACTATTTAAAAACATATTATTATTATAAAACAACATAAATATATTATTTTTTATTATTACAATAAATATTCATTATAATTAAATAACAATTGTATGTTTATTAATATATTTATAAAGAAATATATTAAAAAAATTATGATGATAATGATTAACGTCCACTAAGACCAATTTTGGTTTATCAAACCTTAGGAATTATTTGGGTTGCTTTAAAAAAATTATTCATATGTTCAAAAAACTTGAAGTTGGAAGGTTAAAAATGTTTAATGTATTGTAGGAATAACTACAAAATTCTAATCTAATGTCGGTGTAAGCAATGCACTCTAAGGGAAAGTGATTTTCATCCTCAATGCTCATACATTCACAAACATGGAAAATCATTTCCTCCCACGATGTTTTAGGAACTGACCAGCGCCCTATTTTGCTATGGATCTCATGAGAGTTCGTTTTTTTCTTGGCTATATTAATTTCATTCTTTGAACTAGTTAATATCAAGAGAATAATCTTCCATATTAGGCTTAATGACATCCTTGTAGTATCTTAATTTTCTTTTAACCTCTAAATCTTTCTCACAACATAATTTCTCTTTAAGCTTAGATGTAATAATATTTTTGACATTATTGATATTCTGCAAAGTGGCATTTTTGTCAATGCCCCAAAGGTTTAACCAATATGTGGTATCTTTACCCTAGCCCTGCTTGAAGCGCAATTGGTTTCGACTTTATTTTAAAGCAATTTTACAAATTATCTCATCTCCCATGTTATTTATCTTGTGCTTGTAAATCAGGTACCCAATGATAGTCATGCCCTCGATGGGGGAAAGACCAAATTCTATGAGGACAATAGGATAAGGTGTATTGCTTTTAATTTTGAGGTTATAAGTTATAAAACCCTTCTAGATTTGCCCTGAAATATTTTTCCAACATTCTCTAGGTATGTTGCAACTCCATACTTCACAACCAGTTAAGATAATGAGAATGATAGATTCTCAAAGAGGAACTTAATTTTATCCTACATGACTAGGTTGGTTGATTTACAATTGTTTTCAAGACCAAAGTAAGCTTCCCACCCTCCGTTAATCCGTTTTCTTGATGTTATAGTTCTAGTTGAGCTTGTGATGAATATCAGTTTCGAGATATTTGTAAGAAGGTAGTTCCTACGGTCTTCTATTATCATGTATAAAATTAGCACAGGTATCTTTCTTGTACTTTATAATAATAACTTTTGTCTTGTCGATCCTTACAACCATACCCATATTAGAGAATAAATCTTTGAGAATTTTTAGTAGTTTCTTATCAATATCAAAGAGACACCTTACCATAACAACAATATCATCAACATAAAGTAGGAGGATGATAATTATCCAAGCTAAGATTGTCTTGGTGCAACCTACTTCTTCTAAACAATCTTATAGCATATCAATGTAAATGCCGAAAAGGGTAGGGGATAGGGGGTATCCTTGCTTAACTACAATATTACAGTTTATATATGCGGCCATCCCTCCATGTTCTTAAACTTGGAAATGACCTTATTCGTATAACCTTATCACGACAACTCTCAACTCAAAAGGAACCTTAATACCCTCTAACCTATGGCACCAAAGGTTATTTCTAGGAACCATATCAAAATATTTTCTAAAGTACACAAAGCAACAACACAGATCAGACTTTTTATTACGACATTCCTCCACAATGATCCTAAGTGTAATGATCTGGTTCATGGTTGAGTGATGCCTTGTAAAACCTTCCTGGATTTTAGCTCGCTTACCTTCCATTTCTAGCCATTTGTTGGTATTATTTTCTAAGAGAATGTCGTATAACATAGTTAAGAGAGTGCTAATCAGAATGGTCTAATAATTAGAGGCATTATTTTTATCACCACTTTTGAAAATAGGAATAATGAGGCTCTAGTCCAAGGTGTAGGGAACCCTTGCTTAAGTACTAGATTGAAGAGATTGTGGATGTGCAAGATGAGGATAGGCCTTCCAATTTTTAAGATTTATGCTTGGTAGCCTTCAATGTCTTTGGATTTTCCATTTGTTCGGCGCTTAACCTTGAAATCTATGTCCTCTAATGAGAAAACTTATTTTGTTGTAAGAAGTGTTTAGATATTATCTTTGATATCCATGGATTCGTAAACATTTTTAAGATAGGAATTTTGGTCCTTTAAAACAATCTTTTTTTATCTTCTTTTGTTTTGAGAAATCGAATTTGCCTCTGGAATTTCATAGGATCTGTCTTGGAGGTGTAAGAGAATTTCCTTCATTTTACTTAGATAGTGCCTTTTTTTTTCTTTTAATTAGGGATTTGTATTGATTTATCTTTCCCACTCTTAGTAATTATGTAGTAGCTTACTTAATTTTTTTCTTGCATCTTTACACTCTTGATCATACAAAGAGTTAGTTTTATTATCTCTCTTCTTAGTCGAGACTTTAATAGAGAACTTGTTAATGGACGATGAGAGGGGTGTAGTAAATTTATGGTAGAGATTATTTATACTCTCCATAATAGATAAATGAAATATATCATTTTTTAAATCATCAAGAAAAAGGCCATCTTTATTTTTTTGGAATATCGGGTGCTTTTGGCCATGATAGTTTTCCTTTTTGAGATCCCTATGTATGACACGATTGAGAGTTATAAATAAAGGACTACAGTCAGAGTTAGGATCATGGCCGTTAAAGATGCCAAAATCTATAAATTTGGTTTATAAATGGATATATATAATACAATCTACCACACTATTTCCAAACTCGTGAATACAAGTTATCCGATTAGAATTTGGCCATTTTTTATTAGACCATTGCAAATTATAAGATCTTGAGCACTACAAAGCTTAACAAGATTAGGACCAAATAAATTTTCACCTATGCCTTCAAAAAAAATTGTACCTATTAGTTAGTGCAAGGTATTCGTCTAACCAAAGACGATTATGGTTGGAATAATTGCTTAAAAGAATAGCTTGGTTACTCGAAGTTCGAGCATTGAAGTCACCCATCAAAAGGATAGTTCCTTCATTACATATAATAGAAATATCATGTTCTAAGCCATTATAAGGAAAACTTCTATCTAAATTGTTTTTCTTATAGAAGCTCGAGCTAATAGGGGCAAAATAAAGATGGCTATGTAGGTTTTTTTATTATCAATAAAGTCTGTAATCTCTATCCAGATATATTGGTTCTAAGGGTATTTCTTATAAATCCTAACATGAGGGGAGATGGTCTTCCTGATGTAACAAGATATACCTCCAATGCCTCTACGATATGAATTTTTATTCCATATCAATCATAGGACATATATGTCTATGTCAGGGACCTTGTATTCCTTTTGTTCCCAAGTTTCAACCAAAAATATAATATCAATTTCACTCGAGATCCAACTTAAATTGAGTCCTTTGCTAAATGGAAAGCCTCAATAGTTTCAGGAGAGTATCCAGAATGTGTCAAATTGTTATATATTACTATCTTTGGTTTCTATCTCCAATAAAAACTTTTTTGTTTTTGATTAATTCCCATCACCCCTCCTTCCTAGATTCTTTTACCTTTTGGACCTCCTTTCTTAATTTGGCTTGATCTTCTAAAATGTGATCTTCATTAATAAATATCCATGATCCTTTTAAACTTGAGGTCTTACTGAGTATGCCATATTTATGTTTTCTAGATCTAACCTTAACCAGAATTAGCCTTTATTTATTCTCAATTAATTTCCCCAACCTCATTTCTTCTTTGAAACTGATAGCTTCAATTTGTAACATATTATGAAGTTTTCTCTTGACAATGGCTAACATATCCTCTTCTGCCTCCTCTTATATACTAAAAAATATGAGGTTTAAGGCCCTTTTGTTATGCTCATGGTCTAAATCTATCAGCTTATTCATTTCCTTTTCAATGGGTTTGAGATTTAATTTACCTTCTATACTATATAGGGTTAGATTGTGATTTACTTTTTCCTTTAGCTCTGTAATCCTACCCTTTAACTTACAATTTTCTAATGTATTTGCATCTTCTTGCTTGTGTGTCTTTTGTGTTTTCGTTGCACGTAGTATGATCTCCATTGTCTCCACCTTGTTCTCCAACCTTTTTTAATCTTAATGTCTATTTGTTTTTGGATCTCTTCTTCAAAGGATGCAAATTTATTATGAAGCATTGCTTTTAACTCTATTTGGAGTGTAGCTTCTCTTTCTCCCCTATGCCTCTCTGAGGATTCTATAAATTCATAAAGTTTAGCTTCTCCTTCTTCCCTATGTTTCTCTACAGACTCCATATATTCATAAAGGATCTATAGAGTAATTGTTTTAATAATTCCTTTAGCGAATTTCGGTAAATTCATTGAATTATTCATATTTGTGTGAGAATATGTGTGTGTGTGTGTGTAAAAAATAAAATAAAATAAAAAAGAACAAGAAAAGAACTTATGCACTTGAGTTTTAGTTTTTTTTTTTAATATATGGTTCAAATACAAATCCCCAAAGGCTGCATATAGGTTGCTTCAAGGTGATGGATCAATTGTTAATGCTTCAGATAAAATTCGTTGCAAAGATAGTTCTACAACTTGTGCTCTAACTTGATTTTATTAAAGTGGTTTGCTTCAATATGATGGATCGCTTCAGATTTGGATATATTCTCTTATTCTCTTCATTTGAATGAGAGAGTTCTCTTCAATGGAGCCACCTTATAGTAAAAATAGTAGAATATGATTCTCTATCATGGATGCCATGGATGCCACTGTAGAAACCTTAATTTTCACCTCTACAACCTTCTTCTAGTCCGATGATGAGGAAAAAAAAGGAAACTAGCTGCAGGTTCACTACAATATGATATTTCCCTCACTCAAATGAGTGAATTTGCTTCAATGGAAGAAGTGAAAAAAGAGCCTTAATCGTAACCTTTGAGAGATTTCACTTCAATATATTACTAGAACAAGGAAAAAAAGAACCCTAGCCACAGGTTCGGTTCAATTAAAGAAGAACCAAAAGATATTTCACTGCATTCATAGAATTGATAAGGTACATCCTTCAATGTCTTTTTTCATTAATTTCTCTAATCTCTAGTGAAATATATTGGTTGTAAGGGTATTTCTTATAAATCATAACATGAGGGGAGACGTTATTCCTTATGTAACAAGCTATACCTCTAATGCCTCTACGTTATGAACGTTTATTCCATATCAACCATAGGACATATCAGTCTATAAAAGGGAGCTTGGATTCCTCATGTGCCCAAGTTTCAACCAAAACTATAATATTAATTTCACTCATAATCCAACTTAACTTGGGTCCTTTGCTCCATGGAAAGCCCTGAGAGTTCCAGGAGAAGATATGGAGTGTTTCAAATTGCTATTTATTACTATCATGTTGGTTTCTATCTAGAATAATAGCTTTTATGATTCGGATTAATATCAATTTTCCCTCCTTCTTAGCTTCTTTTACCTTTTGGGCTTCCTTTCTAAATTCAATCCGATCTTTTGAAATAAAGTCTTTATTTATAAATATCCTTGATCCACATATTTGTAACTTCATTCTTAGAATTAATAAGACAGCCTTAATTGTATTTTATCATATCTATAATCTCTATCCAAATATTTTAATATTCATAAATTTCTATATATTGAAAAATAGTATTATTATACCTTTTATTTGCTCTATACACATTCATCTAATATTATATATTTCCTATACCATGTTGTTATATCTTTCTATATATATTATAAATTTAATTTTATATTTTCTAATATATAATTTATTATGATAATAATAAGTACTTCCACACATTTAAATGTATGTATAACAAATATATTATGGCAATGATAAAAATTTATATGTTTATATCAACATCATTATTTCTTATTATATATAATAAAAATCATAATTTAATATGTATTATTTTTATTTAAAATTTAAACAAATAATTGAATATAAATTTATAGTTAAAATAATTTTATTTAAAATATAATATAAAATTTTATTTTTATTTTAATAATTTAAATAAATATATTATTTTTAGTTAAAATTTAAACAAATGATTGAATATAAATTTACAATTAAAATCATTTTATTTAAAATATAACATAAAATTTTAATTTTATTTTAATCATTTCTTTAAGAATTATATATATATGTATGTAGTTTCAAACTTATGACTTTACTGAATGAATACTTTAATAATACACATATTCATCATTTATTCTATACTTTATATGCTAATTTTAATTAATATTAAGTTGAAAAATATGACTTTTATATTATTAATAAATTTAAATTAAGAATAATATTTAAATTTAATTATTATTATTATTTTTTTATTTATAAATTTAATATCTTTTTTTGAAATTAAATTTTTTATTTTTAATATGGTTAAATTTATGGCAATGCCATCTAATATTATTATGTAATAAGATAATTATGTTATTTAATCTGAGTTGGAATATTTTTTTCCAACAATATTACATACTTCGAATCAAAGAAAAAACCAAAATTATTCTAAGGAAAAAAATAAAAAACAAAAGATTAATGTATATTTGAATCAAAGATAAAAATAAAGAAAAACCAAAATAATTATATATATTAAATAAAATTTAAAAACCAATAAAGTATTTATATCAAAAGATATATTATTGTCATTTTAAAGATAACAATGCAAAAAACAATTAAAAATAAATAAATAAAATATTGATGTGAAAAGGATATGTTATTGGTGTTTGATATTACTCTAAATGTAGTACACATACAAAAAATGGCCCACTAAGCATAACATCATAGCTATCAAAATGTTAGAGATTAGAGATGGCATAGTATCAAAAATTAATGCGTGGAAGTTATTATTCATTTGTTAAGTATCTATTTATGTCCTCAACTCAAAAAACTAGTACAATGATTTTACATATACAAGTTTCTCTCAAAATACCACTAAATTACCTTTTATAGAATTTAAATGCAACATATCTAAAAACAAATATTTTTAACTTTTTATTTTTATTTTTAATTATATTTCTATCTCATATCATAACTATGATTTATTTTTCTATAGCAAAGATAAAAATGTTGATTTATTTTCGTATAAACAAAATGTTACATATGAAAGGTTATGATGATAGAGTTAATTTTTTATCTTATTTATTATTATTATTATTATTATTATGTAAAAAACAAAGATCATATATCTAATAGATTAATTTAAGATTTTTTGCATTTAACATTAAGAATAAGATGAATTTAACATTATAATTTTAAAAGAAACCTTCTTAAAATTTATGAAAATTTTAATTGATTTTTTTTTTAAATAGAGACAATGAAAGTTTTAATTGAAAGTCTACTGATACTTATATCAATTGGAGACAACTACAGTGACAAATCTCATCAGTAGATTGTTATATAGACTCAAGCAAATGGATTTATCAATGAAGCTATGATTGTAGAAGATATCCCATGAAAAATCATTGGAATAGAAAATCACTCGAAATAAATCCAAAGATCGAATTCAAAATGTCTCAGCAACAATTTCCATGTATTATTCCATGGTCGGTTATGGAAGTGAGAAGAAGAGTAGCACATATATTGCAATGGCCATTTCTGATACTCTGGCATCTTTTACGTCCTCCTCATGTCATGGTCTCATGTTCTTCTATAATCACCGTGCATATGTTAGCAACTAATTTTTTGGTCTTTTCTTGTGTCTTTTGTTTTTGAACCAAATTGAACCGATTATTTTTTGAAATAGGTCTTGGGAGAAAATGGAAGGAGATACACTACAACATTTAAAATTGTAAATTCCACAAGCAAATGTTGAAGTTGACGTTGACAGAGGGGAATTTCAATTGATGTAGTAAGCGGGGGATGGATGATCGAAATAGTTGACGGAGGTTGGGTGGCAAGGCTGACACATATGGATGCATGTTGCATGTGCATGGTGGAACGTGACGGTGGGTTTTTTAGTACGGTAAAGGCCCTACAACATTAGACTTAATTACTTTGCTACATGGTGCCTATTCATTTCTACAGAGTACAGATCGATCGAAATGCATCGTATAGGATCTTTTAAATTTTGCTCCATTTTTGTTTTGTTTTAATTTCTTTCTACATTCTTTCCTTTTCCACTATAATTTTGCTATACATAGTAATATCATATAAGCCAAAGACTTCACATTATTTGCTTCAAGGTGATGGATGAATCATTAATGCTTCAGATAAAAGTTGTTGGAAATATAGTTCTACAACTTATGCTATAACTTGATTTGCTTCAGATGGTTTGTTTCAATATGATGGATAGATTCAGATTTGGATATATTCTCATTTTCACTTCGTTCAAATGAGAGAGTTCTCTTCAATGTAGTCACCTTATAGTAAAATTAGTAGAATATGATTCTCTATCATGGATTTCACTATAGAACCATTAATTTTCACCTCTACAGCCTTATTCTAGTCCGATGAAGAGGAACAAAAAAGATTCTAGCTGCGGGTTCACTGCAATATGATAGATCTGTTAAATTTGTGAACCATTGTTCTACAAGAAAATGAGAGAAATTAAGAAGTAGAATTCCGCAGTGGAATATCAAGAAAAATTTACACTGAAAAAGACAAATTTGAGATAAATCTGATAAGAATTGATCAGTTAATTACAACATTAATCTCTATTCATTTTAGCAGTAATACAATGGTGTTACAATAAGGAGAATTTGAATCATGTGGATAAGATTCAAATCTACCAACTAAACCTGATTGAATGGATAACTCAGTGTGTCTAAATCATTGCATGGGATCAACTAGTCGGACTCCTAATGTCTAAATCACTTTACAAACAGTTAACAACTAGGGTAGGTGGAAAAAACACCAGTCCCCATGCATCCATGCAAAACTTGTGCTAGACTAACTGAGAGTGACCTAACTGATTGTAATTGGAGGTTGACTCAGCATAATTGCCCACCTACCACAACCAACTGATGGAGGCTATTGTTGGCACTCCGAGTGGCTCCTAGAATGTACGTATTGGCACCGGTGACACCAATGGCACCAATATAATGGTGGAACCAAACTCATACAAATGTCTCCTAAGTTAGGCAAGATTATCAGATAGACTATATATGGACAAGGGAGGATTATTTCATCCTAACACCCCCCCTTTAATCCTAACTTGGACAACTTTGGGCATTGGAAACTAGGCCAAAAGTCACCCATACAATCTAATGAAAAATAAAAACTGCTTAATAAACTAAGGAAAATGGGGAAAACCTCATGGGAACCCCCCCCCTCCTCAAAAAAGCAGTGAATCATGAACAATAAATAAAGCCTTTACACCGAGAAGAGATATGAAAAAGATAAATATCTTTTCTGTAAAGGAATTGGTAAATATATCTGTAGTATACTCCTCTATAGGGCACTAATGCAGTGTGATAGTTTTGGCATGCACTAGTTACTGAATAGAATGCATGTGAACCTCAATATGTTTCGTCCGCTGCTTCCGAACTGGATCACTAGATATCTTTATGGTACTCTAGTTGTCACAATAGATGTCCACTAAAGGTGAACTGTGAATCTCAAATCCTGTCAAGATGCCATGCATCCAAACTTCGTGAATAACTACATTCACATCCCCCCTATACTTTGCTTCAGCTGAAGAGAGTGCAGTGTTGCTTGCTTCTTATTGGACCAATAAATTGGACAAGATCCCCACATAAACACAAATCTTGAAGTGGATTTTCTATCATTCCCATCTCCATCCCAGTCTGAATCTGCAAAGCCTATGAGATCAAGTTGTGCACCAATTGCATAATGGATTCCATAATCTCTAGTACCCTGCACATAGTGCAAGATACACTTTGTTGCCTTCCAGTGCAGCTCATGTGGTTCCTGCATGTATCTAGCAGTAATACTCATAGCATAGGATATATCTAGTCTCGAATGTGTGAGGTATATAAGGCTCCCAATGAGCTGTTTGAAAAGAGTGTTGCCTACCAATGGTGTAGAACCACATTCTTCTATCCTGATGTCTGATAGGAAGGGAAAAGGGGATGCTTTACAATAATCCATGTGGAATCTCCTAAGCATGTCTAATGAGTATCTGGACTATGAGATCATGATTCCTGAAGTCTTTTGACCTACTTCGAGACCAATGAACCGTATTAACTGTCCTAAATCAGACATAACGAATGCTTTGTTCAAAGATAGCTTGATGCTTCTTAATCCAACAACAGAGATGCTAGTAATGAGAAATTCATCCACATATAGAACAATCAATAGCAAGAATCCCTCTTTCTTCTGCATGTAAACATTGCAATCTGATTTTCATCTTTCAAATCTCTATGACATGAGGAAGGCATCCATTTTGGAATACCATGCCCTTGGGTCTTGTTTGAGCCCATAGAGAGATTTCCTTAGTTTGCAAAATAAGGAAGAATCATCAATGTACCCCTCAAGTTGTTTCATGTAAATATCCTCTTTCAAGTCACCATGGAAGAAGGCACTTTTCACATCCATGTGATGTACCTCCCACCTTTTTGAAGCTGCAACTTCCAAGACAAGTCTGATGGAGTCCATTCTTGCTACTATAGCAATTGTCTCCTTATAGTCCAATCCTTGAACATGTGAGTATTCTTTGGCCACCAACCGAGCCTTGTACTTGGTTGTGGTTCCATTAGAGGTTGTATTGGTCTTGTAGACCCATTTTCACTAAACTAGTTTCCTCCCAGGAGGTAAGGAGACAATTTCCCAAATTTTGTTGTCTTGTAGCAAATCAAATTCCTCATCCATAGTTTCTTGCCATTTTGGATCATGGAAATCCTCTTTGAATGTTTGAGGATCTGGTCCCAACATAATGAATCACCTCTCAAGGAGAATTGAATCTATGTGGGACAGCGCAACATACTCATTCTGATATTGGTACCTCGTTCTTCTTCTATCATCCGGATTCCCAGCAACATCCCCAACTGCTTTAATGAGCTTCTGGTCCCATTTAGGCTACTGGGATGAAATAGATGTTGGATCTAGATATAGCTCCTCTTGAGGTGTAAGCTCAATATCAATATCATGTTGATATTCCTCTTCATCTGAATCTGAATATGAAATATTAGACGATAAATCTATATCTGCAAATGGAAGTAAAGGAGTTTTAATACCTTTATCTTCTTCGAATGGAAGTTGTGTTTGTTCTGGATATGAGTATGGCATGAAGTGTGAGAATGCATATGCTTTGGAGGAATGGTCTAAAAAAACATTAGTTATGTGGTCTCTATTGAGTTAGGTCCAAATACCACTTTCTTTAGTGAGCCATTGTGAGTCATTTGGTATACAGATAAAAAATCTGCTACAAGGGAGGGCACAAAGAGTACAGTGTTTAACTCTCCGTGCTGGATTTTAATAGAACCTCTTCCTTCTTTTGATATATGAGATTCATCACCCATATGAATACTAGGTCCTCCTAGGATATTGAGAGTGCTGAAGGATTTCGTAGAGGCAACCATGTGGTTGGATGTTCCAGAATCTATCAAGTAAGCCTTCAACCGAGTGAGGCATGCCTTCAAGGCATGGCACCTCTCATGATCTTCTATCGGTTGTCCTGCATCAGACTTCTTTACTCTTTGTGGAAGGGAAATATTGTTATGTTCAAGGAGTGTTGACAGCTGGTCGATTGTCTTCTTCATGCACTGGCTTTCTGGATGAAAGCCTCTCATATAGTATGGACACTTATTCTTCTCAAATTTCTTTTTTTTCTTGCATCCCAAGGCTCCATCGAAAGATCTCTGATTCTCCTTTGGCTTTGAATCAGTGGTTTTGGGCTCCTTCCCTTTGTGCTTCCCTCTTTCTTGCGCACTGTTTGAGCCTATCATCAAGAGTGCTTGATTCTTGGAGGTTTGAATCACTCCCATTTGAACCAATTTATCTTTCTCTTGTATTAAGGTCTCGGCAAAAGCATCTAGAGAAGAAATCTTCCAATTAGGGATCGAAGCTTTTCTGAAATGGAATGTAGAGGTAAAGAATGAGTACTTGGATCCAATCTTGCTCAGTATTGACAGCACAAGCTGATCATCTTTCCTCTCTAATTCACATTGTTTTCATTGCAGTACTAGTGAATTGTATTTTGTGAAGAATTGCTTAATAGATTCAAAACTGCTGGGTTGTAGAGCAATGAGCTCATTCTCCAAAATATGCCCTCGAAGCTCATATTTTTTTCCAAACAAAGATTCAAGTTTATCCCAAGCTTCCTTCGGAGTCCTTAATTCCTCAAGGTGGAACAAAAGATCCTGGGTGATATGAGTGCACATGAGGCCGAAGGCCTCATCAAACCATTTCAAAATTTTGTTCTTCTCAACATACTATTAAGGCTCAATTTTTCTCTTAGGATAAAAAACTATTCTAAGAGAAAAACAAAAACAAAAGATTCATGTATATAAATAGAAATAAAAAAAGAAAAAATACTATGCATATTGAACAAAATTTAGAAGCAAATAAATTATTTGTGAAAAAGATATGTTATTGTCATTTATAGATAACAATGTAAAAAGAACTTAAAGGAAGTGAATAAAGTATTGATGTCAAAAATATATGTTATTGTTGTTTGATATTACCCTAAATGTAGAAAAAAAAATGGCCCACAAATCATAACATCATAGCTATCAAAATGTTAGTGCATTAAAGATGAGTAATACCATAGTAGCCTATTCATAACATGAAAGAATTCATAAGTTAGAATGATTTCACAGGTCATAGAAACAAGTTGAAATAGAAGTAGTTCACATTCAACCAATCCATGTCAAGCATTTGAAACCCCACAGTGCTTTCTCCAACTGAAAATATAAACTATTTATTATAAGATGAAATAGTTCTTCTTACAATAACATTGCACAAAGATATCCTGTAAAAAGGTCCCTATTACATCAGGCTTGCCTATATTTATACAAATAGCAAAAGCTCTTGAACTACCCTCTTTTCCTTTCGGGATTCCCCTAACTCTTCCTTTACAAAATTTGTTCCTTTAGCTTATGGACTCAAAAACAAAATAAATACAATATATTACATCATTAATCAAATGTTCTAAATAGTCCAACTAAGATGGCCCAGCTTGATCATCCATAAATTTCTTCCACACATTTGCATCTACTGCTATGTTTTCGAAACTAGAAATCTGATAGTAATATCATGATTAGCCGCTTGAGACTTTATATTCACAATTCTAGCCGGAATCAGTCGAAGCTGGTCTTCCAACTAGTGATTGCTGACAGCTGCCTATGCTATTGCAGTTTTGAGTACTTTCTCATCCAATCCCTTGACTAGCTGGATGGCATGTTCCTCCTCTTGCCATCGCTCCTGTAACTTCTTCAGAAAACTTTCATGGCTGGGTAGCTCTTCAAACCTCCTCTTAGAAGAGGTCTGACACCGATTGTAAGTTAAAAGGACTTTCCTACAGAATTCTGTATAAACATCCTTTGTCCTCTTAACAGTCTTTACTAATTCTTCTTTTGCTTTACCTGCAAACTCAATCAGCTCATATTCCAACTTTACCGTTTCCAGGTCCTTAATGGGTATATTTGCTGGAGGTTCCTTATTGGTTTCCAACCAACTCATTTGTCCCTATAGAGATTACAAGATATCTTGTGTCCTATCTAAGAAGTAGGATATTGTATTTATAATTTCCTCCAACCTTATTTCTATCTATTGAACCTTAAACCTTTCTTCCACCATATGAAGCTGCATTTGATGAATCTTGTTTGTCAGTGCATGGGCATGCTTCTTCAAAGGTTCAACATCTATTTTCTGCTCCAAAGTTGTCTTCAACAAGACCTCCAATGAGGTTTTATGATCTCCCAAAGCTACTACCCGAATCTCATAAAGCTTAGCTTTATCCTTAGCAGTAGTCTTTTGTCCTTCTAATTTTTCCACTTTATCCTCTAACTTTCCCTTTTCCTTATTCAACTCTTCAATTGATAGCTTCATATTATCTCTTTCAGCTTCCAAAACCTGATATATTTGTTGTAGTTTCCCAAAATCTGCCAAGGTGGCCTGGAATTCCTTTTCTATATTGCCTGCAGATAGCACCAAAGCCTTTTTGTCTAATCTCAGAGTCTAGCACTCTACCTTAAATACCTCAACTTCACTGATCATATCTTCATATTTTCTCTTCAAGCTCTAACTTTCACTCCTCTCCTTTTCTAAGGCTCTTTTAACTATGCGACCTTCTTTTGGGACTGCTCGAGATCCGTCATTATTCTGTCCAAATTATCTTCAGTAGCTAGGGACAGGGCTACACCCGCCTTTGCCAGTAATTCCGGATCTTTATCGGTACTGTGAGCCACTTCTTTGTTGGTCACCATCACTCTGGTTTTTCCTCCAGTGTTCACCCTTTTCTCCGTTCTTTTAACGATCTTCTTCTTGGCCTTGTCATAAAAAATGGTGTTTAAATTGGGAACCTCATCCCCTTCAGTGGGGATAAAAGGAATCAACTCAATCCCAGATATTGATAATGGATTTCCCCCTGTTAAAATGTTGGAGGGAACAACAGGTTCTAATGGATCAGCATCAAAATGAGTCTGTCCTTGATCATCATGATCTTGTATTTCTGGTGCCTTTTGTCTCAATTCTTCAGTTGTTTTTTCTTCCTTCTGTTTCTCTATATCAGCAGCCTCTAATCTTACTCCCTCACTTTCTTTCTTCCTTCTCTATATTTATTCTTCTTCTTTTCTTTTCTTTTCTTCTTCTATCTTCTTTGACGCCTTTTCAGTTGTTTTTCTCTTTTATTCTTCTTCAGCTCACAGCCAACCCTCTACTTCTTGTGCTAATCTGTAAGCTTCTTCTTGACTTTTCTTTACTGCCTCGTCTTCTTACTTTTTTAGTTTCTCGGTAGCTTTGCCTTTCCCACCAACAGTAGTTATATTTTGTTTGAATAATTTCCTCAAAGCTGTCATGTTTTGAGCATTCCGGAAGATCTCTTCATCTTTATCCCAGAAATATGTATACTCAAAATGCACTCTAGCTGCTGTGCAATAATCAACAACTTTATCCTCAGAGTTGTTCCTATGGAAACTCATTTCACCGAAGTGAAAATACTCTAGTTCCTTAACAAATTCCGCTGTAGTTTTTACCTTCGAAAATTTGTAACTCCCTATAAAAAAGTGAACTGCGGGATATATTGCCTTCTTCTGCTCAAATAGGAAATTTCCCATTTTGTCAATGTACAACGGTCTCATAGCCTATTTATGGATCACATAGTCTGTAGCATACCTAGGTATAAGGGAAGGAGCCCTTGAACCACCGTACATTCTTAAATATAAGCCATCTTCTGTCAAATTATAGTTCTCGTTGTTTTGCACAACTTTCAGGGCTTCCTCTGACATACAATTACATTTGACCAAGAAAATCAATGTATACAATGGCATAATGAAATTCTCACAAATCTCCTTGTAATGGCTATAATATTTGTGAGCCCATAATAATTTATAGGCAGCACAGGGGCCCGGTCTTTATCCCATTGGCACTTCAATGCTGGGAACGACTAAGTACATAAAATGCAATCAATAAATATTGAACTCATATAAAATTATGTCTTCTTTTGGGATGCTCCTCCCAATGCTGCACTTATACAAGCTGACAGGCTATTGGACACTATATTTTCCCAATTAAAGATTGTACCTTGGGTAACCACAAAAAATATCACTGGTACCCAACATATTTTAAAGCTTTTTCCATTATCCCTCCCGAAAATTTTGTTTAGAATGAAAGCAATGAGCCTGTATGGAGTGCGGAGGGTTGATGTCTTGTACTCTCCAAAAGGTCTCGTAAGAATTTTTTTACCTGGGATCATCATTTTTTTTACTGTTTCCACCATATCTAGGTTGAGCTCTTTCAACCAGCTCTTAGTCAAATAGGTTTGTGGTGTTGGTAAATTATAAGCCATAGATACATAGGTTGGGCTATATGCAGCGTAACCCTACCTTTCAGTGTTGGCCAGTATCATCCTCATTACATCTGCCCTTGGCAGAATCCACCCTATCACTTCTAAGCAAGGGAAAAGTTCAGGTCTGGTAGCCAGTTTCATAATGGCTGATCTCTCCATATTGGCATATATAAGAATATCTTCGAACCCAACTTTTGTAACACTCTGGTTTTAAATCATTCTATATACCTCTTCCCATTTATACTTCGGCTCAACTCCAGTAATGGCTTTAGTATCTTCATAAATAACCTCAATTCTGGTTATTATCTCTACTTCTGGTTCTTCCTCAGCTGCTTGGGCCTTCATTTTCTGCTTTGGTGGCATATTGTTGTGCTGATGATTAGCTTGTATTGATCATGCAAAAATAGTTTTAGTCAATTTGCTTAAGCAAACTATGTATTGAAAGAAACAACAAAACAACCAGAATATTACCATCCCATCAATATGCATGCTGAATAATTTTTCTTCTATCAAAACCAAAGGTCCTTTTGGATGAGAAACTCTAAAGAAAAGGAAACTTGCAAAAGCTATCTACCCTAAACCTACGAAAAACTTCTGCTAGGGAAAACTCTAGATCTACTAGGTGTACGCGGGTATTATATATAGAAAGTCGCGTACGTACGCGGGTTTCCTTAAGGAAACTCACGTACACATCAAAAAACTCATTTTAAGAGTACTTCTGCCCTTTTTTAGCCTTTATTGTCTTTTGGAAAGTTTTATCTAACATATATATTTTTCCAACGGTGTAGAGATGAGGTCAAACAGAGTTACAAAACTACAGATATGGTTCCTCCAAGTTAGGTGTTTTTTCAGTGACTTTCAATGACTTTCATGAAGTGTCATCATAAAAGTGTCGACATGCGACGAAATCATGGGAAGTGGTCACAGGGAGAGATGTGTCATTTTGAGCTATAATAGATGCTCCCTAATGTATGAGGTTAGAGGGGAAGGCGATAGCCGAAATACATTATAAAGGAAACAGCTGAGTATGGAGAGAGCAGAGAATCCAAGATCGAAAGGCTCGAACAAAGGTACCTAAAAGAGAGATAAATGTCAGATAAAAACTTATCTCTGGAACATACAAATCCATATATAAATCATCACCATAAAAATATAGGCGGATCCAACATATGTATAACTGATGAAACTATCATGGTCACTCAATATGAAAAAAGGCGCCATATCAAATCTAAAGGAGTCATGGCCACAAATGAACAAAGTGGATCCATGCTCAACAATTGATCATAGCCACAAGAATACAAGGTGGATCTATGTCTCAGAAAAATGTCATATAAAGTGTGACAAGGTCTTGTGCAGCTTTGGCAATAGCAAAATGACAATGCTACTATTGGCCCAAGGTCTTCAATCTAAACCGCCCAAAAGGTATGAATCCTAACCATGTGAATAAAGGAGTTGAGGTCGAACATGGAGGAAACCGTTTGATTACCAATCAATAATGAAAACCATTAACAAACGTGAGGAACACAACCATTAATGAAAATGGTCCCCAAGGTACCTAGTACATTCTAACAAGTGTGAATACAAGGACTTGAAGTTGAACACTTGAAGAATCCATCAAGTAGGAGACATTAAGGTATTCCCACTACCCAATAGCGAGGGAAATTGCCACTGATGACTGCAATCCCCAAGGTACTGTCATAAAACTCTAAATCTCATTCCCAAATCAAGATGTGTTGCAGTTGATAGGAAGAGATCCATTGGAAGGAAGGAATTAAGGCACCCTTCATCATCCAACATGAGGTAAGTCAAAGACTAATTGGATCTAGAATTGGTACTGAATTTCATGACAAGGACCGCCGAAGACATGATGTAATGAACTGATACTAGGGAATGGTCGACACAAAAGGTCAAGGCAACTGCAGAATGGCCGACAAAGGTTTAATCCTTGAACAGTGAGCATGACACAAAAGTGACTTAGGTTGCTTTTGACACAAAAGGACCAACGACACAAATCTGCGATGTAGGAGACATTGACAGATTCCCCATATAATTGGGAAAGAGACCAACTGGAGGAGTAAGAAACTCTGAATCAGGATAAGTTCAAAATACTAGGACCCAATTATTAATAGACTCAAAACTGGTGCTTTGTTTAAGGAAAAAAAAATTGCTACCATGATGTAAAAAACATGTGAATGAACTTGCCTTCCCCTCTTTCTTGTAAAGGTTTAACAAGTCCAAGAAAGCAAACTCAGGGCCTTCTTCATTTTTGGAAAGCTTGAAGAAGAGATAGAAGAATGCTTGATAAAGCACTGATTCGTGCATTTTATGAGCCCGAACTAGTAAATGCTCAGCGGTGTTTTCATAGTTTAGAGAGTCTGAAAACTCCAAAGAAGACTCTATGGGGAAACTTTTTCTTCCAATTTAGTCTCCTGAGGACGGAAAAGTATAAAACAAACCACAAAAGAACTCTCTTAGCTTCCGAAGAAGTAAGGTGCACCTTTTTCGTACTAAGTCAGGGAGGTTCAAAAAAGGTTAAATTACCACCTACCCAACGCTCGTTCAAAAGCAGCATATAGCCTGAGTTTTATGAGTGTGAAGGAAGGCAAGTTCACTCGGAAAGATCCATTTAATTACGAGAAATGGGGCTTACAACAATAAACTCAATGCTTTGTTCGTTATGGTTTTAACGAGCATGACAAAGACATAAAGTACACTTGAAATATTTTTCATGTTTTGGTCCAGAGCATGAAAAAGAGAAAACCAATCTCAAATCGAGGGTTCCTTTTTTGTAAGTTTAGTCCCTTAGGTCGGGAAAAGTGATAAACCTATGCCTGAGAATACTCTTCTCAATTTCAAAGAAAAGAGAGTGTTCCTTTCTTGTATTATTCCACATGGTCCGAGAGAGTGATAACCTACCACCAGTTTGGATGCCCATTCACATATTCTTAACGAGCCTGAATGGACAAGTTTAATCGGTAGTCAAGTCTATTTTGAGGAGTTAGAATTGGGCCTAAAGAAACTCAATATCTTTCCCATGAAATTTTAATGAGTCTGGAAAATTCAAATCGCGGCCTCCTTACTATTTTTAACGAGTTCGAATGAGAGAAAAAAGAATGCTCTAAATGTGAGGAGACAAGTGTCATAGGCAGGCGAAACTAGTTCCAACCGCAAGGAACAAACCTATGCATAATGAAAGGAACATGAACAAGGTAAAGACACTTGGGGAATGCCTCCTCAAGGTAAAAGGTTTCAAGTTGCAAAGGTAAAATGATACAAGGATTAGTGACAATGAGAACAAAGATGAGGGCTTATACAATGAGATAAACACATGGAAGCCGGCATCAGTCTCATAAGTGTGAGAAAGGCACATGCAAATGCATGCACAACTTAAAAAACAAAGCGAGGCCAGTAAACAATTGTGAATCACATTCAGAAGAAAAGATCCGATGCCGGTCATTTTGGCAGAAACACATGCGACTTTGCTATCTTCTACAAAAGGTGAAGTCAAGGCAGAATCAACCAAAGAAGATTCTATAGCACCAAGGCTCGAGGGTTTATAATTAGTAAGATCAACCTCAGAAGGAGAGAAAAAATCAATAAGGGAGATAGAGTTTGTAGGAACAAATTCAATATCATGGGAGTTGAAAAATTCATAAGAAAAATCAAACTCATCAGGATCACTGACTTGCTGTTCAAAGGAAGAGTCAAAAGACTCAACAAGACCAACATAAAAAGAAAGGTCAGGCTTACTAAGAAAATCAAGGTTAGACTTAGTCACAACTAAACTAAGATCCAATAGAAGATCAGACTGTATCAAAGACTCTAGGAAGACTTCATCCGAAGGAAGGAGATCATCCGAGATAGGACACATGTCTAAACTTTCAAATGGATCGACAGAGTGGAGAGCAAGCTCCATGGTCTGTATAGGATGACTCACCTGGTCAACTGCTGGGACCATGTCTTGATAAGGTAAGCATGAAAATAGATGTTGCTTCTCAATAGAAATTGAACGCAAAGGACATGAGGCCACATAGTTCACCTGTGGCGGGGTAGTGTTTATAGAAACACTGGGAATCAATAAAGGAAATACCTGGTCTCTAGTTGTGTCAGAAGAAGGATCAAGAAAATCCAACTGATCGATAGCGACAATTTATTTGCCATGATTAAAGTACATCACATGAAAGAATGTTGACACCATAGCTTGCATGGCATAGACATAATCACATCCAAGGAGCATATTGAAGTCCAAGGGGTCTTCTATCACCATGAAGTCAACTAAGACGGTCTTCCCACCCAAAGTAATAGGTGTTTGAGCAAAAATTCCCAAGGATATACAAGTTCTTCTATCAAATGCCAGTAACTGACTAGCAGTCGACACAAGGCTGGGAGATCCCATGCCTCACCAAGCACGAGCAGACAAGATACTAACTGAGGCTCCTTCATCAACAATACAACGAGCAATCGTGTATGGTTCAACTTTGACCTTTATTTGGTAAGGTGTATCAGAAGGAAGGCGCGGCTCAACTAGGCTATCCCAATCAAAGGAAGCAATCCAAGAGCTTGGTGGGGGTTGATCCAAAGTGAGTTCAGTTCCCCCTTGTTCAATAAGTTCTGAACTGGTAGTGAAGAAAATGTGACTAACAGACACTTCACTCTCCAAAGGAAGAGTGGGATTGATCGACAATGGAACCGATTCAACCACTTCGTGAAAGTCACTCTCTGTAGGGAGAGTGGGATTAACCAAAGATGACATTGGTTCAATCACATCAATATCACTCTCTGAAAGAAGAGTGGGATCGACCAAAGCTGAGATTGGTTTGACCACTTGATCAACCAAAGGTTGAGTAGGTTGTTGAGAAACTATAGGTTGCTCAGGAGAAGGAAATTCTTGAGTATCGGACCACACTCTTCGCACCTCTGCAATAGTAGGGCACTGGCGAGTAAGACGATCTTCCTCACATAACTTACAAGGGAACTTAAGTTTTCACTTCAAACGACTAGTTTTCTAAATGGTGTCAACATGACTAGCAGTGGATGACTGTTTGCTCTCAGCATGACCTACAGAGGCTGAGATTTTTCCCCCGGCATGACCACCAAAGGCCAAGTGACTGGGTCCAACCTGACTAAGAGAGGATGGTTGCTGAGAGACTTCAAAATGTTCAAAAATGGGATGACCATGAAACCAAACTCTTCGCACCTCCACAATATAAGGGCATTTATAAGTAAGGTGGTCTCCCTCACAAAGCTTACTATGAAACTTGGTCTTGTGTTTTGAATGGGTAGTCTTTTTAACAGTGTCAACATGACTCACAGTGGTTGACGGATTGTCTTCAGCATGAACCACAGAGGCTGAGAGACTGCCCCCAGCATGACTTGCAGAGGCTGAGAGACTAAGTCCAACATGACCTGCAGATGTTGGACGAGCACCACCAGCATGAACAATAGAGGCTCAATGGTTAGGATCAACATGCTTTGCAGCAGTTGAGTGTGTGCCCCCAGCATGAATTTCAGAGGCTAGGTGGATGGATCCAACATGACTTGCAGAGGTTGGATGTGGAGGTTCAACTTGAGCATCAGAGGTTGAACAGGTACCCTTAGCATGAACTGCAGAGGCTGAGTGACTAGATCCAACATGACCTGGAAAGGATTGAAGGATCCCACCAACATGATCAACAGAGGCTGGATGGTGAATATCAACTTGACTTGCAAAGGTTGAGTGGTTAGATCCAACATGACATGCATAGGTTGGATCGGTGCCCCCAGCATGGACTACAGAGGGTGGGTGGTGAGTTTCAACTTGACCTACAGAGGTTGAACGAGTGCCCCCTTTCTTATGTGTCTTCTTCCTATTCCTCCTTTTTTTACTCCTTTTAGACTGTCAGTTACTAGTATCAGTACTTTCACCGCATGAGGTAGAAGGGGGAGGAGAATCAACTATAGGTGAAGGGGAAGTAGTGTTTTGATGCCCTTGATATAAGGAGCTTACTTGAGAAGCATCAGGAGCATTCAGGATAGTTGGAGTGGAAAACAACCACACCGGTATCCCTAGGGTGAATCCAAGAAGATTAAGGGTGGCCATCAAGGGAACACCAACAGTCCTCGTGAGAGGAATAGTATAAGGAGTTCCCAGCATGGGGATCTCTTGGTTGGTGTTCAAAGGGGTGTTAGCCATAGTTTCAAACTAGGAGACAAAGTCTGAGGTTGACAGGAAACCAAAATTACAAAGCACACACTAAATACAGACAAACCACACAACACTCACTAAAATTCCTAAATCCAAACAGACAAATAGGTATAAGATATGCTTTCCAGAAGAAATCTCATAGATAGTTACTTGGATTCCCTATAGATGTTCTTAGGCACAAGCAGAGGAATCACCCACCACCCTCCCACACCTTCTACTGGGGTTACCTTCCAAGCATGTCTAAGGTCAACCAGAAATATCCTTCCAGTGTACCTGTGTATGAACCCTAGATGTCAAAGAGACTAAAGGATACCTTAACTATATTGACAGTTTGGGGGGATAGTCACAAACCTAGTCCATACACATGGGCAGGGTAGCAAAGCCCGAAACCCTGTCTAAGACAGAATCCCTAGATGCGCAAAAACCTTGGTCTACGCTTTGACAAGGAATTGGAGGGTTATCTCCTCAGTCCAACTCTCCATGCGGCCTCGTGCTTAACTCTTGTTTGAGAGGAGCTTCCCAGATGCAATCAGCATAGAAAAGGTTTACCTAGTGATTAGCCAACTACGTTTGAAATTTTAACACTTGTGGAGAGTTAAAACTCCCTATTCCACAAGTCTAGCCTAAGCTAGTTGGTGTATGACCCTATAAAATAAAACTTACTAATAATTTTTAAATTATATCGTTTATTTTAAGGGTTGTTTTTAGTCAGAGGGTAAATGGCGTGAAACTTATGTGCTGTTTTGACTCAAAGTTGAAACAAAATGACTAAGAAAAGAGAAATGAATTGCAAAAAGCAAAAACTATTCTCTTTTTCTTTTTCAAATAGGAACTTGAAAACCACAAAAGAACAAATTCTTTTTAATTTTTTAAAAATAATGATATGCAGTGCGTTAAAGACAAAACCCTAATCTACATGCATATTAAACAATTATATGTTCTTTTTATTTTTCTTTTATAAATGCAAAAGAAAAACTACCTACAAAGCAAAGTATGTAGATAACAAGAACAAAGCAAAAGGAACTCTGCTATACAACCACCAAACAAACTCTAGTTTCCTAAAGTTAGTATAAACCCTACTTGGAAGGAAGGCTTGCATAAAATACAAGACAACTATTTTGGCATGGTGAAGTTAACCAACAAACGAAGAAGGAAACAAACACCAACAAGCTTCTGAACTTAGACAAAGATCACTAACAGAGGCTAACTAGAAACATAAGCCAAAGATCATGCCAAGCAAAGGGGGTGGGGGGAAAGAGCAAAAAGCAAACCCTAATGCTATAAAAAGGCTTACCACATAGATAAAGAACAACCAAAAGGGATGACACTAACTCCCTGGAGTCATGCACTTGCAAAGGACACCAAAAGACCTACCAAACAACCCACAACAGCAGAGAAAACCACAAAAATGAGGAAAAAACATTGTTTTAGGGGCACACGCGGGTTGTACTACTGAAAATTCACGTGTCATACGCGGGTTGACAGTACAGCAAATCGTGTGTACAAGCACACACGGTTTGTACCACTGACAAGTCGCATATAATACACGGGTTGACAGTATAGAAAGTCGCGTGTACCAAACCAGATGCGACTGTTCAGTCTACAACTCGCATATGGGTGGAAAAAATCCCCTAAAAAGGTCAAAAACTGCCTTTTAGGAAGGCAGGGGAGGAATTCTATCATACTGATGAAGTGTTCCTAAGTGGCAAGAAAGACCTGAAAGTTTACAAAAGGCTCTCCCCAGAGAAAACCCAAACAAACAAGGCTCTCCCCAGCAGAGTTGCTAGTTCTGTTGTAAAGGAAAGTTTCCTATGGCTAGGGTTTAAGAGGCCATCAACGTACTGGAGTTGAAAGGTCGATGTATAATGTTCAACAAGCATATATAAGCAAGTTTGAGAGATTAGAATGGTTCATACCTTAACAAAACAAAGGTTAATCCAAGCATCCCTTCAATCATCTTCTTGCTCCTCTTGCTCCTCTTTCTCCAAGAGACCTACAAAACGAATTTATACCTTCCTCAAACCATTATGACCACATATAAAGAAATGATAATCAAAGCAATATGAGAAACTATTCTGATTAACATAAACATCTGATCATTAATATAAATTCAATCACACATTGAACAATGATTTGGGAAGAAGAAGGACATCACATCTTTAGTAATCTTGAAAACAAGTACAAGTATACCTTCTCTTCAAGTTCGACACCTCACGAAACCTTGATCTGGTTCTGCTGCTTCTCTTCTCCAAGGAACTCAACCTCCAAGATATGGAACACAAGGAGAATGCTTCTAGGGCAAAGGTGTGGGCAAAGAGAGTCCCAATTCCTCTAGTATGACAATGCAAAAGTTCAAGTCTCCTCTCATGGACCTCCCTACCTCTATTTATAAGATTTATGAAGAGTTAGGGTCGAAGACAAAGTAGTTACAACTGAAGGAGTCAATTGAATAACTACCCAAACTACACAAATTACCTGAATTTCAATATATATATTTTTTGACATTTTTTGGAGGCGTACGCGGGTATTATATATAGAAAGTCGCGTACGTACATGGGTTTCCTTAAGGAAACTCGCATACACTTAAAAAAACTCATTTTAAGGGTACCTTTGGGCATTTTTCAGCCTTTTGAGTCTTCTGAAAATTTTTAGCTAACACAAATACCTTTCTAACGGTGTAAAGATGAGGTCAAACGAAGTTACAGAACTACATATATGGGTCCTCCAAGTTAGGTGTTTTTTAGTGACTTTCAATGAATTTCATGAAATGTCATCATGGAAGTGTTGACATGCGACGAAATCATGGGAAAGTGGTCAAAGGAAGAGATGTGTCATTTTGAGCTATAACACCCATGGAAACAAACCACCACTTAAGACATGGTCGTGTAGCCTAGGGTTTAAAATGATGCAAGAATGAAAGGGGCAGTGTAGACGGTGAAACACTCATCTGCACCCTACCCTTGATTCCCAAACAAATGCCAATGATGCACTCATGGACACACAAAGACTGGGCAAGAAAATAACCAGCCGAATGAAACGATGCTCACAAATAGACAGGTTGAATCCTTAAATAAAGAAAACCCACCGTTGTTCAAAACAAAAACCCTTGTAGGAAATAAAACAAATCAATACATGCGGTCGAAAACAAATAAAAATACTGGGCATATAAAAATTGGAGCGAATCCTAGATATTGATAATGGATTTCCCCTTGTTAAACTGCTAGAGGGAACAATAGGTTCTAATGGATCAGCATCAAACTAAGTCTATCCTTCATCAACGTGATCTTTTATTTCTGGTGCCTTTTGTCTCAATTCTTTAGCTGTTTTTTCTTCCTTCTCTTTATCTGTATCAACAGCCTCTAATCTTACTCCCTCACTTTCTTTTTGCCTTCTCTATATTTATTCTTCTTCTTTTCTTTTATTATCTTCTTCTATATTGTTTGCCGCCTCTTCAGCTATTTTTCTCTTTTCTTCTTCTTCGACTCGCAACCAATCCTCTGCTTCTTGTGCTAACCTGTGAGGTTCTTCCTGCCTTTTCTTTACTTCCTCTTCTTCTTGCTTTTTTAGTTTCTCAGCAGCTTTGCCTTTCCCACCAACAGTAGTTATCTTTTGTTTGAATTGTTTCCTCAAAGCTATCATGTTTTGAGCATTCTGAAATATCTCTTCATCTTTATCCCATAAATTTGTATACTCAAAATGCACTCTAGCTATTGTGCAATAATCAACAACTTTATCCCTAGAGTTGTTCCTATGGAAACTCATTTCACCGAAGTGAAAATAATCTAGTTCTTTAACAAATTCCGCTCAAGTTTTTACCTTGGAAAATTTGTAACTCCCTATAAAAAAGGGAACTGCATGATATACTGCCTTTTTCTGCTCAAATAGGAAATTTCCCACTCCGTTAATGTACAACTGTCTAATAGCCTCTTTATGGATCACATAGTCTATAGCATACCTAGGTAGAAGGGAAGGAGACCTTGAACCATCGTACGTTCTTAAATATAAGCCCTCTTCTGTCAAATAATAGTTCCCGTTGTTTTGCACAACTTTCAGGGCTTCCTCTGACATACAATTACATTCGAATAACAAAATCAATGTATATAATGGAATAATGAAATTCTCACAAATCTCCTTGTAATGGCTATAATATTTGTGAGCCCATAATAATTTATAGGAAACATACACAAAGGCCCAGTCTTTATCCCATTGGCACTTCAATGCTTGGGATGGCTGAGTACATAAAATGCAATCAATCAATATTGAACTCATATAAAATTATGTCTTCTTCTGAGACACTTCTCCCAATGCTGCACTTATACAAGCTGATAAGCTGTTGGACACTATATTTGTCCAATTAAAGATTGTACCTTGGGTAGCCACAAAAATTATCACTAGTACCCAACCTATTTTAAAGCTTTTTCCATTAGCCCTGCCGAAAATTCAGTTTAACATCAAAGCAATGAACCTGTATGGAGTGCGGAGGGTTGATGTCTCGTACTCTCCAAAAGGTCTCATATGGAAGTTTTTACCTGGGATCATCATTTTTTGTACTGTTTCCACCATATCTAGGTTGAGCTCTTTCAACCAACTCTCAGTCAAATAGGTTTGCGGTGTTGGTAAATTATAATCCATAGATACATAGGCTGGGCTATATGCAGTGTAAACCTGCCTCCTGGTGTTGGCCAGTATCATCCTCATTACATATGCCCCTGGAAAAATCCACCCTATCACTTCTAAGCAAGGGAAAAGTTCAGATCTAGTAGCCACTTTCATAATGGTTGATCTCTCAATATTGGCATATATAGGCATATCTTTTAACCCAGCTTCTGGAACACTCTGGTTTGAAATCATTCTGTATACCTCTCCCCATTTATACTCTAGCTCAACTCCAGTAATGGATTTAGTATCTTCATAAATAACCTCAATTCTGGTTAGTATCTCTACTCTTGGTTCTTCCTCAGCTGCTTGGGCCTTCTTTTTCTACTTTCGTGGCATATTGTTGTGCTGATGATTAGCCTGTATTGATCATGCAAAAATAGTTTTATTCCATTTTCTTATGAAAACTATGTATTGAAAGCAACAACAAAACAACCAGAATATTACCATCCCATCAATATGCATGCTGAATAATTTTTCTTCTATCAAAACCAAAAGCCCTTTTGGATGAGAAACTCTAAAGAAAAGGAAACTTGCAAAACCTATCTTCCCTAAACCTGCAAAAAACTTCTGCTAGGGAAAACTCTATATCTTCACAGCAACCTTGCTTCTCTGGGTATAAAATTTGACTGAGGACAAAGAAATAATCCTTAAACTGCAGACCCCTAAAAACCCCCCAAACCCCTTATCATCTACGCACCCCTCCTACATCCCACGAAAACACACCGTCACTTAAGACATGGCCACACAACCTAGGGTTTAAAATGATGCAAGAATGAAAGGGGTGGTGTAGACAGCGAAACACTCATCTGCACACTGCCCTTGCTTCCCAAAAAAATGTCAACGATGCACTCATGGCCGCACAGAGACTAGGCGAGAAAATAACTGGATGAATGAAACGATGCTCACAAATAGACAAGTTGAATCCTTAAATAAAGAAAACCCACCGCTGTTCAAAACAAAAAATCCTGCAGAAAATAAAACCCTATCAATACATGCGGTTGAAAATAAATAATAATACTGGGCATATAAAAATTGGAGCAAATCCTACCTGGAGACAATATGGTGGGAGACCTGGACAAAAAACAACATCCGCTGGTGAATGATTTGTATAGGTCATCGACAGCTGCGCAGACTCAAATGGGTAACCTACACGGTGATAATGAAACCTCATACAAATTCTATGGCTTTATAAGCCCGATCATGGGAGGAGTCAATTAACGTGGCGGGAAAGAAAAATTAACCCACTGCCTGAGTCATACTCCTGTGAAAACCCGCAATATCGGATCGACTCAACGCTTCATACCCAAAACATTGGATGGAAGAAACTCATCGACTGACGAAAATCTAACTTATCTCGGTATCAGCGAGAACAACATTAGGTCGCAGATAGATTCGGCACTATACCTCCACAATGTCGGCTGGCAGCACCACTAACCCCTTAGCTTATTCCAACAGACACAACCGATGGCGAGATCATTTCACCAACTTAATCGGATATCGGAGAAGGATAGGCAAAAGGAGACCCAAGTCATCAGAAATGCTCCAGACTAGGATTTCGGAAGATCGGTAAACTACCACCGATACAATAGATGAAACGACATCCGATACATCGAAGAAAACATCTGAAGGCTCCTTATGGGCATATCAGGAAGGTAGTCAACTATGCATCTGATGCATAGAAAATCTAGTTGACTATGCATTCGATATAAACAGACAAAAAACTCAATTCTTTCAAAAACAACAAGCCACGGGAAAACTTTGGTAAAATCATGGAAATCCTTAAGCCTTCTAAATACTAAGAGAATAAGGAGGGACCCTAAAAAATAATTTTTTTGGGGGGGGGAGAAGAATAGTTGCAGCTACAAGAAACCGTTATCTAAGCAATGGATTTCAACTTAAAAAAATAGAGTAAGGGTTTAGTTGTTTTAGATTACCTTTGCATGCTAAGACGCGAGCCTGGGGGGATGTGATCCTGTCGCCTTCCTTGCCAGTGCTCTCCACTTGCAACACAAGTAGCTTCAGCTAGAACTATTATAAAAATTAAATAATGTAAATAAGTAGATAAACTTCGAATTTCCTTACTTGGTGGAGTTTCATAGGGGTCCAGAGGTCGGCTCCTCCAGGATTCCCCTATCCCTCCTCTACCTACATCAAAAAAAATGTAGTATCGTTTTTACTACAAAATTTCATAAACCATTTAAGTAAAACCTTGCAGAGTTGAATTAATTGTCCCTTACCTTGTAAAGGGCAGTTTCATAGCTAAAGATGGTGGTAGGGTCTGTTGAAAGCGCAAGAGGCATGCTATAGGTAGTCGTTGGAGACATGAAAACCACAAATACATCTTGGAAAGAAATTAGGAAGAAGGCCATTAAATCTACGAGCAATTTTTCACACCCAAAACCTTATTACAATTTCCATTAACAGAGCAGAGCTTCGTTTCTCATGAAATTACAAACCAAAGACAAAAAAAATGAAGGGTTCGGACCAAAACCTCAACACATTAAACCGTATCAAAACTTTACAATCATGTTGTATATGTGGACAGATGATATGCACTCTCTGGCCAGTAGTAAAATCCTAGCTTCCCTATCAACTCACAGCCATGGCAGTACGTTAAATCCACCGGTCAATCAACATCCCAATTAATTATCATCATCATAACTCGTGATCAATAGCAATCATGGCATGCAATCTTTGTTTTTCGGGCCAAGGTTCAATCTATGGTAACTACCCCATAGTTATTAGCATATAAACTTATAAGAACGTTTCTACCATAACCTATGAATCATTAATTTATGCCAAGACCCAACCATAGTGCAAACGATAACCATATTGTTATTAATTATTATAAACTTGAAATTCAAAAGTTACTAATCCAAGTAATATTAGCATATGTGCATGAGGACCAAGGATAGACTTTGGATCCTTCGGTATGTTTAAACATTGCGCTTATGACCAAGGTTATACCTTGGGTCTCTTAAGCTTATTATATTTTAGAAATATGGGGTGAAGACCATACACATGGTATCCCCTATGTTGTCACATGCACATAGGGTTTTTCTGCAACGAAGACCCAGACTTAGCTTTAAGGTTGATCAAGGATTTAATAGCGAAAAAAAGATAAATAGAACAAAAAAATCACATGTAGGTATGGCGATAACCTGGAGATATTTTTCAATAAACATCCACATTTGTACAACCTATCATATAACAATAAAATATTGTGTAAGAAACTTTACAAAACTATAAGAGATGCATTTATACAGATATATGTTATACCAAGAAAAAAATTATTTATGAATTTTTGAGGTGCATGACACTCCCATTAAGGAGCACCATATATCATTGATCACTGTGGTGAAGGGAAATTCATGCAACCGAGCAAGAAAATTGGAAAAGAAGACAATAGCCAATGAAATCCTTGAAGAAATTAGAGAAAAGAAAATAAATGACATGACCAATCAAAGACACTCTATGGACACTCAACCAATTCTGGTTGTAGAGGATGTCATAGTTCTTCCTACCAATCCACAACAAGAAAGACAAAACCATTCGCCCGAGGGGCCTTCAGTCTCCATAGAAATTGAAGAACGAGCACCACATGGCACTGATCAAGGAGTAAAACGTAGGTGCACATCAAGGCCACATGGAACCTTTCCAAATTTGCTTCGATGTGGGTATACAAATGACGAAGTTAGAAAGTCCTTGCATGGCGATTGTATGCTCGAAGAAGACAATGTTGTTCATACCACCCATAAGGATTTCCAATTGCCACTATCCCACTGACAAAAATATATGGAAGGACGTGAAGCTCATGTTCAAATGCCAGACCGACTAGGTGATATGGTACAAGGTGCAATTATAACCTCCCTACCTCTGTTAGCAACTTCACGCCGAAGAACTTCAAAACATATACAATCGATGAAAGCCTCATTGGTTTGCTTGAAGGTACATTGTCTAAACGCAATATTGCATATCAATATCAACAGATACTTGTCAACTATTTTGATTATAAATGTGATGGGGATAAATGTAGAATATTTATATCGTTATTAAAATATAGGACTATTACTGTTTTTAGGAGAAACTTAAGGATATAGATGATAAATAGTTTTGAACCAATTTCTCATATTGTCAGAAGTTTAGTAGATGCATTTAGTACAATTGGAAATAAATCCCATTCAAGGATCGCAATGCGGCTCATTGTGTGTTGTCACAATCAATCATGAACAAAATCACTAGGTCCCTTCGACTTCTTAAGCCTACATTCAAACTTGTACGCTTGGGTATCAAAACACTCTGTAGGTATTGTTCTAGAAGAGAAAAACTTTACTTTGGTCAAACAGATGCCTAGGCCTTCATTGGCAGGTTTACATTCTCTAATATGAAGCTCATTGATGTGGTAAAGGGACTAGTGTAGGATTTTTGGCGTGAGCCCCACATTAAACATTGAGATGTACTAAAATTGAGAAGGGGTTCAAGGGATCATGAGCCCCACATTAAACATTTTCTCGACATCAAAAAAACATAATTATATGAGAGATTTAGGCATGAACATAATAAACTTAACTTGGGCCAAAGATCTTTTGTTGAAATGCAAACCATGGTATGTTAAAATAAACACAACGCGTAACACATGTTGTTGTCGATATCACATTGAGTATGGTTGTTATTATGACACATATATACATATATTGTGTGTATTGCATAACACTCTTGTGCATGAATGCTCAACTACATTTCCATCTACATCATCTAGAGACTTTATTCATAGAATTTTGTGTAGAAGGACAGAAGGTTGCACACTTTATCAAAGGCCTTGCGTAGATGCAACATGCCCAGGGTGTGGTCGAATGGCATTTTTTGGCAAATGCATGCATGTAACCGATAAGCATGAACTTGGAAGACATGACGTGAACTTGC
Organism: Pseudotsuga menziesii; assembly: GCA_001517045.1. NCBI lineage: Eukaryota > Viridiplantae > Streptophyta > Pinopsida > Pinales > Pinaceae > Pseudotsuga > Pseudotsuga menziesii. The sequence goes on along the minus strand of LPNX010359226.1, from coordinate 425,584 downwards.
AGTCATTCAAATATGTCACGTATAATATCAGTGGAGGGAATGAAAGAAAAAAAATACAATTGGTCACCTCTCAAGTTAGTAAATAGTTCTTGAATAGTGTTTTTTTCTTCATATTGCTATTTCATTTATGTAACAATCTGTTGATATGTACATCTTTATTGTTGATCTACTAGGTATGGATTTGCAACTTCATGGAGGAATTATTTGAAAAGACACAATAGTATGTAAAGCATGTCCATGTGGCTCGATGGCAAGATGAGTAGTTTAGAACATGTAGGGATAAATTCCCTATTGGAGCTATCTTATCAGTGGTTGATTTTGCGGAAAACTAAACTCTTCAACCACAAAAAGAGATTCAGAGACAATATTATCACTCATACCAGGTCAGTATAATGGTCCATATCACCTATAGACATGGGGAAGATAGTACTGAAGAGAAAAGGGTTATATTCAAGAAGTATCACTTTTACATAAGTGATGAATCAACACAGCTTTCAATTGTTCTATAATCACCTGAAGGATAATAATATACTGATGGAACAACATTGGATTTGGTATGATGGTTGTGCGGGACAATTCAAAAATGCATGTGTCTTCCAATGGTTGTGTATTCTCCACAAGAGGCACAAGATGCCACATATTTGGAACTATTTTGAGACCGGACATGTAAAAGGAGAACATGATGGAGCAGGTGCATGCATCAAGACTACATTACATAGGAAATAAATTAAGTTCAAAACTATTTTCTCACCCGAGATGCAAAGACCATTGTTCAATGGTTTTCTTTAGTAGTGGAGCAGGGAGCCAAAAGGAAACAAGACCAATCATCTCAAAAATCACATGTACATAGATATTTTTTGGAGATGGTCGATGTAGATTGATTACACCTATATGCTTGCAATACCACCCAAGTAACTCATGCATTCCATTCAATTAGAATTCTAGACAATGCTATAGTTTAAATGTGGACAAGGAAACTCTCTTGTTTTTGTTATCCATGTAACAGTGGTGAATGGGGCAATTGTGAATCCATAGATTGGGTTGACAGCTGGGATCGTGTATCACTCCCCATTGGTTGAAAAATAACTGTAGAATTATCCTAGTTGGAGGAGGACCAGTTTAGTATTTCACCTTATTATGACGACATATTAGATATCGTACAACCAGGTTCAACTGTTATGTTGATAACTTTGAAATTTTTGACGACTAGTTGTGTTTAATTACCTGACTCCTAGGTTGGAAGTTTATATTATCCAGGGCACATATACATCGTGGTTTCCCCTAGAGGCAATGAATGGCACATTGACTACTAGATGGCACATTGATTGGATGGGAAGTAGACCCTCATTGTATCATTAAGCGACTCTGAGGGTAATGATTTTCCAATTGGGTCGATGGTTATCAAAGGAGAATATTTAACACATGTTGGCCATGCACAAAATAAAAAAGGTTATGTATTTGAAGATTATAGACTAGGTCAAATTGTATACCATTATACAAACTTAGTTATTGGCACAAACCTCCAGCTGGAAAAAATGCCAACCAAGAACTCATCAAAGTCATGATACATTTTTCCTTACTCTGAGAACGAGAGGCTAAAGGATACCATTGGTATTAGAGGTGATCCTGATGGTCTAGTCAAATGAACACAGGTAGGTATTCAGGTATGTGGTATGCATGGTATTTTTGCACTATGTTATAAGTATGTGATGTACATGTACATGTCATGATTTTGGTTTTATGGTCTCATTGATTGTTTACAGCTTGATAGATTAATAAATTGCATAAACTTGTACAACTTGATAAATTACACAAGCTTCATCATGGATTTATTGTATTATATTTATACTTACATGAATCATGCCATTAAGCCCTAGAACATTATCTAGCACGCTATCTGGGATATGTCTCTTGCATCTGCCTTGAATCTTGAAGTTGGTCCTCTAAGGGCATTAGTCAACACCCCAAGTTTTCATGGAACTTCCTAATTCAAGTGTTAAAACAAGGTATAAAATGATTCCCATGCTTAATAACCTTTCCCAATCCTAGACTAGAAATCATAGCTTACAAACCCTATATCCAATGCTAGTAACCCTAGTTTTTACTGTAAACCCTAGTTTGAATTCTAAACCCTAGAAACCCTAGTTTGTGTCAGCTTCGTGATCCACTTAAGCTAAGGTATTGTAGTCCCTTGTGTTAGTGAACCATTAAAATTGTAGCCTATGATGGAGAGTAATTTTTAACATTGTCAGAAGAAGCAAAAGAGAAGTATCCACATGACATATTACATCAAGAGCATCCATTATTGGCATACTACATACTACATGAATACCATACTACATACTACATCAATAGCATCCATTACATGACATACTACATCAAGAGCCAATCCTAGTAACCCTAGTTTTTACTGTAAACCCTAGTTTGATTTCTAAACCCTAGAAACGCTAGTTTGTAGCATAGAGACTAGTTTGTGTTCAAAATCCTAGAAAACATAGGTTGTATCCAATAACTATCATCTATAAATAACTAGTACCATTTATTCGATCTCACAATTGACCAATATCTCGTACCAAACATTTAAACCTTAGAATGAAGGAGGCCACTAGTCTTTTCATAAAAGGAAATTGAAATCATAAGAATGAAGGTAATGACATCAATTGAGATGAAAGGTAGTCACATCGATTAGAAGGAAGGGTAGTCATTTTGATATGGATGAAGCTTGATCTCTTTTAATTTAGATAATATAATTACAAGTGTTAGGTAATGAGTCCCGAGATATCACAAAGTATGAGATCACCTATTATGAGTTGTTATCCTTATATACATATGAGGTGTCATCGTCCTCCACTAATGAGTTGTTAGAGAGATATATATCTAGAGGTAGTTATATCCAGGTACTACAAAGTGATATCATTGGATGAATACAATTGTTAAGAGTGGCTTAATCATTTTCAACCATGTTATGCTCCTATGTTCTATTTATTAATATGCTATTAGAGCCCCTTTAATCTTAAGGGCTTGGTAGAAACTCCATGATAGTGATCCATGAAAAGTGAGGTATTGTAGCCCCTTGTGTTAGTGAAGCATTAAAATTGCATCCTATGATGGAGAGTAATTTTTAATTTTCAAATGAATAAAAAAAGAATAGTATCCACATGACATACTACATCAAGAGCATCCATTACTAACGATATTGGAATACTTCTTGTTGTTGGAGAATTTTTTAATGATTTGTTTTTTGGGTCCACTTATAATCCTAGTGGCGATCATCAATTTGCAACATAAATTTTCGGTTTATATATATATAATTGATACAGTTGTGGAACATATAATTTAATGAGTGATAGATCTAATACATTAGTAAGAAATGTGAAGTTTGTTGATAGAAATGCATATGCTTTGTTTAATTTTGTGAAGCTTAGGATCCTCGGGTATGAATGGAACCAAATATGAAAGAAGGTTGCAGAAGAGAGAGTAGCACGTTGAAGGTCACCTCCTAGAGGCTTTCAGGGACACCTATTAAATCCATACCCATGGCTTGGATCAATGCACTATTGACTTCGTTGGATTCATGACATTGAGATAGTGCTATGGGTAGCCCTCTCCTCTGGCTCCATGGACAAGGACCTCTGTTTTAGGTCAATTTCGGAAAATAGGGTTTTTCTTAGTAAGTGAATGTGAAATTTTTACACATATGGGTAAAATTTTAAAATTCCTCAACCGTGAACTTGTGTCTAGAGTTCCCACATGGAACTTACCTAAACACACTTTCATGAACCACCGAAACCCAGTTTTGATGCACTGTTGGAATTCTATGCCCTGGGTAGGGATTCAAAAGGTGTCCTTGAAATCTTGTAGTAGGTGAGTTTCAATGTGCCATAGAATTATGAAGGTGGCTCAGATCGACAAACCATCGAATCCGTTGGATTCATGACATTGATATAGTACTAGGGGTGGCCCTCTCCTCTAGGTCCATGGACAAGGGGTCCTATTATAGGTCAATTTTGGAAACTAGGGTTTTGCTTAGTAAAGGAATGTGAAATTTTTGCACATAGGGGTCAAACTTGAAAATTCCTCGACTAATAAATTATGGACAACATTCCCACATGGAACCTACCTAAGCACACTTGCATGACCCATCGAAACCTAGTTTTGATGCACAGTTGGAATTCTATGCCCCTGGTAGGGATGCAACAAGTGTCCCTGAAAGCCTGTATGAGGTGAGCTTCAATGTGCCATAGAATGATTATCGTGGCTCGGATCGATGAACCCTCGACTCCAGTGGATTTAGGAAATCGATATAGTGCTATGGATTGCCATATCCTTTGGATCCATGGACAAGGGATCATGTTTTAGGTCAAATTTGGAAACTAGGGTTTTGCTTAGTAAGGGAATGTGATATTTTAGCACATAGGGGTCAACTTTACAAATTCCTCGACTAAGAAATTGTAGCTAGATTTCCCACACGGAAACTATCTAAACACACTTGCATGACCCCATAGGACCCAATTTTGATGCACGATTGAAATTATATGCCCTGAGTAGGGATTCAACAGGTGTCCCTGAAAGCTTGTAGGAGGTTAGCTTCAATGTGCCATAGAATTATTATCGTGGCTCATATCGATGAACCATCAAATCCTCTAAAATAGTGCTAGGGATGGTCCTATCCTCTATCTCCATGGACAAGGGTTCCTTTTTAGGTCAATTTCAGAAACTAGGGTTTTGCTTAGTAAGGGAATGTGAAATTTTTGCACATAGGGGCCAACTTTGCAAATTAATTAACCATGAACTTGTGGCTAGAGTTCCCACATGGAACATGCCTAAACACTCTTGCATGACCCCTCAGAACCCATTCTTTATGCACAGTTGGAATTCTATGTCACGGGTAGGGATTCAACAGGTGTCCCTGAAATCCTGTAGGAGGTGAGATTCAACATGTCATAAAATGATGATTGTGGCTCAAATCGACAAACCGCCGACTTCGTTGGATTTAGGACATTAGTAAAGTGGCCCTCTCCTCTGGAAACATGGACAAGGGATCCTATTTTAGGTCAATTTTGGAAACTAGGGTTTTGCTTAGTAAGGCAACATGAAATTTTAGCACATAGGGGTCAACTTTGTAAATTTTTCGATCGTGAAATTTTGGCTAGCGTTCCCACATGGAACCTCCCTAAACACACTTGCATGACCCACCGAAACCTAGTTTTGATGCACAGTTGGAATTCTATGCCCAGGGTAGGGATTCAACAGGTGTCCCTGAAAGCTTGTAGGAGGTGAGATTCAACATACCATAGAATGATGATCGTGTAAAACATCAACAAACCATCAACTACGTTGGATTCAGGACATTGGGATAATGTTATGGGTGTCCCTCTACTCTGGCTCCATGGACAAGGGGTCCTGTTTTAGGTCAATTTGGAAACTAGGGTTTTGCTTAGTAAGGGAATGTGAAATTTTTGCACATAGGGGTCAACTTTTCAAATTCATTGATTGAGAGGCTAGAGTTCCCATATGGAAACTATCTAAACACACTTTCATGACTCCCTGGAACCGAATTTTGATGCACGGTTGGAATTCTATGCCTCGGGTAGGGATTCAACTAGTGTCCTTGAAAGCCTATAGGAGGTGAGATTCAATGTGCCATAGAATGATGAGTGTGGCTTAGATATCCATGTTTGACTAAGAGTTACACATTGGATGCACACAAAATAAGGTTACCTTATTAGTACATTTTGTTCCTATTATTCCTCTTATAATCGAATTGTTTTACCATACTACTAGGTAAAGGTTTACACTAGAACATACAATAAATATAATTTAGAGAATTTATAAAATAATGCTATGGAAATACTAGGGCCAATAAAGTACACAAGAGTGTTATCACATTCATCACATAAAGGTATTCATCATGCAAAGGGTCAAGCTAGAGCACCAGTGTGTTGCTCATACTCTTTTTCCATACAATACCTGGATACAAGAACTCTGTGTTCAAGTCCAAGTCAATCAAATACAAACTTGTGGACTCAAGTTTGCCACTTTCATTTTAGAAACAGGTAGAACAATAACAATGATTAATACTTCAACTAATTAACAACTCAAGAATTCCTTTAAAGTATTCAAGACATTTGTAATTATTTTTGGAGTATATTGTTAAAGTTTAGGGTTAGTTCAGATTTGACATACGTAAATAAATATACTTCAATACATAAACATAAATATAAAACAAGATTCATAATAGTACTTCTCCATTCAATTTAAACTATAATAAAATCACACATAATTTTCATCTCTTTCAACTTTAACACTCCATTGGTTATTGCGTTAAGTTAGTCCTCGAGGTGATTCATCAAATGCCATGTACAATAACAAAATGATAAAATAATGTGCATGAGATACAACAGTAAAGAATCATAACTATTAGTTTGAATCAACCTTATACTTGGATACTTTTAGGTTTGATGTGTATGCCATATATTCATTAGATGAAAAACATCATGCCAAACACCCATTTCATTTATGCAGACCACATAGGTGCATCAATTAGGTGTGTCAACTTTGTGCATCCTTTAAACGTTTGTTAGGTTGTTATGTGGGTAAGGTTCTTTTGTGTTCCACTTAGTTGGGTTAGTTGCTTACGTGTGTTGGTTGCTTATGTGTGTTGGGTATGTTGCATTTTTTTTTAATACAATTTAACATTGTATATGCAATTGGATTGTGGTAAAAAACAATTTAAATGTGCATTGGTGTCATTACGCAATGTTGTAATTGTGCATTGTTCTCAAATTTATAACTGATATCTCCATGCAATCATAAAATCTATAAAAATTTGGGAGCATTACACATAGAAACATTATTGGCCACACATGTATGATCACACATAATATTGAACTATGAAGATCTCAAGAGCCTTGATATGAAATATTTTTTATATTATGAAAGTTATAATACAAAAATAGAAGACCCTTAGATGGCATGTCAATGTACATGTATCAAAAACAGCATTGATGTACATGCAAACAAAAGTACATCTATCCTAGATCGCGCCCCTAAAATCTAACTTCCTCCTGTACACAAAAGTACATATTTGTCCTGGACTAACACATCAAAACTCTAACTTTCTCTTTTTTTTTCCTGACTATGATTCTTTTTTCCTATGTCCATGACCACTGTTCATATCTGGCGACTGCAAATCAAGGATAGTATTTCTTGATCAGGTAACTCAGCTAATACTGTCCAGCACTAAAAAAGTTTGAAAAATTAAAATACAACTCAATTGTACATAAAACAAACACTCATTGAATACATTCGGGGTATAGATGCCTCTGGTGTCCTCCTCCTTGTATAGATTCTCTCTACAATGCTTCTCTGTGAATAAAAAAAATATGCCAGTTATCTCAATAATTATAAACATGTACATGCATGAGAAAGTACTAACCAACTATGTAAATAATGAACATCTCACCGAAATTTTTTTTTCTAGGGACTGACATTGGGTTTCTTCAGTAGAAAGAGGAGGCGCAGGTTGAACATCAACCTCGGTCGTGTGCACTAATGGACCAGGGTGTGGCTACATTCACCAACTGGTAAAATAGTTAGACATTGTGCATGTCGATACATAATACAAATGAACTGTACAAGTACAAATATTCAAGTAGATACCTCTATGTGACTTATCCCCATTATAGATGCAACATTGGCTGCAACATCAACAACCTCGCTAAGTTCTGGCACAAAGGACTCTACATCCTGATGCTGTAAACATGTGAAAATAAAACTAAGAAAAACTAGTTGTGAAGTGAATTGAAAGCTAACCAACCATTTCCATTGGAAGTGTGTATATTACCATGGAATCAGTAAGCTCATCGTCATGAACACTCGTTCCTTTTACGGAAGAGGGTATCCTGGTGTAGACAACACACTTATCTACATTTGGACTACGGTGAGATCCAAACCAAAGAGGTGGTGTAGGGATTTGTGTTGATGTGTGTATTCATAAAGTGTTACCATAGTTAGACATGGACATAAATGGATATATTAATATGTACTGAAAAACTAACATGTTGTAATATAGTTAACTCTTCTTGGGACATATCTCCCCCATGGGAGGGATCACTGCTAGTAATTTCTGGCCCCTTTGCAGAGCTAGATAACACCTGCAAGTTTAAAAATTATAAGCATTAGCAATCTATAAAGGAGTGTACAGTAATAAATAAATAACTTGAACAAGATTCAGTCATTAAACATGTACTTACATTCCTAAGGTAATCATAAAATCCACATGGGGGGGATTCACTGAGATGAATGTCTTTGGCATCCTATTCAAAATGCAGTTCCCACAACTTCAAAAATTGTAAATATTAGACCATTTAACAAATTAATTTACTAACACATGTATTAACAAAATGACACATGTTGAAATATTACCTTGGTGTTGGTTGTTTGAGCCTCGGATAAAACAAAATCGGGTACACTACCACCCCCCTTGGAGGCATCAAGCTCTTGCAAGATTAAAAATTGCATATATTAAGAATCTTTTAATATGTGTGCAATATGGAAAAATTAAATTGAACAACAATAGAGTTTTTACAATGTCCTTACCTGACCACCAGTCATTGTAGAGGTACCATGTGTTGGTCCATGACCATAATAGGATTAACCACACGTTCTGCACACATGTGGCTCGATAAAGGTCACATGGATGATGGGATGTTAGTATATCCCCACCAATAGATGGTCCTCTACCACCGGAAGATGATGGTTGTACCCCACCAGAGGGAGAGGGCCCTGCTTGGTCAATAGTTGTGGTGTGTCAAGAAATCATCTCAGCTAGTGTAAGAAATTCCTCCTGTGTCTGGGTCATCATATCATGTGCAGTAGGGATTTCTGGCCTAGGTAGCTGGACACAAGGTAGAGGTATCTGTCAATTGGCATCTCTATGCATAACATTGGGTCGGTTTTAGGGCATCCCCCTACCAGCGCCCTGGAACCCCAACATGTCAAAATAGTTGGCATGTTTTCCCATCACAAACTTTGCATAAAGATTCTGGAGGAAGTACATCAATACTTCCATGTTGTTGTGTGGGGTAATATAAAAAACAATGTACCATATGTCCATCCAATGGTCTCTAATTGGTTGACAGATGCACCACTCAGTGGAAATATGTGGTCTACTTCTCTTTGGAATTCCATTCATCCCAGGCACTATAAATAATGTATATATATGATATTTTGTTATTTTGAGCTTCTTAATCTCCTTGTAGCTCAATCCATCAACATATTATTGTCTTTTTGTCTCCCTGTAAGATGTTATGCTATACAAAGCATCATTTGACAAGCTGATGGTATCCACTATGGTCAGCAATGATGCTGACAAGGAGCGGCGGAGTTCATCTACACCCCTCCAAGTAGAACCAATCTCTCTCAAATGACCAATAACTCTCAAAATATCTGCATTGCGGTCCATAGTAGCCACTGCAATCATAAATACAAATAAAATATCATTAGAAAAATAAACACATGGTATAATGACATCTCTAAGTAATGAAAAGCGTAAAACTAATGTACGACAAATAACAACATAAACTATTTATAATTTTAATTTTAAATTTGATCTTGAATTTTACACTAATGAATAAACATTTAACATTTTTTCATCTTAAATTTATGTCGTAAATTTGTATTAATTCCAATTTCCAGATGCATACATTAAATGTCCTATGTGCATATGTTGATTGGGAAGCTCCTCTAGCTTATTTTAAGGCTTGGATTATGAAGTTTCATCGAAATTGTGAGGTGTTGACTAATGCCCTTGCAGGACCAATTCCCAGATTGCAGGTAGAGGAAAGGGCTAGATCCTAGAAGAGGTGGCAGAAGGTGCTATTGATGAATAAAATCCTAGTATATGCAAGGTTTTTTATAGATATGTAATTATTTGTTGTAGCGTGAACTTTTTTGGACTCCATAGTCCATTTAGCATCTTTGTTTATATGTAATTTGGGCCATGTGTGGATTCCACTTGATGTTATTTTAGTTGTATGCACTCTTTCTATATACCCCTTAGACTTTCCATATTTGTGTATAGTGGCTTTTATGGTTGCAAGGTTTCCATTGGATTCTATCATGTATGATAGTATGTGATTGGCATGTAATCAAACACATCAACCTCCCTATGTATATTGATGTTCGTAGAGCCTATTGTTGAACTCCATTGTCTTGACCTTAACCAAAATTTACCCTTTAGTCAAGGGTAAATATTTATTAAGCATGGGAAGCTTTTATACCTTATTTTAACACTTCCAAGATTAGGAAGTTTCATCAAAACTATAAGGTGTTTATTAATGTTCTTGGATGACCAACTTCGATATTTCGGATAGAGGCAAGGGATTTACCATGTTTATTTATGTATTTTAGGGAAGATATGAATTCTACTTGATTTTTTTTCAGTTATATGCAACCTTGCAATATACTTCACAAACTTTGCACATTTGTGAATTTTGGTTTGGATTCACAATGATGTTTGTGAATATGCATATGCAAATAGTGAAATTGATTTGTTTTTTATGAGTAAATTGGGGTTTTGGTTTCCATTGGGCGTGTAAATTTCTTATGCAACCTTGCAATATACTTGAGAAACTTTGCATATTTGTGAATTTTAGTTTGGACTCACAAGGTTTCTTGTGAATATACATATGCAAATAGTCAAAATGATTTGGTTTTTATGAGTAAATTGGGGTTTTGGTTTCCATTGGGCATGTAAATTTCTTTATGGGCATATAAATTAAAAAAAATTGGTTTCAATTCATATTAGGGCATATAAATGATTGAAAATAGGGATATTAGCATGAGAGGATTTGGAGTAAATACCTCACAATGAAGAGATTGATCCCCAAGGTGGAATTTGTTTGCCTTTTATCACCCAAATCACGTTCACTCTTGCTTGTTTTGCTCAGCTCGAACACATTGCTACATGTGATTGTGGAGAAAATGATGGGCTTGACCTGTTTTAAGCATAAATAAGGTTTTACATAATGCGTGAACATTTGTGTACACTATAGCGCGTGCACGTTTTTGTACACTATAACGTGTGCACGTTTTTGTACACTATAATGTGTGTGTGTTTTTCTTAACTATCCTAATTGGAAAGCATGTTGGCAGGCTTGGGACTAGTCTTGGTAGGTTCGACATTGCTTGAGATTATTTATGTTTTATGGATCTTGAATGATTGGCTTCAATCTACCATTGCATCTAAAAGGTCCCTCAACTTTGTGCACTCATCCTTAATTTGTCATATAAAGGGATATCATATATAATATAATCTACCACACAACTACTAAGCCCATGAATACAAGTTATTTGGATAGAATTTGGCCATTTTATGAAACAATTGTAAATTATAAGATCTTGAGCACTACAAAGCTTAACAAGCTCAAAACTAAATAAATTTTCACCTAGGTCTTCAACAATTATTTTCTACCTATTAGTTAGTGTAAGGTCTTCATCTAACCAAAGAGGTAAAAGGTTGGAATAATTGCTTAAAAGAATATCTTGGTTACTTGAAGTTTGAGCATTAAAGTCACCCATCAAAATGATAATTAATTCATTCCTTAGACTAGAAAGATTGTCCTCTAATCCATTATAAGGACAATTTTTATCTAAATAGTTTTCCATATATAAGTTGGAATTAATAGGTGAAAAATAATAAATGTCTATGTATTTTTTTACCATTAATGTCTATAATCTCTATAAATATATTGGTTGTAAGGTTCTTTCTTATAAATCCTGCCATGAGGGGAGATGTTCTTCTTGATGTAACAGGTTATACCTCCAATGCCTCTACGATATCAATGTATATTCCATATCGACCATAGGACATATATGTCTATGTTAGGGACCTTGTATTCCTTGTGTTCCCAAGTTTCAACCAAAAATGTAATATCATTTTCACTAGAGATCCAACTTAACTTGAGGCCTTTGCTCCATGGAAAGCAATAATAGTTCTAGGAGGGGATCCAGAGTGTGTCAAATTGCTATTTATTATTATTTTTTTGGTTTCTATCTCGAATAATAACTTTTTGGTTTCTAATTAATGCCCATTCCCCTCCTTCCTAGCTTCTTTTATTTTTTGGACTTCCTTTCTTAATTTGGATTGATCTTCTAGATTGAGATCTTCATTAATGAATATCCCTGATCCTTTTAAACTTGAGGTCTAACTGAGTATATCATATTTATGCTCGCTAGAGCTAACCTTGACCTGAATCAACCTTTCTTTATTCTCAAATAATTTCCCCAACCTTGTTGCTTCTTTGAAACTGATAGTTTCAATTTGTAACCTATTATGGAGTTATGTCTTGACAATGACTAACATATCCTTTTTTGCCTCCTCTTTTAAACTAAAAATTACGAGGTTCAAGGATCTTTTGTTACACTCGTGGTTTAAAGCTATCAACTTATTCATTTCCCTTTTTAATGGGTTTGATATTTAATTTACCTTCTATATTATTTAGGGTTATATTGTGATTTACTTGTTCCTCTATCTCTTTAATCCCACCCTTTAATTTAATATTTTGTAATGTATATATGTCTTCTTGTTCGGGTGTCTTTTGTGTTGTCATTGCACGTAGTCTAATATCCATTGTCTCCACCTTGTTCTCCAATTTTTATTTTTATTTTTTATCTTAAAGTCTATGTTTTTTTAGATCTCTTCTTGAAAGGATGCAAATTTATTATCAAGCATTGTTCTTAACTCTATTTGGAGTTTAGCTTCTCTTTCTTCCCTATATTTCTTTGTAGACTCCATATATTCATAAGAGATCTTTGAAGTGTGCTAAGTATTCCTTTAATGATTTTTGGTAAATGCAAAGAATTAATTACATCTGTGTGAGAATATATATATATATATATATATAATAACTTATGCAAGTCTTGAGTTGTAGTTTGTTTATAAAATATATTGTTCAAAGATAGTTCCCCAAAGGCTTCACATATGGTTTGCTTCAAGGTGATGGATCGATTGTTAAGTCTTCATATAAAATTTGATGTAAAAAAATTTCTCCAACTTGTGCTTTAACTTGGTTTGCTTCAAATATGATGGATCGCTTCGGATTTGAATATATTCTCTTATCCCCTTCTCTCAAATGAGAGAGTTCTCTTTAATGGAGTCGCCTTTAGTTAAAAAAAAAGTAGAATATGATTCTCTATAATGGAGTCGCCTATAGTAAAAAAAAAAGTAGAATATGATTCTCTACAATGGATGCCAATATAGAACCCTTAATTTTCACCTCTGCCACCTTCTTCAAGTCTGATGAAGAACTTAACAAAAATAATTCTAGTTGCGGGTTCACTGAAATATGATAGTTCTCTCACTCAAACGACAGGGTTTGCTTCAATGGAAGAAGTGAAAAAAAGCATTAACGGTAACGTAGACTTCACTCCAATATCATAATGGAAGAAGGGCAAAAAGAACCCTAGCCACAAGTTCGGTTCAACGGAAGAAGAACCAAAAGAGAGTTCACTTCATTTATAGAATTGATAAGGTAGCTTTTAACGTCTTTTATTATTAATGGTTGTAATTTCTATTCAAATATATTGGTTGTATGGGTATTTCTTATAAAGTATAACATGATGGGAGATGTTCTTCCTATTGTAACAAGCTATACCTCCAATGCCTCTACGATATGAATATTTATTCCATATCTACCATAGGACATATCAATCTATATAAGGGAACTTGGATTCCTCGTGTTCCCATGTTTCAACCAAAAATATAATATCAATTTCATTCAAGATCCAACTTAACTTGGGGCCTTTGCTGAATGGAAAGCCTTGGCAGTTTTAGGAGAGGATTTAGAGTGTGTCAAATTGTTATTTATTACTATCATGTTGGTTTATATATTGAATAATAGCTTTTATGTTTCAGATTAATGCTCATTTTCCTTTCTTATTAGCTTCTTTTACCTTTTGGACCTCCTTCCTTAATTCAATTCGATCTTTTGGAATGAGGTCTTGATTTATAAATATATTTGATCCACATGTTCACTTTATTCTTAAAATTAAAAAGATAGCATTATTTGTATTTTATCATTAATGTCTATAATCTCTATCCAAATATATTAAAACTCAACCAATTATATATATATATATATATATATACTTCATACAAATTCATCTAATATTATATCTTTCATATATCATAACATTACATCTTTTTATATGTTATATAAATTTAATTTTATATTTTTTAATATGTAATTTATTATGATAGTAATATTATATACTTCCACATGTATACAGGTTTGTATAACCAATATATTACGATAATGATAAATATTTATATATTTATATTAATATTATTATATTGTTATTTATAATAAAAATAATAATTTAATATGTATTATCTTTTATTATAATTTAAATAAATGATTGAATCTAAATTTAAAATTAAAATAATTTTATTTAAAATACAATATAATTTCAATTTTAATACAAATTTTATAAAGGTTATTATTTATGGAGTTTGAAATATGCGATCTTTTAAAATGAGTGTTTTAATAGTATACCTATTTAATAAATGTTAATTTTAATTTAATATTAAGTTGATAAATATAATTTTTATATTATTAGTAAATTTGAATTAAAAATAATATTCAAATTTGGTTTTTTTACTATTATTTTTTATCTATTTATTTTTAAATCTAATATTTTTTTTAAATTAAATGTTACATTTTTTTTTAATATGGTTGAACTTATTGCGATGCCATCTAATATTGCTATGTTGCTATGTAATAAGATAATTATGTTATTTGAACTAAGCTGAATGTTTTTTTAAACCATATTACATACTTAAAATCAAAGAAAAAACAAAATTATTCTTTAAAAAAAACAAAAAATTGATATATATTTATATATATTTAGATAAAAATTAAAAATAAAGAAAAACAAAAATATTTTGTAGTTAAACAAAACTTAGAAGCAAATAAATAAAGTATTTATGTGAAAAGGATATGTTAGTGTAATTTCATTGATAACAATACTAAGTGGGCTGAGCCCTCTAGTTCTTTCTCCAATGTGGGGGGTGGTGCTCTATCTGCGGTTTCTAGCGTTGGTATGTCTTCTTATTTGCCGGTTGGGGGTAATTCCGGTGTATCGTCTGTGTCTGGCCGTCTTCCTAGGGCTTCACGTGGCTCCTTCGAAATCGGTTCATGTGTCATTCAAGAAGGTTAAGCATGTTCGCCCGATTTGTGTTTTGGGTAACGATGTTACTATGGACATGGTTGCGACTCTCTCTCAGAGGGTTCTCATCGCCAAATTTGAGTATATTAAACCTATGCGCACTAAATTTCTAGTGTGGGTTAGGGACTGCTGGAAGCCTCTCCTCAAGTCGGTTCCCAAGGTTCTATCATTGGTGAATGGATGGTTTTTGTTTTAGTTCATGATGGTGGAGGTCCGCAAATCTATTGCGGCTCAGTTCTGGATTTGGGGTCAGGGATCCTTGGTTCTTGGCCTGTGGCACGTCGACTTTGACCCTCATTCAAAGATTTTATGCAGAAGACATTATTGGGTTTTACTACCTGGGTTTTCTATTCAGTGTTGGAATCTTCAAGGTTTTTTTGCAAACGGCCAATGCTATTGGGTCTTTCATCCTTATGGAGGACGAATATCTTCTTGGTTGTGATCGCTCTTCTCTGCGAATGTTGGTGGACCTTGATACATCCAAGGGTCTTACAGCCGAAGTGGAGATCATGTGGGAGAAGGGCTCGTTCTTTCTAAGGCTAGATTATTGGAAGGTGGCCTTCCGCTGTCATCTCTACCGAGAGACGGGTCATGCAAAGGTTAAGTGTCTATGGCGGCTCGGGATTTCTGGTTCTTTGGTTCGTTCCAAATCTATATTGATGGACCAATCCAAAGATGTGGCTCTTCCTCTGCCTCTAGATCGCTCCTCGACACTTGCTTTTGTGGGTAATCTTTCCTCAAATGTCCCTCTACTTTTAAAATTCTTGACTGTGCGGGAGATTTTGGATACTCTACTAGATCTCGTGTGCCCTAGTGATCCTATGACTATGAAGGGTGTGGAGCTCGTCCCTCCTAGCTCTACGACCCCGTCTGTTCAGGGGTCACCTTCAAAGGGGGGGGGGGGTTGGCCCACATCTTTTCTCTACGGCTTGGGATTCTTGCGATTTGTTTATCTCACCTCAATCAGGCTGATTTTTTGTCGTTATCGTCGACATCTCTTGTCAGCCTGAATATTGCCTTATCACCTTCCCCTATCAGGGACGAGCTCCTTCATTTTGGTCGACCTAGCGCTCAGGACCCCCTCTTTGGTTCTACTGTTGTAAGGGTTTGGGATATTCCGTCCCTCCCCATCAGTGAATGCAGTCCTAATCCCATTTTTTCCCTGGTGGTTTCTCCGAGCTCTATCATTCTTCCATTGCCCCCCCAGAATACAGGGTTTGTGACTGTCCGTAAGCCTAAAAAACCTTCCGAATGGGATTTTAGGAGGGTTAAAGAAGTTATCCGTGATCACTCTCTCGTCAATCTTGGTGTGGCTAGTCTCTGTTCTTGGGGCTTACCTATCGGTTCTAGTTCCTCCTCTCCTATGGCACTTAGAGCATGTGCAGCCCATTCCGATATTCCCTTATGAATTTTGTGACCTTCAACTTTTGAGGGCTAGGCGGTGGCTTGAATCATTCCACTTTGAAAAGACTACTTGATTATGTGTGTTCGATGGTCAATTTTCTTCAAGAAACCATGTCTCTTGGTTATGAGGCATAATCTTTCTTTCTGCGTCTTAGGCTGGGTTGGATGGTCAGTGATGTTGATGCAGTTGGTCATTCTGGTGGGACCCTGGTGGCTTGGAATCCCTCTCTGGCTAATTTTTTTGTTTTTCATACCCATGCAGGCCTTTTACTTAAGGGTAAGTTGCATTGTTTTGAAGAGTCGGTTCACCTGCTAAATATTTATGGTCCGTACTCTCAGCATGACCAGTTTTGGGACAAGGTGATTCGTTTTGGTTTGTTGTCCTTACCTAATCTTATTCTGGCGAGGGACCTCAATTTCTCCTGGGAAGCTGAGGAGGTTTGGGGTTCTGGTCGCATTCATGACCCTCTCTCTGATTATTTCCATAAACTATTTGAGGATGCGGACCTTGTTGACATTATTCCAGCTGCTCTTTCATCGAATTGGTCTAACGGCCGAGGTGGGTCTGCTGGGATTGCTAAGAGACTAGACCATTTCTTTATGGTGGAGCCATTATGTGATTGTATTTTCCATTATCGAAGTTGGCACTATTCTTTGGGTGTATCTAACCATAAGGCTGTTATTCTTGAGCTTGACTTTGTCACTGAGAAGGTTCAGTATCCCTTCAAATTCAATCCTTCTTGGCTTGCGAATGTGGATTTCATCAATCTTGTTATTTCTCAGTGGGTGGCTCTTCAAGAGATGACCCCAATCCATTTTTCCCCTCTCAAGTCACTATTGCGCAAATTGGATTTGTTGCGGCCGATGGTTCATTCTTGGGAGCGCGAGGAAAAGAAAAGGGCCTTTGCTTCCCTTGTGGCTATTGAAGAGGAATATCCTCTCTTGAGGATCCTTGGAGTGGATCTTTTCAGTTTGGAACGTTCTGAAAAGATTAAGGCTTTATTCGATCTGAAGATGAAGTTACTTTTACATAAGGAAGATTCGGTGAGGTAGCAAAGTCGTGCTATTTGGTTGTAAGTGGGGGACATGGTTACCAAATATTTCCATCAATTTGCGAACAAGCGGAGATTGGTGAATTCCATTTGGGAATGTACTGGGAGTAATGGTGATCAAGTTTCTGATCAGGCCTCTATTAAGGAGGGCGGTGTATCATTTTTCTCTGATTTGTATAGATCTCCTAAGAATGTCAACATTGGGGAGCAGCTGTCTGTTCTTAAAAATCTGTCGTTATTTTTAAATGAGGAGGATCTGGATCTGATTGGTTGCCCGGTCTCGATGGCTAAAGTTCTGTGCAAAATTAAGGCTTGTGCCAGGGACAAGAGCCCTGGTCCGAACGGTTGGACCATGGAATTCTACCTACAATTTTTTGACCTCCTTGGTGGTGAATTGGTGGCCTCTATTGAGGATGCCAGGGTTACTGGTATTATCCCTAAAAGATTAAACGCTACCTTTCTTACTTTGATTCCGAAGGTGGATCGTCCATTGTACTTTTCAGAGTATCGTCCTATAGCCTTGTGCAATTTTCTCTATAAATTGATAAGGAAGATCTTTGCGTGTTGTTTGAATTTGGTGCTGGGCAGATGCATCTCTAGTAAATAGTTTGGGTTCCTCACTTGTAGACAGTTATTGTATGCAGCTGGCATTGTGTAGGAGACTATTCACTCTATCAAAATGAAGTTGTTGGCGATGGTCCTCAAACTGGAACTCGAGAAGGCCTATGATAAGGTGGATAGATCTTTTCTTCATCTGATTCTTATTTAGATAAGGCTTCCTCATCCCATTGTGCATTTGATTATCTCTTGTGTCTACTTGACCACTTTTTTTGTACTTATCAATGGCTCTCTATCGGATTTCTTCTTTGGGTCTAGGGGTATTAGGAAAGGGTGCCCTTTTTCCCCTTACTAGTTCTTATTGATCATTGAAGGTCTTAGTATCCTCCTGCATAAAGTGAAGGTTGATGGGTTGATTATAGGCATTGAAGTGGCTGGTTCTTTACTCCTTTCTCATACTTTATTTGTGGATGATGTGATTATTTTTGTCCATGGCTGTCTGGAAGAGTGGCATTGTATTAGGAACCTTCTTGACTTATTCTGTTGTGCCTCACGGATGTCTTTCAATCTTTCCAATTCTTGTTTCAGGAACTTAAATGTTCTGTAGGCGGTTTTGTCAAGTATATATCACACTTTCCAGATTTCAGGTGATTCTCTGGTCGTTGGTGTCAAATATCTGGGCTTTTTCCTTAAACCTAATCGTTACACTACTTCATACTTGGGCTGGCTGATTAAAAAAGTCCAATGGTGAATGAACAAGTGGTCTTCCAGGTGGCTTTCGTTGGGCAGCCTTAAAACTCTGGTTTCCTCGGTTTTACATTCCATCCCTATTTTCTGGTTCTCTCTCTTTCGGGCTCCGGTAAGTATTATGGCATCGTTGCAAAGAATGTTCTTTCATTTTCTTTGGAATGGTCAGAATGGGACGGGAAAACTTCATTTAGTGGATTGGGAATCTTTATCCCTACCTAAATCCCGGGGTGGCTGGATATTTAAGCACTTGCGTATCTTTAATATGGCTTTGTGTGCTAAAATCCTATGGAGGGGCATTTCCAAATTTGGTATGTGGGGTGCTATTATTCATCACAAGTACATGTTTCGTCTCTCACTTTCGTTATGGGTTCGTTCTGGTTGTAAGAGACCCTGGATCTCTTCGTCGATTTGGTCCAGCTTATGCTCGGCTTTGCCATGTATCATTGGGCAACTTAAGTGGCAGGTTGGGAATGGCTCCAGTGTTACCATTGGATCGGATCCTTTGGTTGGTGTTTCCTTGTGGAAGCTGTCTCTGCCTTTGTTAAGCGCCCTCAGTGTGAAAAACATTCATTCTCTGAATCAAGCTTGGGTTTGTAATCGCGTATTTCATCCTCAATGGATTGGGGTCGATGCTTTGGATCTTGATAATGGGATTGCTGTGGAATGGGAGGCATATACTTCATGTTTGTGGCTGGCTGGTATTGTTCCCTCGGAGAATCAGGATTCCCTGATTTGGGTGGGTGACAAACAAGGTGGTAGTGTTACTGTATGTTCAGCCTACTCTGCTTTCCTTCTTCGTCACAGGGTTCTTAGGCCGGTTTGGTGGCACTCTGCGCTATGGAATTCCAAAGCCCAGATGAAAGTGAAATGTTTTACTTGGTTGTTCATTAACTTCAAAATTCTTACGTGGGACACTCTTCAGCGTCGAGGATTTCATGGGCCTGGTCGCTGCATCTTCTGTAATGATGCTGCCCAGATGGTTAATCAAATTCTTTTCCATTGTTTATATGTGCAGGATATCTGGTTAGACATTTGTGGTCGTTTGGATGGCGTCTGGTCCAGTTATAATGGATCTGTAGTGGACTTCCTGAAGGCTGCTTCTAATCATAAGGTTTTTACCATCTAACATGCTATGGTATTCTTGTGGCTTATCTAGTGTGGCGGCAATCAGCTTATTTTTCAAGACTTGGCCATTAATAGGGAGGCTATCATTCTGGGGGTTCTCTCCTCTAGGCATTCGACAATTAGTCTGGTGTCTCCTCGTTTGCCTCATTCTGTCCCTCTTCTTGAACAATGTAATGAGGAATTCATTGGATTCTTCGATGGTGCTACTCAAGGGGGAGCCTGTGGGGCTGGCATAGTGATCAAAGGCATGGGAGTATTTTCTTTCAGGGTTTCATGAATGTTGGCTAGGGCTCCAACAACCATGCCAAGTTAATAGCTCTATGGGGTCTCCTTCACTTCGCGAAGGTGTGCGATATTGATCTTCAACATATCTATGGAGACTCACTTTTGATTATCGAATGGGAAAATAACATGCATTCCTTTCTATCCATTTCACTCCATCACTGGCTTCAGAGGACGCGTGCTTTGTTGATGAATCGATTGGTTCTCTCAGTGATCCATGTGTATCGAGAGCTTAACACTTTGTCGGATTCACTGTCCAAGTTGGCCATTGACAACCCTCCTGGGAGACTTTTCTGGAAACAGTTCACTAGTGGTCGAATGATTAATGAAGGCTCGTTTGTCTGCTTCTAACTCTGTCTGAACTGTTCGTAGAATTCCTAGTTATTTTTGTTCCTGCATGTTACGGTTTTCTTGGGCAGCCAAGCTAGTCTTTTGATTTTTTTGCTAGCGACGTTTATTTGGTTATAATTTTGGCTTTCTTGGGTCTGTCATGCACTGAGGGTGGAGGCCTTATGATTCTCTCTGTTAAGTTATGATATGTTATGACTGTATAGTCTTGTCAAGCTTCACTATGGTTTGTGATTGCAGTAAATCTTCTTGCCGGTTATAATGTTATTTTGACACAACTCTATTAATATAAAATTGTCTTATTTATCGTGAAAAAAAAGCAATGAAAAAAACAATTAAAAAAAAGTGAATAAAGTATTAATGTGAAAAGGATATGTTATTGTTGTTTAATGTTAATGTAAGAAGCACAAAAAGAAGATGGCAAAAAAGCATAACATCACAGTTATCTAAACTTAGTACATTCAAGATAATAAATGACGTAGTATCAAAATATTAGTATATGTAGAGGTTATTATTTCTTTGTTAAATAATTATTTATGTCCTCAACTAAAAAAACTAGTTCAATGGGTTTCACATATACAAGTTTTTCATTCACAATAACACTAAATTACCTTCTATAAAATTCGAATGCAACATATATAAACATTTGTTTATTATTTTCTAACTTTAATTTGTAGTTTTTATTTTTAAATAAATGCACTTTTTTAATCTAATTATAGTTTTACTTTTTATTATAAATATGATTTATTCTTATAGAAAGAGCATACTAAAGATAAAAATTGTTGATTTTTTTTATATAAATATGTTGCATATGAAATTAAGATTAAAATTTTATCTTAGTTTCTTTATTATTATTATGTAAAAAAGAAGAGTAGTGGATTAATTTACATTAAATATAAGATGAATTTAACATTATAATTTTAAAAGAAAACTTCTTAAGCTTTATAAAAGTTTCAATTGATTTTTTTATAAATTACAGATAACGAAAGTTTCAATTGATGACTTATCAGTTGGAGACAACTAAAGTAGCAACTCTCATCATTAGTTTGTTATATAGACTCAAGCGAATGGATCCATCAATGAAGTTATGGTTGTAGGAGATATCCCATGAAAAATCATTGGAAGAGAAAATCACTCGAAATAAATTCAAAGATCGAAATCAAAATGTCTCAGCCTTGATTTTCATGGATTATTCCATGATCGATTCTAGAAGTGAGAAGAAGAGCAGTATGTATGCTGCAATAACCAAATCTTTACCTATGTATGGTTACAAACCTAAGGTCATCACGAAGATTCTTAGCAAAACCCACAACAAGAACCTTACGGGTGTGAAAACCTCTGACAACAAGACCACCACCAACCCACGAGCTTACTTACCGTATATACAAGGGGTGACTGATAAGATCGCTAGAATTCTCAACAAGAACAACATCACGACTTCGTTTAAACCCCTAGAGACCATTAGGAATAGAATGAGATCCGTTAAAGATCCAGTTGATCATACACAATTCAGAGGGGTTTATAAGATCCCTGCTCGTGCAAGATCAGCTATATCGGTGAGACGGGACGTTCTTTCCACACGCGGCTAAAAGAACATGGGGCAGACATTACAAAAGAACGTATCCGTTCCTCAGCCCTTGCGGAACATGTAGCCAAAACCAAACATCATATTTGCCTAAAAGACACCATCATCCTCGCGAAAGAAGATCACTATTTTAAAAGAAAATTTAGAGAGGCCTTAGAGATTACCAAACTCCCACACAACCTAAACAGGGATGGTGGCCTCGAGGTGAGCACTAGTTGGCTTCCACCTATTCTCAATCGGAAAGGCCACTATGTCCCTTAACCAGGTCCCTTTTGCCCTCTTTTCCTCTTTCAAGCCCTTACCCCCCTCTTTTTCCCTTTGTCCTCCTGCCTTGTCCTTAGATAAAACCTTAATCTAAAATAACCTAAAAATTAATTTTAAATTTGAAAGATCAATTTTGTTTCAGTTAAAAACTTTAGGGTTTTAATTAATTTAAAATCAACCTTTTAACCTTATATTTCCGTTCAATTCTTTAGGAATTTTGAATGAAATTGAATTAAACCCTTTAACTTTTCAAGACCCCTCCTCATCCGAAAATTAATCTAAAAGTTTCTCTTTAATTGTAGACATACTAATAGGCCTTAAGATTAAACTCAATTTGTTAATAATAAGAATAATTTCAATGACTTTAGGATTCAAAATCTATTATCAGGTTTTTAAATTTGTTATTAATAATAATAAATTTAATAAACTTTAAGGTTTTAAATTTATTTTAAGTCTTTATTATAATAAATCCGAAAATTAAACTTAAAGAACACCTTTGAAAAATTAGGTATAATTAAAATTCATTAAGATTTTTAATTTATTATGAGGGTTTTTAAAATTGTTAGTAATATTAATAAATTTAAAAACTTTAAGGTCTTTAGATTTATTATTAAGGTCTTTAGACTTATTATTAAGATTTATAAAAATTGTTATTAATAATAATAAAATTTAAAACTTTAGGTTTTAAAGGGTTAACTTTAACATTTCAACCTTAAAATCCTAATATTAAGTCACCTTTTAATGAAATTTAACTATAATTAATATTAAAATTCATTAATAATGACAAATTTATTAACTTTAAGGTTTTTAATTTGTTATTAATAACAATAGATTTAAAGACTTTAAGTTTTTAGGTTTAATATCAAAAGTTTTTAAAATTGTTATTAATATTATTAATGATAATAAGTTTATATTCTTAGGGTTTTGATATTTTTGGGGCATTGGGTGCGTTTTTATAAAATCAAACTTTAAGGTTTTTAAAAATTTTCAAGGAAATTTAATTATAATTAATATTAAAATTCATTAATAATAACACTTTAATAACTTTAGGTTTTTAATTTGTTATTAATAAAAATAGATTTAAAAACTTATAATATCAAAAGTTTTAAAAAAAAATTATATTTTATTGGGGGGTTTTTAAATTATCAATTCAGAAACTTTAAACTTTAGGGTTGTTAAGAATTGTAAGCAACATTTCTCCTTAATAAAAAAAATTTCATATTGTCTTAATTTAGCCATTAATAATAAAAATTTAATAATATAAACAATTTTTTCCCGTAATGATTTTCTGACCTAGCATACCCTAGTCTCCCCGGCCGACCTACCGGTTCCAGTATTTAACTTTGGTTCTCACTCTCTCCACATTCGACTTGTCCTGATGATGGATCCTGATATGGATTCGAAACGTCGACCTCGTCATTTCGATACTGTGGATTTTCCGATTACATCTCCAATAACCTATCACCACAGAAATTTGGCAACAAAAATAATTTAACTTTAAACCTTAACATTATTATATTAACTTTTACTTTTACTTTAACCTTAATCTATTAAATGTAACTTAATATTATATTAATTGTAGCTTTTTACTTTTACTTTAACCTTAATCTTTTAAATGTAACTTAATATTATATTAATTGTAGCTTAATATTATTATATTATTAAACTTATTATATTGCTCATAATATATAATATTAATTAATAGCATAATAACAATATGATTCACATTAATATTGAAGCTAATTATTGTTAATAATTTTAATTAATAACGCATCCATATAGTCATATGAATCAGCTAAACATATAAATTATTAAATTTGACACGTGATTTTTTCTCGTTGAAACATTATTTCTTATATTATTAATTATATAATATTAACATAATGTTAAGTATTGTGAATGTTATATGCATTTTTTTATATTAATAAAATAATAATTTATTTTCAATAATGATTTGTTTACTATTTATTTCAATATTATTATATATTAATGGTAATAATAGAGTTAAGCAAGGGTGTTCTTTCTTTTTTTTCTTATCATTTGTGACATTTACATTGATAAGTTAGAAAATTGTTTAGAAGAGGCAAGTTGTAATGGCATGATCTTGGTAGTAATGGTCAACATGCTTCTTCTCTCGATATCGTTCTTATGGCAAGATGCCCATATGATGTTGACAACAATTACGAATTCTGAAGGTTTTTTGCCCCAATATAGGCATGACCATTAACATTGACAAAACAAAAGTCATAATTATCAAGTCCAATAAAGGTACTTATGACAATAGAATCTTGGAGAAAGTAACCTCCTATAAGTGTCCTTTCATTCCTTGGGGTGGACAATGACACTTTAAATGTGGTCCCTAGCTTAATTAAAAGGTGATAATGACTTTATTCAATAAAGTGATAGGTCTTTTAAAGTGAGTTTGAGTTATATTTATTTTAAAAGTGATTTTATGAGAATCAAACTAGTGTCCATCTCACGTTCTCATTAAAATTTGTTGTTTAAATATTAAATGAGAATTTAATGCACGCCCACCATGTCATTTAGTTGGCTTTTAATCTAAGCCATTGATTTGGAGATAGAAGTTACTCGAACAAAAAGGCTTGGGAAAGACAAACCTAATTCAGTGTTCACATTCCAACGAGAGAATTTTTGGAGAGGAGAGAGCAAGAGAG
This sequence comes from Pseudotsuga menziesii, assembly GCA_001517045.1. Classification (NCBI taxonomy): domain Eukaryota; kingdom Viridiplantae; phylum Streptophyta; class Pinopsida; order Pinales; family Pinaceae; genus Pseudotsuga; species Pseudotsuga menziesii. The sequence goes on along the minus strand of LPNX010359226.1, from coordinate 400,310 downwards.
AAGTGGGAGTGAGAAAATTGTGCACAAAGTTCAAGGAAGGAAAATTTAGAGGAGGGCACATTTTCCAAGAGAAGAAAACCAATAAAAGGCATAAATTCCAAGGTAGTCGTACAACTGCATTTATTTGCACAAAAATCAAGGAGCGGGACATATAGTACAAATTCGTAAAGCAACACAGAATTCAAGGCAAGAGGGCACAAATTTCAAGGAAGGTACATCAACCATACAACACAAATTTTGAGGCAATTAATGCAAAAAAAAAGAGGCCACACGTGTTGGTCGTATTGCTGTTAGTGGGAACGAATTTCAAGGTGTTAAATTTTGGAATTTCTCCAGACCATACAATCATTGTTTGGCACACATTTCAAGAATGAAATGTTGAGATAAGTATTGTTGTTTTAAATTTGTAAAATTTGCCTGAAAATAAAAATCTCTCTTTGAAGAATAGGTTTTTCCTGGACCATCTTTTGTCAAAATCTGAGTGTTTAATTCTCAATGTGTGTTGATTGAATTAATTTTCTGAGTAAGAAAAGTAGGGGTGTCATATAATTTTTAGAGTTGAAAAATATCTCATGTGTTTCAAGTTTACAGTAAATTTTAATTTTTTAAATGAACATGCATGATGGGGTTTGGGAATTAAACCATATGTAGTGATTGAAACTAAAATCGGGTTGGGATAACAAAAATTTTCATGGTATCAAAGCAGTGTTAATGGATGAAAATTACACTCAAAAATAAATTTTAGACTTGGAGAAATAAGCGAAAACATGGTTTTGAGAAGGAACTGGTTCTTGGACTTATTTGTAGTGATGGCTACCGGACTTAGGCTAGAGGAAAAGTTGGATGGTGCAGTTAATTTTAGCCCATGGAAGGCTAGGATTGTACTGATATTGCAGGAGAATTAACTATGGGAAATAATAAATAATATTGTTGCTCATTCTGTCAATATCCCTATAGTTGCACCTGATAAGGCCACTTTTGATAAACTAGACATTAAAGCAAAAGGAATAATACTTAATGCCATTAAAGTCCATGTCATACCACACATTTATGGGAAAGACTATGCTCATCAGATCTACACTGCTTTGACCAACCGTTACCAAAGTTCCAATGAAAACCGAAAAATGGTGTTAAGGGATAAACTAAAGAGCATTAGGATGAACAAGGGGGAGAGCATGGTATCCTATCTAACCAAGATTACACAACTTTGAGATGAACTTTGAATAGTGGGAGAGAGGGTGTTGGATGCATAGAAATCGAGGAGCAGTTTCTACAGTACAAATCCGTACAATGACACAAAATTGGAGGCAAGAGGGCATGGATTTCAAGGAAGGTACAACCATTATACACCATGAATTTCGAAGCAGCTAATGCACATAAAATCAAGACCGCACGTGTGGGTCATACTGTCGTCAATGGGCATGAATTTCAAGGTGTTACATTCTAGAATTTCTTTAGACTGTACAGTGATTGTTTGGCACGCATTTTGGGAATGAAAGGATGAGATAAGTACTAATGTTTTAAATTTGTAAAATTTGTCTGAAAATAAAAATCTCTCTGAAGAAAAGGTTATCCCTTCAAGGTTTTTCCTAGACCATCTATGGTCAAAATCTGAGTCTTTAATTTTCATGTGTGTTGACTGAATTAATTTTCTGAGTAAGAAAAATAGGGTTGTCATATAATTTTCAGAGTTGAAAAAGTTGAAAAATATCTCATGTGTTTCAAGTTTACAGTAAATTTTAATTTTTTAAATGTATATGCATGATGGGGTTTGGGCATTAAACTATATGCAGTGACTGAAACTGAAACCTGGTTGGGATAACAAATTTTTTCAATAAGTATCTAGGAATTGACATTCATCACAAGCTCAACTGGAACTATAGCATTGAGAAGAGGATAAATGGAGCGTGGGAATCCTACTTTGTTCTTGAAAACAACTTTAAATCGACAAACCTTGTGATGTTAGACAAAAAAATAATTCCTCTTAAAAACTCTCATCACTCCTTTTATCTTATATGGTTGTGAAGCGGGGGATATAACATTTCTAGAGAATCATGGAGAAGAGTTGAGCAAATCCAGAAGTGGCTTATTACTTATAATCTTAAATTAAGTGAAACACGCCCTATCCTATTCTCCTCTTATAAGCAAGGCTCCCCCCATTGAAAGCATGGCTATTATTAGATATCTATTATACAAGAACAAAGTAAACAACATAGGAGACTACTTGCTTCCTAAAATTGCTCTTAACTCTAGCTAAAAGCACATTCCCCTCTAGGGGGATAACTTAAGGATGCCACGTCATGGTTAAATTATTGGAGAATTAATGGAAATACCACTCTACAAAATATCAATAACATTAATTACATTATTACTTGTACTTTCAAAGAGAAAATGTGACGCTAAGAAGAATTAGAGGTAAAAAGGAAGCTTCTTTATTATAAAGAGATCATTAAGCCTAATCTCAAGGATCAAAACTATCTTTCTATCTTAACAAGATCAAAGAAAAAAAATATTACCAAGATTAAAACACACGCTAGTAAACGCATTGGGATGAAAAAATTTGCCATCTATGGGCAAATGAAAATCACTTTATCTTAGAATTCCCACTTTCACTCACATTAAATCACAATTTGAAAATCTTTGCTTGACAATGACCTCTCTAACCTTATAGATCCCCAAAATCACTTTCTCTTAGAATACTCACTTTCACCCACATTAAATCACAATTTGAAAATCTTTGCTTGACAATTTGAAAACTATAAGGAGTTACTGACACCCATCTTTAAGTTGTTTTAAGCATATGAACAATATTTTAAAGCAAATCAAATAATCTTTGTCTTGTCTTTTCTCTTAATCGATAAATCAAATATTTTTTTTTTATGATGATGATGATGGTTAACGTCTTCTGAGACCAAACTTTGGTCTATCGGACCTAAAGAAAACCAAGCCCTGATGAACTGGGCCCACAACCATCACACCCTTCACCATGAGGTGTAATAGCTAAAGAAAAAAAAAAAAAAATTGGATAAAAGAAATCTGGTCTCAATAAACATTAATGACCACCATCATCATCAATATAAAGTAATTTAATTTATAAATATCATTATATTTAAATTTGTATATAATAATAACTTTATTGGTTCGAAAACGACTATTAACCAACCAAACATTTTAATTAATAATATACTATTCTTTTTCCACTTTAATATTAATGTATGTGAACATATATTCAACTTATTAACCAACCAACCATTTTAATTAATAATATACTATTCTTTTTCCACTTTAATATTAATATATGTGAAACATATATTCAACTAATATGTTGTACTAGTATAACACTTAATAATAAGTATTTAAATATCTCCCCTTTCAATTGAAATATTTTTTCAAAGAAAACAAACTTTACTCTTTTTCTTTTCAAATTCATTTGAAAACGAATCATGACATTTAATAAAAAGTATTTAAATATCTCCCCTTTTAATTAAAATATTTTTTTAAGTAAACAAACTTTAATCTTTTTCTTTTGAAATGAATCAAAATCCCTATTTGCAAAGTTTTCGCTGAGAAACTGACAATATCACTTTTCAGTAAGTGTTTGCCACAGTTTGAGCCCCAATAAAATGGCAAAGGCCATTGGCCACTACGAAAGCCCCGTGCCCATACGTAGCACGTTGTGTTGTGGGTTATATAATGAAGCCCAATAAAAATGGCACAAAGCCCTTTGTCCCCAGTACGAAAACACGTTGAAAGCATGCGCATGACGCCAACCAGTCTGTAGATAAACCATGTTTCATATGCTAAATTTTCACTAATAAAGTGAAAATGTGCCTTTTTCACTAAGATTCTGCCAAACTGAAAACAGTTTGTGCCCAATAAACGGCACTGGCCACTGTTAAATAATACGAATGACGTCAACCAGAAATATGCAGTACACAAGTTGTATATATGTTTGTCGCACCTGCCATTCTGTAGGCCTCGGTGGAGCCTCGGTGGAGATTCGTCCGTCGATACAGAATTCTGGCAGAAGAGATCGCACGATCGAATCGTGAGGAGACATTCATTCTCCCAAATCAGGCAAGATTACTTTAGTATGTATAATTTATCTTGAAGATCTCGGTGATTGGCTGGAAATTCAGGGAAAGGAAAGGAGAAACACATAGAGATCTTACGTGATTTTTAAGTTTTGCTGAAATTGAAAATAATAAAGAAAGTTGAATAATAAAGCAATTTGTGTGGCACTTTAATTGAAATTTCGGCATAAGTCTGACTAGTTGGTGGGCATCATGTATGACCTGTTGGTGGACAATAATATGAGCTAGTTTGTGGGGCCCTGCCTTCTGTAGGTTTGGCATCGATAAATAACTGGTTGCCTTCACTCGACTAAATTCGTAGCAGAAGAGCTCAACGATCGAATCTTGGAGACAATCGTTTCCACAACCAGGCAAGGATGTTCGACATTTTCTCCTCATGTTGCGATTTGTTCCATGGGGGTTGATCTAAGAATTGTCTTCAAGATAATGTGATAGGCTGTAAATTAAGGGTAGAGAGCATTTGATGTCAAAATGTTTTGCTGAAATTCCATGGACTTTTGGCCTTTCATTATTGCCAGAGATTTTGCAATATGTTTACATTTATATATCGTAGGAAGGATTTCTCAGACTTTCGGTCTTTCATTATAGCCAGAGATTTTGCAAATATGCTTTACGTTTAATATGTCTTAGGAAGAATTTATTGTCTTAGTGCAAGAAGAGAGAGGCTTGAAGTGAGGAACAAATATCTGGCATTGTTATGTGTTTTGCAAACCACAACAAAGAAAGCCAGCATATAGAATCTTTCAGTTTCGCTCTTTTCCTTATTTACGGCCTTTTCCACTATTATGTTCTTGAAATATGAGATCTTAATGCAACAAAGACAGGGGAATCTTTAAATCGTTGTTCCATTTCGAAGATTGATATTGCAGGCCTTGCCGGAATGCAAAATTTTATTGTTATATAGTCCAGATTTTCGAAGCCTTCTTCATCTTTCGGACTTGAACAGGGTATTTTGGAAGTACGGAAAGATCGGCCAATCTTTACCATTCTCAAATTTTCTCAAATTATAAACACAATCTTTTGTATTTTCCTTCAAATTTTAAATTTTTTTGTATTTTATGAAAAAAAAATGATATAATTTGATCGTGAATAGGAAGAGTAAAGCTTTTAGAAACAAAACAAGAAAAATTGCTAAATGCTAAATATTAGCCTTTTTCTTCCTAAAGCTTTTAGAAACAAAACAAGAAAAATAGCTAAGTGCTAAATATTAGCCTTTTTCCCATTTGGAGCAGAACGACTTGGAAAATGAAACAGGATTTCATCCTGAGCTGCTGTGCGCTTACTCGAGATGCATCATTCATTTTAGTCTTTACCGTCATCCATCATCATTTTAAGATGTGCACTAGCGTGCACAACAGCGGTAGGGGCAGGTGTAAATCCTGGGTGCTTTTGGTTACTAAAGAAAATTCTGGATGTTCAATCCTTCAAGCGTCCTCTAATGATTCCACCATACAGTTTGTAGTGCAACTTAGAATCTGATTTCTGCTGTTTCCTTTCCATTCCTGTTATGCTGGTCTGCTAGCTCCTGTTATAGCTGTCTTAATCTGGAATATCAGACTTGCTCATGTCTGTTTAAAAAGGCAGGTTGTCAGCCATGTGCACTTTGTTTAAAGCTTGCTTTTCTATTATACCACAGGTGAAACACCTGCATCTCTTTATTCAATTCTGTAATTCTATTTTTCTTTGCCAAATTTAGTTCAATGTTCTGTTTTTTCTGTCTATTTCAAAGGGCTTTTTCATCCAGTGTTTTTCTCACCATGTCAAGACAGTACGCTAATTTCTGTGCAATTATTTTCTGAGCCTTTATATCACCGAAATGAACTCCTAAAACCCCATTATTTATTCTTAAATTTTGATTATCGTCGATGTTTAATTCTAGGAGAATTAGGTTCTGTGTACTAACATAGGTCTCAAAGCACGTTAGAAAGAGAAAACAGACTTAAGATGCACAATTTTGTATCGGCTATGTCGCATCCCATATAGAATTGTTGAGTTGTTAGTGTCCTCGGTAAACCTCGTGTCAGAACTTTATTTCGGTTTGCGATGTTTATATCAATTATTCTTCTGGAAACCGAGAGCCTGGATGTGGTTTCAACATGCTTATGTTTAATAGCTTTAACAATGTTCAGATTGTTGTAGATTTTATTTAGCCTAAAATTATCTATTCCTGTACTCTTTATAATTTGTGTTTGTAAAAGGTAGTGTGGTCCTCTGCTTGCATTTCAATATGAATATAACTTTATATGAAACTGTTGGGCCAATTTTGGTTATGTTCTCTTTTTTATTTTTAAAACATGTAAATGGTGGAATATGAACGGAAATTTAACATATAGATATATCACTGTGATAGTATTTGCAACATTAAATAGATAACAACCATAAGTGAAAGACATTGGATAACGCATACTGCCTAAACTACTAGTAATGTTAATGCTATAGCGAAGAACACATAATTTCAACAGAAGGATATATCACTGTGATAGTATAGTTTGCAACATCAAATAAATAACAACCATAAGTCAAAGTCAAAGACAGTGGATAACACATAATGCCTAAACTAATGCGAAGAATGATATTATCACATCAACTTTGGGACTTGCACCCCAAAGATAGCTTTTTGATTAGTATGAGATCAAATTTCTTTCGAACTGGAATAAGGTGTCGAAGTTTCTCGTACATGTTTGGTTATTTGCTGTTATATAGCTCATTTAATTTTCAAAAGAGTGGAAGTCTTGGTGGTTTATCTTTTCTGTTTTTCTCTTGTAGATCCTTGATTTCACAAATATTGGGCTATTCTAAGACATCTTGGCCTCTTTAACTGGAAAGAACAATTGGAATTCAAAATGGTACGAGCAAGCTTGGAAGCACCACTTGTGGAATATGACATCAATAATTCCACCAAACGTTCCATTCGGGGAATTGTTCAAACAACATTTACATGTAAGTAATAGGTACTTTGCTATTTTTCCTTATGGCAACTATGATTATGATTAAATGTTTTTTTTAAATAGTAACAATTCATTTTCTTTCTAATTAAAATAGAAGAAAGGATTACATTTTTCGTGCCCGGACCGTAGTTGGTGTGCAGCAAGACAAAATAAGGAAATCACTATTTTAGTAAATCTTACCCGATCTTAATTCTCTTCAAAGCTTGGAATCATTTTTGTGTTGAGATGACCCCTTTTTGGATCTTTTCAGCTGATTTCTTTCCCGAACTCTGATATTACTTGCCTCTGAATTTCCCAAACCCTCTGATCCTGATGTGCTTTTAATGGGTTTGGTGCCTTGTTTTTCTTTTATCTTCATGATTTTCACCATCCTCCTTGTTCTTCCACAGTATGAACAATAGGAAGGGATTTACCCTGACCTGCTCTGCATTAGCAACTTCCTCCATAGGATTGCTTCTAGGTGCTCCTGCTGCTTCTTCAGTTTCTTCTGTCTTGGAGGAATCTGCCACTTCTATCAAGAGGTGGTGTTCTTCTACACCCTTCCACCAAGTAGGCTTACAATTCCACACTCCGATATTTCATCCTAAAGGATTTCCTTTTGTAAGGTAGAAGCTATTCTATTGATATACAGGAAAGTAGTACGAAACAAAAGAAGCTGGGGCCCCTTAGAGCCAGGCCTACCATTTTGTAAACAAGCCAAAAAAAGATAAGGGCATTGCCGTCGTTAACCCCTTCTGAGACCTGATGAAAATAAAACCTAGGTCTGAACCAAATTTGGGCCTAGAGGCCACTATAGTGTAAAAGAATAGCTTTCCTTACAGCCCAAAAGATAACAGTAAAAGGAGTCCACAAACTTGCAAGCATGGAAGCCCATAAACAAAGAACTAAAACTACGTTGTTCATGTAAACAGAAGGACAGAGAGTAGACATAAAGATCATTCTCGGGCTTCAGTGTCCATGTAGATGGGATTTGTAGTGGTTCCGGCTTCCATTCCATTAGCTACAGTGACTGGTTCCTCTTCCTTAGCAGCCTTTTTGCACTAGTGTCCCCTTCATCCGAGCTAATAACTACATTGATGAAGACATCACCTTTGCTTTCCATTTGTTCAAGATTTTCTAGCACCGGATTGACTTCTTGCCTTTCAACATTGGAGGCTACCATTTCCTTTGACATGCCAATAGATGCCAATTATCTTTGCGTATTTAGAATCTGGGACTCTGGATTTCACCACATGGTTAGGGATTTGAACTTGTTTCTGCCTAATGCTAGATTCGAAAAGCTCAATTGTTTCTTTTTATTCACGGAACTACTGAATTGATACCTTCTGTGAATGGCCCCAATCTCAACTTTCCTAGATCTGGATCTGGGGGGTTTGCTACTTTTCTTTCCTTTCTGCGCAAGTGGCTTGCCTCGTCTCTTGTGTCCTCGTTCTCCCATGTTCTCTTCTAGAGCTTTTAGAATCAACGAGGGTGGAGTGTAATCCATCCTTCCCAAACTTTGCCTGCAACCTCAATTGGTATGCCATTCACATGCCATTAGCAATATCTATTTATTTCTACACACAACTTGGCATCGATTTCCTCTTTAAGAAAAATATTTGAATTTTTCACAATTTCATGTTTGGGTAGCCCTTGGATATCTTACAGGACAGATCTTCCCAAATCTTAGTTCTTATGTATATGATATATCATCGATAGATGTGCTTAGCTCCCAATAAAATTGAGAAAATTGGTCCAACTCCGTTGAAACAGTTTTCGTTGTTCTATTTCTACTTCACCTGTTTGATATAACTTGCAGATATTTTAATGGCCACTCTTGTCCATATTTTTCAGTCTGTTTGACATCATTACTCATGCAAGTTTGTTTTAGCTTGTTGTTAATTACTTTGCAGTTCTCCAAGAGATGCATAATTGTTGATATTCCCATACGTTTAGTTCATATTAACAGTCAAGTTTTGTTTCTTTGTCTTTTTATTTCTCAGCCAGTTTATATTTCTGCCCTTTCATGACATTTGGAGGCTTTTCTTGAACTTCTGGAATTCACTTTTGACCATTTCTTAACTTCTCATCTGCTTGTGTTTCGTTTTTCCTAGGTTACTTCTCTGTATTTGTATATACTGTGTGGCCTCATTGATGGTCTGCCAATTTTCTGGTTATGATAGTTGTCCATGATGTCTTTGCTGATGCAGTTTCCTTTGCTAAAAACATCTTTATTGTTTTCCCTGTCTGGGTAGTCTATTACCATGTGCTCTCTGATGGAGTTTGTTTCTCCTGGCAGTTAACATAATGTATCTTGCCATGGTCAGCCATTCCACCTACAGTTCACAGATGTAATAGTTTGAAATACACTATTAAGCGATCCCTTTGCAACTTAGTATATCGTGTTCTTGTTCCAATTAGTGTCTCAAGCTTTTACAACGAAACAATTGTATTTCATATAAGGAAGAAAACTCTTCTTTTGTTTTTCAAAGATGCATTTTTGAAAATTTGTTTGTTGACCTCGAGGATGCTAAGGATTGATAAGATTGTTATTAACTTATTCATTTTGAACTATGCATGTTGTTCCAGTCCGTAAGTTAGTTTTTCTGATGCTTGCTCTTTGATGTCCTCAAACCTCATTGAATTTGTGTAGGAAGTCGAAACATATTAGTAAGACTCCTTGATTGTAAGGTGCTAACACTTTATTATTCTTTTTTGCAGTGCTTCTGGTGACAGTGATTGCTGTTGCTTGTATTTTTGCATTTTCCAACATTGATAATAGCAGAGAATCACTTGAGACAGGTGGTCAGTTTCAAAAGGAAAATGGTGACATTGTAGAAGCAGAACATGGAGTAGTTGCCGCAGATGATGAACGTTGCTCTGATATTGGTATAGACATACTCAGAGAAGGGGGGCATGCAGTGGATGCTGCTGTAGCAACGTCCTTATGCCTCGGTGTGGTGAGTCCAGCATCAAGTGGCCTAGGTGGAGGTGCCTTCATGCTATTAAGGTCTTCAAATGGGCAGGCTCAAGCCTTCAACATGAGGGAGACTGCACCTCAAGCTGCTTCCGAGGTCTTCTTAAGAGCATACTTACACTATTATATAAATCATCAATTTTTTATATCTCAATAAGTGCTTGGAAATTGGAATAGCTTTTGTGAAGTGCAGTTATTAAATTTACAAATTTTAAACAGAAAAGATATAGATCCCCAGAAGAAAAAAGTCGTTTTATATAGAAACATACATATAGTTCTACCGGCTACTGAAAATTAGAATAACACATTCAGGAGTCTATCTGCATACCTACTTCTCAAATGACACAATAAATTAGGTGTTAGCTTATATTTTAGTAGGCTAAGCGCATAATATGAATTTCAATTTCCAAAAGTTAGGAGCTTTTATGTGTCAGTTTTCTTTCAATAATCTATTTTCAATATATGATTGCATTAGATCTGTGTTTGAGAAAACAGCCAAGTGCCTGACTTCATTGGGAATATTTTTCTTTTTGAAGTTTATCAATGCAAGTACTGAAGCATATTTATTTATATACCCTAATTTCTTACAATACTTGCCTACTGGAGTGGAATTATATGTGTAAAATAGTCAGGTTTGGTATTTCCAGACTCCAATACCCTGTTAAAGGTTAGAGATATTCACCTTGAATCCTTGATCTTTTCTGACACTGGCAATGTGATAATCAAGATTAACAGAAGAATTAAGGCTGGATATTGTACTCAGTTGTGTCAATAACATTTGGATAATATTGACAGAGATAAATTAATATCAGAAACATTTTTGACACACCTTGGAAGATTAAATGAGACTGGTAAACAGTCCTTATAAGAAGCATAGTATCTATATCCAAGTACATAAGATTGTGACTCTGGAAATAAATTGGGTTTAAGAAAGGATACATGACAGCTAGATACTGAACCATTACTCTACAATTTCTTTTTTTCATATTAATATATATGCATTAGATGCCATGTTCATTTTCCAGCTGTGCATTAAGCATTAAAGCAAAGATATGTTCCAAATATAGTATTCTGACTTATATCAGTATTTTCAATTTAGTCCAGTATTTGATAAAAGGCTGATTTCAGCCATCAAATCATACAGAAAAATTGTCGAGTGGAAGAGAGATCTTGTATATCATCTGTTTTTTATTTCAATGTATTAGGATGCCAACAGGTCTATGAATATGGTAGATGAGATAAGATGTTGAGAAAAAGCATAGAGAAATTTTGTGAGCATTAGGCTAGTTTCTTCAGTAGTTCATTTCAACCCTTTTAGCATCCTATTGATCTCTAGTCATGCTGATTACATTTGTCCAGGAATTCTTGAATGATTGAATTCTCTTCACAAAATTCATTCACTCTTATCAATCATAATCTATTAGTTTTCTTTTATTTTTCAAGTACATTTGTTGGGAAGGGGTATCTTTGTCCCTGAAACTTACACAACAATAGGAACTCTGGTCAACATCCAGTTGCTTATCACATGGAGAATCTTTCTAAACTAGATTAAAGGAATACCTTTAGACTTGAAGTATCTTCACAATGGGATGCATAAAATTACTTCCTAAGAAGTCTACTTTATGATAAGCTAGATTTTCATGTATAAATGAATTTTAATGGTCCAAATTAAAATTCAAGTCGAGATAAACTGGAGTCAAGGGTATTCTGATCCCTAAAGGCTGAACCCCAGGATTAACATTCTTCATGAGTCTTTATGTTTATATATTAAATTGTTTATTCTTACATTTATCCTATTTACTTCCAACTTTCTACTTGAAATATATTGCTTGCTCTTTCTTTCTAATCTGTCATCAATTTCTTCTTGACAGCTAGCTACAGCTGCTAAACCCTTCGAACTGGAGAAAGACTAGTCTTGTTCAAATCTTGCAGAAGTTGGTAATTGTTTGAAGACATAGGGTGAAAGTAATAATAATAATAATAATAATCTATTTTTAAGGTCGCCGCCAAGCGAGACACCAAATTGGTGTATGAGACCCCCTTGTTTGTGGGACAAGGAACTCCCCTCTGCGCAGGGATTTAACTGCTAAAGTCTACAGAGGTGTACATACACTACCCCCGTCTGGATTTGAACCCGTGACCTCCTAAGAGGAAACACATGCTCTTAACCATTAGGCCCACTCATGCTATAGAGATAGTGGTTTTCCCAAGGATAATACATAGCATCTGCAGCCTTTCCAACAAGCAATAATACACTTGAAAATTTCTCCCATGATTTAAACATTGATTGTATTCTTTGAAGTAGCTTGGTTTCCTGCATCCTTCAATCCTAGCTAGAATGTGAGGCATCTAATAAGAACAGGGCCTACAGTTGAAAAGATCCTAGAGGAAAAAGGGATAAAAGATTTCAAAATGAGTCCTGAAACTGTCTTCCTGCCACTTTCTTCTTCCGTTAAAATATCCATTTTATTGTGCTATTTCGACAACCTCAGATAAAAGCACATTCAGTGATTATCTAACTGTGCAAAATTTGTCTGTCTTTTTATATTATTTGCCTGTATTTTTGAATGTCTATTACTTCTTTGCCATTTCGATAATATGATCAGTCTTACTTTCTCCATGAAACACCCTTTTATCCTCATAGTTGTACCATACTTACTATTTTGTTTGCGCCTTTTAATTAGGACATGTATGCCACAAATCCTGTAGCCAAAAAGATGGGCCCTCTATCTGTAGGTGTACCGGGTGAGCTTGCAGGGCTCCATCTAGCATGGACACAGCATGGAAAACTGCCTTGGAAGAGGCTTGTCCAGCCTGTGATTAAATTGGTAGCCAAGGGTTTTGTCATTTCTCCTTATCTTGCCTCGCACATGAAAAGCACTAAAAATGCTATTCTTGCTGACAAAGGTCTTAGAGGAGTTTTTACTTTGAATGGGAAAGTCCTAAGTGCCGGGGATACTTGCTACAACAATAAGTTGGCGGAGACATTGCAAGCTATTTCTGATTTTGGACCAAGTGCCCTTTACAATGGTACCATTGGAAAGAGATTGGTAGCAGATGTACAAGCAGCCGGGGGGATCCTTTCTTTTGAGGATATGCAGAACTATAAAGTGGAAGTCACGGATCCTATTTCAGCGGAGGTCATGGGATATACAGTTCTGGGAATGCCACCTCCCTCTTCTGGAGCTGCAGGGATGATTTTAGTAAGTACCTGCTTCCACATGTCTCTAATATGTCAGTAGTACTTGTTTACACGGTTGCATGTTTCTTCTGTTTCCCACCCACCATGCTTGCATATAATGAATTAATCCACACCAATGAACTCGGTGTGTTACTTTTTCTCCTCTATAATGCATCCATGCCAAGATGCACCGATCCAACTAGATTTCCTTGTCATACTAGTTGGTTATTTAAAGAACTATCAAACATTCCTTTCTGTTTATGACAGGCTCTCAACATTCTTGGAAGCTATGAAACACCCGATGCAGCACAGGGCATATTGGGCCTACACCGTACAATTGAGGCCTTCAAACATATGTTTTCTGTGAGGATGAATCTTGGTGACCCAAAATTTGTCGAGATCAAGGATCCGTTGTCTGATATGCTTTCTCCAAAGTTTGCTGTAGAACTTAAAAGTAAAATATATGACAACACGACTTTTCCATCAGAGTACTATGGATACAAGTAAGAACTTGACAGTGTTTCTTTGACCGAAATCAGGACATATTAGTGATAGATGTTGATAGCTTAGACCTTTCCCTTCCATATGTCTGTAATATAAGCTACAGTAGAGAAACTTTAGTAGTTCACCGGTAAAATTCAACGATATCATTTCAATTTTGCTAAAGTTCTGTGTTTGCTTTGCAGATGGAACCAACTTAGAGACCATGGTACCAGTCATTTTTGCATCGTTGATAGTGAGCGCAATGCAGTGTCCATGACAACCACAGTGAATTATGTTTTCGGAGCCCGTATGCTCTCTCCTTCTACAGGCATTGTATTGAATAATGAAATGGATGACTTCTCCACACCTACAGAGATTTCTCCAGACATGCTTCCTCCGGCTCCAGCAAATTTCATCAAACCTAATAAGAGACCATTATCTTCAATGTCTCCTACTATAGTTCTGAAGGTACACTTTGTTATCGTACTGTATAGTATCGTTTCCAAAGATGTGTTATCTTGCTTGAGCATACAATTCACCTGAAGTTGATAGAAGTATGGATGAAATAGGCTTATTTGAATTGTAATTGCAGAAATCTTATGGAAAGTGGGTGCATGAGCAGACAGCAAGTCAGAATTTGTTTCCAACTTGTTTATTTTAATAACTTAAACTTCCTCATATCGGTCAGTTTCCATAATAGAGGAAAACTTGTATTTTTCATATTCAGAAGATGAAGAACATCCATTCCTGTTCCAGTCAATGTTTCTTGAAGTTTCCTTCATTTCTGCAGCCTGCTAGTCGGCTCTGCTATCAGATTATATCCAATTTCACCAGGACAACCATTTTATAAATTTCAGCAATCTTTAAATCCATTGCATGTCTGATGGTGCAATGCTAAAGATGAAGGACACCAAGGAAATTTGAAATGTTCAAATATAAGGAAGGAAGCAGGGGATGGAAAGCTCCACTAATTTGCTTATAAAAGGCAAATTTACCCAGCTGAAAAAAGAATCAGTACTGGAAAACGAGTATAGCCAGACGAGGCAAATCTGCTCTATTTTGAGGATACATTTAATTACTTGGAAATTCTAGGTTTTCTAGTGTCCAGCCTTGATAATGATAGTTCTCACTGCTCACTATATGCTATAAAAGTCCCTAAGTCCTTAAATACTACTTTTTGGGATGCCCCTTCAAGATGGCAGTATTTTATAGGCATATTCTATAAGGAACGATTCCTTGTTTATCCACACTTTTGAGCTGTACATACAAACTTCCTTTGGGTTGCACCTTCTGGGTGGCAGGACCTAAATCTGCAACAATCCAAAAGATTTGCTACTCCACTGGTAGGTTTAATGCATTAGCTTGATCAGATATAGGTAGAGTTGCGACATGATAACAAGCAAATTTTATTTTCATTTTCTGATGAGATTTGAGCATACACAAACACACACACAAATATGTGCTTTGCATTGGACATTTGAGTATCTAGAAATGAAAGCCAATTTAAGAATCAGAACACATAGATTTAAGGTTAAGATTAGGAAAATAGAAAACACTAGGGTTTGCATATGCCTTCCAAGTTATATGCGTGTGCAACTTATGGATAGCCTGGGAATTCAAGCTAGTACCTGCCCCCAGTGAGTGGACTCAGACCTCCACCACCAATCAACCACAGCGGGCCAAGGAAGCCACGCTTAGGCTCAGGTCTTCACTGCCGATCAACCACGACCCCTGGCTCTGATACCATGTTGAAATAGAATAGAATTGGACTCATGATCTGCCTCTACCACTGAGCTTGATGCAGACACTAGCTCCCTGATGGAACCCCCTGCAGCTGCAGCACGCCAGAAACACTGAAGAAAAAAAGTTACAGGAAAATAACAGTCATAAGGAGTTGAAAAAACAGGAGTCACTTGGAACAGGCCTCTCTTCCTTTTATTATGAATCAATTGAATATAAAAACATAAAAACCCAGAGCCCCGTTACAGATGCCATCCCTAACTACAGGACGCTCAGGCCCTTTTTATTTCCACCTAAAACCCACAGGCACGCAGGCCCTTTTATTCTTAACTCTAGAGCGAAGCTGTTCCCTCAAAACATCTCTACCAATCTACATAAACTGAGAGAACCTCCGAAACCCAAAAAAATCGACCTCCTCTCTCTACCGTAGACACCCCTTTTTATCTCAGCATATGCACGCCAGGTGTCATTCCCAGAGCCCTGGCAACATGCAGATCGGATCCCTCAGATCCCGCGCCAATTAGTCATGCTCCGCATCAGAGCTACATGCTCCTTTCATGCCACGCAGTGGCAACCTTACTGCTCGATGTCAAGGTAGAATCCTACCTCCAACACCAGTCGTTCCATGCACCCAACTTATATGGGTGAAATGCATAATTGTATAGTGCTTGGAACCACAATTCAATTCTTTGAGGTCACACTTTACTGCCAAAATAGCGCATGAAAGGAACCTAAACATACTATTTTAAAAACGCCAGCAAGTCTTAGAACTTTTACGGGCATCCTCTGGAAATGTAAAAAACTCATTTTCAACGTGTTTGTAAACAGCTGGTTGCTCATAGACACTTTTGCAAAGAATTGATGTTTTACATATTATTCAGTTAACATTAATGGGCCCTTATTGTTTGCAAGTAGGGAGGACAATTAGCAGGGGCGCTTGGTGGAAGTGGCGGAATAAAAATAATCCCTGCAGTTGTTCAAATTTTCCTGAACCATTTCATAAATGGGATGGATCCACTAGTTGCTGTAACAGCCCCAAGAGTATACCATAGGGTATTTTCTCTTAATCCCATCTTTTTCAGTTGTCTTTAAAAGTATATTTTGTAGCAATCCTGTAAATGATCTCGCTTTGTCTAACTAAACATCGTGGTTGGGTGTTGTTTTTATGGCAGTTGATCCCAAACATTGTCACGTATGAAAACTGGACGATTTTGGATGGACAGCATATTGAACTTTCTAGTGAATCAAAGGTGGGCTTGAGCCAAAGAGGCCATTTGTTACAAGCACAATCATCAGGTGCCATAGCTCAGCTTGTTGTGCATAACTTGGACAATCCTATAAAGTTGGAGTTAGATAATCAAGTATTTTATGGGAAACTGACAGCGGTAAGTGACCCCAGGAAAGCTGGAATTCCAGCTGGCTTCTAGATGTTTGAGTTGTCTGTGACTTCATTTTGTACTGTTGGTGTTGGTGCATGAGGATACGTAACGCAGGATAAACAAACTGAATTCGATAGTTTGGATTGTAATTGGCCATTTCTATTGGGTTTGTCAGGTCTTATTCGAATTGGTCAATTTTTTTGCTAATTCGCTGGTTTGTAGTTGAATTGGTTGATCCTTATTAATCCTAATTTAAACTAGCTGGTTTGAGACGGAAATTTATTAGTTTAGGTTATCCATTTTCTTAGATATGGTTCATTGATTTGAATTTACTGGTTACGATCTATTTTCTTGGGAGCGGTTCATTAATTTGAGTATAAGATCTAGTCTCAAAGCAATTCACATGTTGAATTAGACCAACAAAAATTTAAAAATGACGTGAATTTATTAGTGCAATCAACACCCTTTCAAATCAAATTTCATTTTGATCAAGAATCAAGCCCAAAATTTGTTTTTAGTTTATAACTCCTATTCTATGCTTTTTATTTCACAAATTACAATAATGTTAAAATATAGATTCTTATTTTCAACAACCCCTTTCAAGTTGAATATGAAGAAATAATGTTAAAATATAAATTCTTATTTTCAACAACCCCTCCTTTCAACAACCCCTCCTTTCAAGTTGAATATGAAAAGAAATAATGTTAAAATATAAATTCTTATTTTGTTGAAATAATGTTAAAATATAAATTCTTATTTTCAACAACCCTTCCTTTCAAGTTGAATATGAAGAAATCACAAATAAATATTTAAATGAATTTATACTAAAGTAAATGTTAAAATCAATTTAAAGACTAAAATCCTAAAATAGGAGGATAAACCCGTTTGAGAGAGTTGTTATTTTCTTAAAATAAAAAAAGTGAAACTACTTCACAAAATAAAAAATAAATCATCGAAATAAAAAATAAAGCATCCTATGAAAAGCATTTGAAGTTTTACAAAATTGAAGTTTTACAAAAAGATATACTTTCTTAATTTGATTATTTGAAGTTTTAAAAAAGATATACATCATTAATTTGATTATTTGAAGTTTTAGAAAAAGACATGCATCATTAATATGATTATATCAAAATTGTTGTAAATAAAAAAAATGAATTAATAATAGAATAATTATAAATAAATAAAAGAAATTAATACACAAATTAATGACGACAACCTTTATATTATGTTAAAAAGTAACAACAAATTAGTAATAACTTAACAATGACATAGCAATCGAATTTTTAAAAGTAACAACAAATTAGTGATGACTTAACAATGACATAGCAATGGAATTTGAGATAGGCAAATGAATTTAAAGGGAAATGTGATGGAGTAACAAAAGTCGGTAAACATAAATGTTCTTATTTAGGTAATAATAATTTAAAATGTTAGAATTTGAAAGATATTGTCAAAATTGTATTGAGTATAAATGTATAATGAGAAGTAAATTCAACCCAATGCTCAATATGTGAAAAGAAAAGAGGGATCTAAAACAAATTAACTTGGTTCAACAAACATTGCAGAACATCATGGATGATAATTTCAAACTAGTAAACACTATACCCAAAAATGGATTCTTTTAGAAGAAGAAAAATCCACCTAATAATGAAAAGGCTACACATAGTCCTTGATGGTGAAGCACTCTTTAAAGGCTTCACAACAATAAAATCCTTTACCTTCACATGTGTAGAGTCTAATCATTAGGCAATTCTTCAACACATTCATAAAAATGAAATTCACATTAAACCCCCTTAACATTTAAGATAGTGTGGTCCATTTACCTAGATTTAAAAAATAACATATAGAAATGATAATTTTTTCTTATGATACACCTTGGAAAACAATAATGTATATGCTTCAATGAAAATTCAAATAACTAAACATGGAACTAAGGAGTGGAATCAATGAACCTTCTAGCATACCTTAAAAAAAAGACATGATATAGATGAGAAGATGAACATAGCTTAATAAGAGACCCATTCTTTCCCTCATTTATGGTTGGATGGAAACAAGTGCTCTATCCTTTAGGAGGATTTGCATCAAAGTTTAATGGAAAATCTCAATCTATAGGAATTCCTTCTTCATAAAGTGCAAATAGATGACTAAGAGTTAAATTAAGGAATATTCTAAGGAATATTCTAGAAAGAAAAATAAAGAGTCAAATGGTTGAGGGAAGGTGGTGGGGGTGGGGGAGTTACTAATTCTTCCACCAAACCATAATGAGAAACCATATATAATTCATCACATGCAAAACCATCAAGGATACATTCTTGACACAAAAATTGGAAAAGAACGATGGAATTCTTAGCTACTATAATTATCTCATGTTAGGTTCTCTCATACATGGATTTGAAACTATTACAAACTTAGCAAAGGGGAAAACCTAGGTCCACATGGATTCCCTATGGGTTTCTTTATGATAATTTGAAAAACGTGTGGGATACAACACTTGGTAGACAATAAGGATTGGATAAAGTATAAAGATCTTCAAATCTATTTAATGCCACTTCATCCACTTCCATACCTAAGGAGAAAGAAGCAAGCTTGATAGACAAGTCTAGATCCATCATATTATGCAACACTAGTTGCAAAATAATCTATAAGGTGATAGAAAATAGGGTTAAAAGCATCCTTCCACCAATAATATCTAAAAACTAAGGTGGATATGCAAAAGGTAGACACATTTTATATTCTATCATCATAGGATAGGAACAAATTCAGCCCATTGAAGCATATAATAAAAAAAGAGTTAGGACCAAATTAGACATTTTCAAATCATATAATAGACTAAACTAGGTCTTTATAACTCTATTACTAAAGGTTTTTGTATTTTATGAGGCATGGTGTTAGACTGTGAATCCCTAGACAATCATAAGGTCCTAGATTACCTATTGTGAGTTGTTATCCTTATCTCTTGATGAGTTGTCAGTGTGATTTAGATCTAGAGGTGGTTACATCCACATACTATATATTGATATTATTAGGATGAACATATTGTTGATAATGACTTAGGAGTTTTCCACCCCATGTTGATTGCTCTATTATTTGACATGGTATCTAATCCATTTAGTCTTAATATCTAAGTAGTTTCTCCAAGATAGTGATCTGTGAGACTTGTGTAGGCAATGGTGTGCAATGATGATGCTAAGATGAGCGTGAGATGAGCATGGAATAAAAAAAAATCTACAACTATTTGGATGTGCAATGCAATAAAGAGGTCATAGCTATTTTTATTTGATGTTGAATTAATTGACCAATTCTTTTGAATGTATAATGAAAAATATTTCCTTAATATTTTATGTGATATCCCATGGTGAAGGAGAGAATTGTTTGACATAGATCGAAGTTGCCCCATTGTTGTGATCCATGGGAGATATCATGGAGTGTGATGACTTGTAACAAGGATTATGGAAATTTGATAGCTACAACAATGCGATAAAGATCCAACGGGATACTAGTGGCCACTCACATGTTCTATTGCTTTAGAATGGTTCTACATCTTGGTAGTTTTTCTACAATTTCTCAAGTCTTGAACTTATGTTGCATTTTTTAAGCCCTAAATATTTTTTTTCTCTATGATGGATGAGGTTTATTGAAGGATTATCTCATCCTTGACTTAAATTGTTCTTCTCATCAAGAGCTTTTCAATAGGCTAATGTGCACCCAAAATGAAGTTTGTACGTGGAAGTTGTGGCCTTGGGAAGTCGATGTATCAACTAGACTCCTTAGGGTCCACATCCATTTTACCACCTCATCCCCTAGGGTTAGGGGTTCACATTTTATGTTAAAATACACTCTTGGCCTCTTGTAATGTTTTGAATAAGCATAGCCAACACTTCTATTTAGATACAAGCTACCACCATTCTAGCTAGTTTGTATTACTTTGTAGTTTACAGTCTTTTCCAATTTCATTCATTAATAGAATTTGGGTTTTGCTATACTATTGTTCTATCTGCCATATCTTTGTGTGTGTGTGTGTTTAATCCATTTTGTATTTCTTCCTTATGTTCTCTAGATAATTCAGATAAGTGGTATTAGAGCAAGTTGCTCTTTGTTGTTTCTCTGATGAGATCTAGGTAGTGAGAGTTGGGTATTGAATTAATTGATCTTGGGTTACATTTATCTTGTCAACCCAAGTAGCCTCACATAGAATAAGAAAAGAGAGATGGCAGAGTAGGAAATACTATTAAGTTATCGCTCGAGGAATCCCTTGAGTGATATAGGAATGGGATGATGGATAATTTTACCCAAATCCTTCTTTGATTGCCAACAATGACAACAATACACTCAACTTGTAGCCATTCTGAAGGTGCACATCCTTCAAAGTATAAGTTAAATTTGATATTTTTTTATTTAAAGGCCAAATAAATGCATACTTTTAGACCAATCTATTATATTAAAAATAATCCACAACATAAAATCCTTAAACAATCATATTTTCAATAGGATGAAATTTCAAGAAACATATTCAAATGAGAAATATCACCCATGTTCCTTGTTTTAGACTTTACAACAATTGTCTTTGATTGGACAGTGACAAGGTGGATGGGTTGTGGATTTTCATCATTTGGAGGTGGGGTATTGAGAATAGGTTGCTTATTTTTATCATCATGAGGGGTTTCAAGCAAAGGTGACTCAATATTTGTATGGTTTTTGGAACGGGTAGAAGAATTTACGGAGGGAATAGTAGATTGAATGATGGGGTATTGTTGTTTAGGATCAGACATGCCCCACCCAACAATTCCAAAGTAAGGTTGGAAAGTGTTTTCATCCTGACCATCATTGCATTCTGGAGGGGTACCTAGGGTTTTTCAATAATTCTTGGCCCGAGGTCACAAAGGTGTGGGAATATGAACCAGGGGCTCCGCAAAGGTTTTTCCACCTAGAAACAAATTTCATGTTCGAGCCAACTCATTGAACTCCTCAAAGTATATTTCAAAGTGAATCAATAACTATTTTCTTTTTGTTTCCTTTGATCCACTCATTGTGGTGCCTTCAACTTGGTCCCCTTGAAGAGTCCCTTTTGAATAAACTCATCTAACAAACGAACTCGCGTATCGGGTTTTATTTATAATATAGAACCATGAAACATATTGAGCAAGCATAATTATCTTCGAAAACAACATTTCATCCTAAGTTAGCTAAGCATTTTGACTAACTAGGTAGGATACTAAGGTTGCTTAACGTTATGGGAAAGGATGTTTAAACCATTAATTTCCTTTAAACTAGGATCTGAATCATAAGAGAAGAGTTTTCGCTTTCCCTTTTTATTTCTTTTTCTTTAACATAGAAGAGAGTTTATTGAACTTAAGTTTTTTTTTTTAAATTCATAAATAAAGGGATGGAAAAAGAATAGAACTGCATGCATCCTTTCAATAGGGCATCATGAAGTGAGAACAAGTTTATGGAAGTGATATGAGCTTGGATCCAAAGAACAATGGATTCAACTCTATCTTGGATAAAGATGGGCAAAGGATCATGGTCATGGTTAAGGACAAGGAGGAAGACATATATGTGGCATGAAGGGCCCCATGCCACTACTAAGGGATTAACTCGCATCAAGGAAATAATCTATTAGTTAATTATAATGTAAGAATGAACTATTTATTTCATTCAGTCTTCATTGGAGGTCACATGAAGGTATTTTCAATAATGTGTATTAGATCAATTATATCAAATGTTTTAAATG
Organism: Pseudotsuga menziesii; assembly: GCA_001517045.1. NCBI lineage: Eukaryota > Viridiplantae > Streptophyta > Pinopsida > Pinales > Pinaceae > Pseudotsuga > Pseudotsuga menziesii. The sequence continues at coordinate 377,798 of LPNX010359226.1, read as the reverse complement.
AAGGAAAATACAAGAGAGGAACTCAACTAGATTTGGGAAAGTTGAATATTAGGGGACTTCTAAACTTCCAGCTACCCGCAGGTGAGCATCCTCCTATGTAACCATTCTCCACAATCAGAAAGAGGTTCTTTGATTGAGAGTAAAGGAGGTATTGTGTACATTTCTATGTGAAGCTTGAGGATGAACCAAAGATCCGGTAACTACTCATTGTCAAATACTAAAGAGCTTGGTGAAACCTTTGAATGTTGATTTTCCCAATTGGGGTTCCGGGGTAAAATTTGTTGTTTTGTTCATGTGTGATTCTGATGCATTGAGTTTTAATACTTTATGTTGTGTGATCCTTTTTTATTGAGTTTTAATATTAGTTGTGAGCTGTGGGTATGTTCTTAGATGTCTAAATGCCCAAGTAGATGGTTTTCCATGGTTGTGGAAAGAAAGTTCCATTGGTACTCACTCAAAAAATGGTTTTCTATTGAAATTAGGTTAGTAGAATAGTCAAATAATCTACCCTATCCATCCTTGTTAACCCAGGAGATATATGGCTATGGTTTGAGAGTTATTGCAATTATTTATCATGGTTTTTATTCCTAAAAGAGAGAGAGAGATTCAAATAGGTTTTTGATGTGATAGTTTGAGAGAGTGAGCATGAAATGGTGCTAATCCCAAATAGAGTTAGATAACTTCCAGAATGTTAGAGAATTCCACCACATTACTAGGTAGTTGACATGTAACCTTGTTTCTCAATCTCAAAGAACTTTCATTAAGTGAAGAAGGTTTTTTAATAAGTTTTATCAAGCATCTATGTTGGAGAAACAAACAAGCTATAAGCCCAAGGTTTATGTATCACATGGTATCGTAGCCTTTATTTGAGTACATTTGGTGAGACCTGTATGGTAAATACCTACAATGACTATAGAAGAAGTGGAGAGGAATTGTTGTTAGGAATAAGGAGAAGTAAAACACCAGCCAAGATAGGTGGTCGTAAAGAAGGGGATGAAGAAGAAGACCCTGAGGTTAGATTGGACCAACTATAGAAAATATTAACCACACTCACATCTATGGTAGAACAACTATTTACAAAAAGGATCATAGAATCAACCTCATAACACAAGACCAACATACTAGAGGACCCAAATAAAGAAGAGGCAGAGTTAGATTCATAGAGAAAAGTAGAGGAAGATGAAAGAGAATGTAGCTACAACAAACCAGAGGTATATTTGTTTGTGGAGGCCAAGGTGGACATCAAACCTTGTGTGTGTGAATTGGATGTCATCAAGATGAATCAACGACTACAAAAAAATGGAAGTATACTTCAATGTACATGAGGTCACTAAAAGAAAAATAATCTCATTTGTTTGATTAAAGACCGAAGGCCATGCTCTAGCATGGTAGGAGAGTGATACATCAAGCACATAAGTGGATAACGAGCTTCCAATGACTGGTTGGGAAGTATTTAAAGAAATGATAAAGGAACAATTCTATCAAATTAGGTATGAGTAACATCAACAAATTGTATGGAACAACTTTAATCAAAGGCAAGGACAATCAGTTCAAGATTTTACTATTGAGTTTAGGAAGAGGGATGTTAAACTAGGAGTATTCCCTAAGAATCCAAAAATGTTAATTAGATACATGGGTGCATCACTACCAAAAATTTGACATTATTTAATGTCTTTTTGTCTTAAGATAATAGATGAAACCCATTTGCAAGGACAACATCTTGAGGGGGATAAGAGGAAGCACCAACCTAGTACACATAAGCAAGTTGAATCTCAAGAAAAAAAAAGGGAAGAACAAGATGAAGTGGGATGAAAAGAAGTTTGTGGCATAGATATAGGAGACCAACCATTTTTTCAAACAATGTAATACTTGTGAAAAGATAAGGCATACAGAGGAGGATTGTCATAAAATACACCCTGAAAAACGCCCCAAAAACTTTCAAAAGAAAAAGAAAAAGACTCGGATTTAGTCATAGTAGATGTTAAGGAAAAGTGGACAATACCTCATACTTGGAAGGAAAGGTTAGTTGCACTACACTTCAAAGGGAACTAGCAATGGTTGGTTGCAACCACAAAAAGGACAAGGATATGATAGATTTGTTGAGTCTCAAGATCCATAGGAGACATACTAAAGTGGATTGATTGTTTGATCTAGGGTATCAATCCAACTTGATATCAGCATAGTTGGTTTAGAATCTTTGCTTAGAGACCCAATACCATCCATGACCATACACCCTATGTTGGGTGAGACAATATGTGAAGCTTAATGTAATTCCCCCATTTTGGCCCTTGAAATTATTGGATTGATAGGTTAATATTGTAAATATGTGGTGTATGATTCCCAGCAGGGAGACCAAGGCTAAGGACTCACTAGTGAATACTCAGATTATAAAGGAAATTAATTTATATCATTAAACATATGCTGGTAATCCATGGAAAAATGTAAAAAGCATGTAAATATTTATAATGCAAATAAAAGTCCAAGAGATGGCTATGGAGGTAACTAAAATGAGGGGGCAATGTTTATCCACTAGAGAGAGGAGAGTGGTTGTGGGATTAAACCCTTTGTTTCCAAGTGTCATCTTAAGAACCCATATGCCATAAATGGTAAGAAACTACCCAAGTGGACTTCCTTACTAATCTTTAATTCTATTGTAAGAAGACTGTTGAAAAATCATCTCATGAATTTTATGGAGCATGGGCTGAGCCCATAAATTCGCATGGATGAGTATAGGATCAGTTTTTGGTACCTAGAAGTTTAATTATCTCATGGGGATTCATTTCCCTTCATTCTGATTCCATTGTTTGGGAAACTAGACTCCAATTTTCAACAAGCTATGCATTCCCAGTAGTGAAAAATAACAAAAATCATAACCAGAGAAGAAACAATGCTTTAGAATGTAAAAAATGCCTGAAAATTCATGTGGGTTGTGAAATCCAGTGGGAATCCGTACATTTCAACCTTGGGGAGAATTTGAGAATGTTAAAGACTTAAGAATCCATTGGAAACCCATATTTGGAAGCTCATAAATTTAATTTCATAGTCGAAGTTAGTAGACCGAGAATCAAAAAATCCAAGAGAGGATTGAAGTTAAACATAGGCCATGGGTTGGAATTGGTTGATAAACCCAATGAAGGAAATAAATATTTTAAGGTTTAATAGCTTGGACCTTTCTATGCCCACCCTAAATAACAATGGAGGGAAGGGGTTCTTGAGGGACTGTGTAATAGATAAGGGGGCATTCCTTATGTTGGGTGTGGTAGGTATTGTGGGTTCCAATATTGGATGAGACCAATTGAAATTTATATAGATTTGTGGTTGATCTCACTAGCTTAGGATTCTTATTCTCCATCTTTTTGCATGATTGATAAATCCAATTGTGCGCTAGTTTAGCATGAGTGCCTATGCTTGTAGTTGTGAGTGAGCCTAAGAAGTTCCTCCTTAGTGGATACATATCCCAAATCAGGAGTAGCCTCTTAGCAAAGAGATAAAGTGCTGGAAAGAGTGCCTATGGTTAGGTGGAACATTGCTCTTCCATAACTAGTTGCTTGGGAACTTCATTGAAAAGATAAGTGTTTTCTTGTTAATCTATTGTCGTGTTTGAATGTGCATGATTATGATTGTTATGCCTATGATGAATATGTGGTATATGCATGCTATGTGTGTGGAATGAATTTAATTTTCGCTCTATATTTTTATTTTCCATCTGCACATGCATTTAAATGTTTATGAATTTCATAATATGGACACGAGGATGAAATTTAGAGCCTAATAAATCATTCATGTTCCCCTCTATTGGTCGGATTGATGGGTGGGGATGCAACACCTAAGGTAAATAAGCAATCCAAGTTAAACTTTTCCATCAACTGTAACTTTTTGGACTACATAGTTGCAAATGTGGTTCCATTGGATGTTTGCAGGTTCTTCTTAGGAAGCCAATACTTGTAATTGAGAGATGTAGTCTTTAAGAAGAGAGAAAACTAGTATAGACTTGTCAAGGAAGGGAAATCATATTCCATCAATGTGCACAAGGACATAACCAAAATTTCTCTGATTAACACTCACTAGACTAGGGGAATCATATGTAGCACAAAGAGATTTGTTTTGTTGTTCCCAAGAGAAGGAAAACATCAAGGAGAAGGAAATGAAGTGGTGATGAAGGCATCCTTGGCAGGGTTAAATGTAATGCAACATCAACAACTACAACAACTTATTGAATCATGCAAGGATGTGTTTCAGAAGCCTAATGGATTTCCACCCAAATGAGAAGTAGAGCATGGAATTCAATTGTTGATGGAATCACAACTACCTCGCATTGAATTGTATAGGTAGTCCATTATTGAAGCAAATGAACTGAAGAAACAATCACATCAGATGTTGGAGGAGGGAGTAATCAAACCCACTACATCACATGTGGTTCACTAATCATCATAGTGCTAAACACAGATGGGAGTTGGAGAACGTGCATTGACTATTGAGCTCTGAACAAGATCACCATCAAGAATATATATCATTTTCCATATATTGATTATTTGTTGGATCGATTACAGTAGGATAGGTTCTTCATCAAGATGGACCTCAAGTCAGGATATGATTAAGTGAGCATCAAAGCTGAGGATGTATGGAATACAAGATTCAAAACAAAACAAGGTTTTTATGAATGGTTGGTGAGGCCTTTCAATTCATGTAATGCTCTTGTAACTTTCGAAATATTGATGAATGATGTGCTACACTATTTTATTAATTCATTTGTGATAGTATATATAGATGAAATACCAATATTCAACAATAATTGGAAAGATCACCTTTCACAGGTGATGCACCTATTGGACACCTTAAGGAAGAACCAATTGATTACTAACCTAAAGAAATGTGAGTTTGGAAAGGATTCATTGGTTCATTTAGGAAATATGATCATGCAGGAGAGATGAGAGTAGACCTATAGAATATTGAATCGATCAATCAATGACCTACTCCAATCATATTGACCAAGGTCAAAAGTTTCATAGGAGCAACCCAGTACATGAGGAAATTCATTGCGAAATTTTGTACTATTTCAACACCTTTACACTCTATGACTACCAAAAGGAGAGAATTCCACTGAGCACGCCCACAACATAGGGAATTTGAAAACCCAAAGATAAGGATAAGTAATTCTCCAGTATTGGCCATGCCCAACATGAGGCAACCATTTGAGTTGAAGACTAATGCTAGTGGATATGCATCATGATGAATAATGTTGATGCAAGAAAGAAGACCAATATGATACCATTTAGAGTTTTCCCATTGAGAAATACTTTATTACCCCACGTATGATAAATAACTCTTCTCAATTGTATAAGCAATAAATAAATGGAAGTAATATCTCCTTGGGAACTTAGACCATCATCCACACCAGTAACCAACCATTGAAGTGCCTACGAAGTCAAATAAATATGTAACAAGTAAGACATAAGAATTGGTTTGGATTCATGGAACAATTCCACCTATTGATCAAGTATAATAAAGGAGTTACAAATAAACAAGAATATATTCTCTCATGACCTCCACTAAAAATGAATGCAACAATAGGTGTGATCATGTAGCTTGATCCATTCACTGATGACCTTCTCAGCAAGGACTATGAAGAAAATGAATATTTTGGAGGTGTCTACAAGAAAATAAAGGAGAAAGAAGTCACAATCATTGAAGGAAATGAATTCCACCTCCAAGAAGGATTGTTATACAAGTTGGACAAGTTGTGCATTCCCTAGGAAATAAGGGTTAAGCTAAAGAGGGAATCTCAAACTTCCAAGATTGTTGGACATTTCAGAGTAACAAAGATAATGGATAATTAGCATAGGTCTATGTATTGGACAAAGGTGTAGGATAAGGTGGAAAATTTTGTTAGGGGTTGTGTCTTGTGTAGCACCAAAAAGTCAATAAATCAAAATCTTAGGTTGTATATGCCACTTACAGTTCCAAGTAGACCTTAGGAGAGTATCTCCATGGACTTTGTTGGAGGATTTCCCATGTCACGCAGAGGCCATGGATATCTATTCTCATGGTTGATCACTTCAAAAACATGTTTGTATTAATACCATGCAAGAAGACTATATCTAGACCAAAGGTAGATGAGTTATTTTTACTCACTTGTGGGTGCATTTTGGATTGCCTAGATCCATTATCTCTGATCGGGATAACAAATTATTTAGTAAGTTTTGGGCATCAGCCTAAGACATGGACACCAAGATAAAGTATTCCACCACATTCCATCCACAGGCCAATGGAAAAGTAGAGGTTGTCAACCAAGCATTTGTACAAATACTAAGAGGATATAATAACAATCATTTGAATACTTGGGATGAATAGTTGGTGTACATTCAACATTCATACAACTTAGCATTACATTCCTCCACCAACAAGTCTCTTTTTGAGTCATGTTTTGGATACCTACTTCCTTCACCATTTGATGTGGCATATGAAAAATGAAAGGAAGATGCAGGGTTACAAAGATATGAGAAAATACTAGGCATGTTCATGGATAGGATTAGGAAGATACATCTAAAGGTACATGAGCATCTTGAGGGAAGACAACAATGGTACAATTCCAGGAATGTCCAACATCGACAATACCACAAGTTTCATGTTGTAGATAAGATATGGCTTCACCAATTAAAGGAAAGGTTGCAAGGACCACTGAAGAAGCTCAAGCCTATAATATACATACCATTTGAAATCATTGGACAAGTGAATGGGAATGCTTTCATATTGAGACTCCCTCCATACATTAAGATGAGTTCACTCGTGAACATGGAGTTCCTAAATTTATTTGAACCACCCATGCTTGATGAATACAGGGATCACTAGATTCTCCCCACTATTGTAAACATTGCACCACATGCATTAGTAGATTTAAAAGAGGACACAATGCTGGAACACAAGGATCAAGTGACTCCAAGAAGAAAACTTGAACTATGGAAAATTGGCCTCAAGGGACAAGATCCAATTATCAAGGAGAAATACTATGATAGGAACTAGATTGAAAGCATTTTTCCTTCATCTCTTCTTGGAATCTTTTGGGGAGCGTAAGCCTCCCAATGGGGAGGTGTGATCCAAATTTGGATCCAAATAACAATGGATTCATCTCTATATTGCATAAATATTAGAAAAGGGTCATGCTCATGATTAAGAAAAGGGAGGAAGACATAGTGGTGGTGTGAAGGGCCCCATATCACTACTAGAGGAGTTCACTACATCAAGAAAAACCCCTGATAGTTAAGGATAATATAAGAATGAAATATTGATTTCATTGAGTATTCAATGGAGGTCACATGAATGCATGTGTAATATTATGTATTAGATCAACAATATCAAATGTAATCTAAATGAAAAAAAAACAAGAGAGTAGCTCAACTATATTTGGGGAAGTGGAAGAGTTGGAAATGCATGAACTTCCAAGTACCCTTAGTTGAGAATCTTCCTATCTACCCATTCTTCACAATGATAAAGGGTTGTTTGGTTGAGATGTTGCATGTATTTCCACATGAATATTGAGTATGAATAAGAGAGTTTGCAACCGCTCATTGTCGAATAATGAAGAGACTGATTGAAGCCTTTGAATGTTGGTTTTTCCAATTGGGTTTCTAGGGTAAAACTTCTTGTTTTGTTCATGTGTGATTCTTCTATGTTGAGTTTTAATACTTTTTGTTCTATGATTATTTTGTATTGAGTTTTAATATTGGTTATGAGTTGTGGATATGTTTTTGGAGGTCTAAATGACCCAATAGATGGTTTTCCATGGTTGTAGAAATAAATTTTCATTCGTACTCACTTTTCTATTGAAATTATGTTAATATAATAGTAACAAATATGCCATGTCTATCCTTCTTAACCCTGGAGATGTATGACTACGGTTTGATAGCTATTGCAATTATTCAACATGGTTTTTGTTCCTGAAAGAGAAATAAATTTTAATAGGGTTTTGGTGTGATAGTTAGATAGAGTGAGAATGAAATGGTGTTAATCCCAAATAGAGTTAGATACCTTAGAATGATAGAGCATTTGACCACACACTACTAGGTAGTTTGCATGAAACCTTGTTTTTTAGTCTCAAAGCATTTTCATTAAGTGAATAATGTTTTTTTTATAATTTGTATCAAGTATCCGTGTTGAAGAAACATACATGTTATAATCCCACTATGTGTGGATCATGAAGCAAATAAATTGCATAAAGTAACCCAAGTTTTTTATTTGAGTAGAGGCCCTTTACTCACCAAATTCCTGCATTCTTTGCACATGAATTCTACATTAGATTATATATAAAATTCATGAAGTGGACAAGGTTAATAGTTCCCAATTAGAGCATAAACCAAATATATTCCACATGCAAGTTGATAGAGAAGGGGAAATTCATGGGGGGAATGTAGCATACATGCATAATTTTATTAGAAAATCAGTTGTGATGTCAAATAATTGGCTTGTGGAATTTCAGTTTTAGACAATGAACAGGCCTGGAACACAAAAAAAACTTCAATATGATGTTATCATATGACTGATGTTCGAAGAATAGACTAACAAAACTATCAATAGGGTTGGCCGAAATGCCTAACTAACACATGAATCCATGTAATTACTAATACAAAAAAAACTTATTAAACAATAAGAATAAGTTCATGTTTCCTTACATGCACTGAAATTGAGCTCCACAAACATTTTATGGCTTACCACTACAAACATATTCACTCTGATAACTCTTTTTTCCTAGATTCCATGGTTTCTGAGTGACTAATAAGGGAAATTAAGGGGGTGTGAAAATGGATATGATGCCAAAGTTATGAAATAGGAGATCAAGATATAATTGTATATGCAAGAGGAGGTTGAAATGAGGTGAAGGGAGAAACCATGGTGTAAAAGGGTGGTGATATTGGTTTCCCATGAGTATAGGTGAACAATATGTTGATGGCCCAAATTGTAATTGCTAGAAAAATACAAGGCAATCAAAAGGAGGAGAAATACCGGTCAGAAAGGAGTCAAACAATCCTACGCAAGGATGGTCCTATCCCTGAATTGTTTGGTATAGATAACCCCTACATATATGAGCCCTACGATGGCACAATGTGATCAAATCTAGATGGATCTTCTCTTCCTCTATGGAAGACCTGAAAGGTAAGAAGTAACAATGAACTGATCTGTGTAACTAAAATAAAACTATGGGTGTTGATAATAAGTGGTAGAACAATTAGATTAAGATGCTTAACAAATGTTGATCCAATCTATACACATATAAACCAGATTATTCTTGTCAACTTTGAATAGAACAAAGCAATTACAATTGCATTATTTTATCCAAAAGAATTCAAGTGTGTAATTGTTCTAACAGAGAAACACCAATTAAAAAATCAACATTTATAAGAGTGACTGTTTATTAGTTTCAATGGAAAGTATATGAATTAAACAAAGAAATTTATGTAATGCATAATTAACACAGTAAATTAGTAATGAGAAATCAATACAGAGATTATTGTGTCTAATAATAATTTGCAACATATAATAGAAATGTCAGAAAGATAAAAGAATAACCAAGGTTCACCAAAGAAATTTAATGAATAAGAAAAAGATGACAAAAGAAACTAACTGAATTTTATTGAAAGTGTAACAAATTACAGTTCTACAAAAATACAGAGTATATCTGGTTTTTCCTTTGTGTTTCCTTCTCCTATCATTCTCTAGGGTCACTCCTCTAGACTTTGTCATCCCCTAGAGGAGTGACCCTAGGGTATCTTGGGATAGGATTGAAGGATTTACAAAAGTGACACTATTAGGAGAAGGAAGGAGGCATTAGAGCCTATCCCCCCTTAAGGACGCATTCCTGAACTCCTAACATAGACCGAAGTTTAGAAAACTTCACTTCTGTAAGAGACTTGGTGAAGATGTTTGCAACCTGATCATCTGAAGGGCAATAGAGCACTTCAATAACACTATCATGAACAAGATTTATGATGAAGTGCATGTGTAGCTCAATGTGTTTGCTGCGATGATGTAGAACTGGATCTTTGGCAAGCTTGATGGCACTTTGATTGTCGTAGCAAAGTGGAGTAGGATTTTGCTGCTCGAATCCAAACACTGAAAGGATCTATCGAAGACATAAAGCTTCCTGACTGGCATTAATTGCAGTTCGATATTCTTCTTTTGCTGAAGAAAGAGAAAGAGCTTGTTGTTTCTTACAAGCCCAAGTGACAGGTCCATATCCCAGTCTAAACTGAGTCTAAACATCTTATGTCTGAGTCTAAACTAAAAATCTATGAGTTGAAAATGAGGTTCAACAAGCTGTTCACAAGTTTTAGCAGTGATGGTAGAAGGTAAGAGATCATCTTTATTCTCTACAAGATGACCAAAATAATCAGGTTCAAGAGATATGGGTATATGTATATCATGTTGCACATGTATTTCAAATGAAGGAATAAGATCAACATCAATAAAACAAGAAGAATGCATACTTTCTTCTTCCAAAGAGGGATATGTACCTGAAGGTTTATGATCATCAGAATAGACAAAACAAAAAATAATTCTTTTGACATGCAATGGGAAAGACAAGAAATAACTGATGAATAAGAACAAAACCTCATGGAGGAAAGTAACAAGATGATACCCAATATTTCCATTTGGCTTCTTCATTTTTCTGTCAACAAAATTCTCCTTGCAGTGGAATCTTTAATTGTGGAGTCGCCGGTGAAAAATTGTAGTCTAAAAGATTTTCTGACTTTGTTCACCTCTCAAAATCAGATGAATAATGATATCTTAGGGAAGATATACTTTAGCTTCGTCCCCGGCAACGGCGCCAAAGATGTTAGTGCGATAAATAGTTCTCAGATTACTAGAAGAACAAGCCAACACAATCTCAAATAAAAATAGAATAAAATTGGTTTTAAGGGTTTTGGTTTTTAGTTTTGGTTGAAAACTTCATCAATCAAGGAGAAAATAAACAACAACAAGATAATACAGAACTGAATCATGCAATTTGGATAAACTGGGGATCAAACACATTCCAATAAACCATAAACATTACACATGAAACACTAATTTCATCCACAGGATATAAGCATTTACATGAATAAACCTTTAAACAGGAAATGAAATTGTAGACTGAGCAATCAACCAGATCAGAAATGAAAAAGCATGACAGGTAAAAGGGATTATCAGTTTATATATAATCAATAACAATCATCCACTTACATAAGAGTTATAAATGCTTGCTTGAGAAATCGAAGCTCCAAAAGCCTCTCTTTGAGTGAAAAATCCCCCCTCAAAACTGTATGTTTGTCTTCCTTTTATCATTACAAAGGTAAAGTAGTTCCATAACTACCTTTTAGGTCGAAATTTGAAACAGTTACATCAATTAGTTACATGATAACTCAAAATATTTAAAGACAATTAACCCAAAAATAACAAATCGGATTTGGGGAAATTTGACGAATTTCTGAAAATTTGCGTTTCAAAGATGCCTTCATATCTCTCGATCTGGGACACCTGTGCAAAAACTGAAAGAGATTTGTTTAAATGCGTTTCTTATGAACAAAAACCTCTCTTGGTTTTTACAAATTCCCCTTCAATTGATCGGAATACATGCTGGAAATTTGTGACTAGAACAGGAAATTATTAAATAATTCAAACCTTGAAAATAGGCCACAAAGATGGATTTGAATCTCTTAAACGATAACAGCTATTGCAAAACTGAGAGAGGTTTTTGTGAATGAGTTTGTTGGTTTTCCAGAATTCATTTCCATCACCTCATAATATGCTCCCAATGATAATGACAAAAACAGGAAAAACAAAGCTGATACATGAATCTCCTCATGGAAATATTTGACAAAGGACTAAAAAATGAGGGTTAGATTATAAATCAAACTTGGAATAAACTTTTATTATAAGTTTTTGAAAGCTTAAAGATATACATATTAACTAATAATCCCAAAAGACAAAATCTAAAACTAAATTAATGAAATAATTCAACCATTAAAAGCATTAAATCCAACAAAAAATACTGATTGTCAAAAGTTCTTAAAATCAACATAAAATGTAAAATCATTTTAAACCAACGGTTGAAAACTAAGACAAAAAGAACAGATAAACTAAGAACAAGATCTAGTTATAACAAATAGTATGATTGGTTCATCATCCATAATCTTCATATAAAGGTTAGGACCAGATTTACTCTGTCAAGAAGCTATCTATTCTACCATACCAAGCTCTAGGAGCTTGCTTCAGTCCATACAGAGCCTTTTTCAACTTGCATACATGAGTCACTCTGTCTTCGACTTCAAATCCTTGTGGTTTTTCAATGTAAACCTCTTCCTAAATCACACCATTAAGGAAGGTTGTCTTTACATCCATCTGGTGTAAGTCCCACTTCATCATGGAAGCAAGTGCCATGATGGTTCTAATGGAAGTGTACCTTGATACTAGAGAAAATGTCTCTTCATAATCAATTCCCTCTTTCTAAGAGAATCCTCTAGCCACAAATCTTTCCTTGTACTTTTCAATACTTCCATTAGCAGCATGTTTTAACTTGTAGATACATTTCGAAGATACCACACTTTTGTTTTCTAGTTTGGGTACTATATCCCAAACATCATTCTTCATTATTGAATGGTATTCTTCCATTATTGCTTCAACCCATTCTTTCTTCTGTGTAGCTTCCTCATAGTCGGTGGGTTCTTGATATACAAGTTCACACACCAAAGCTACATAACTGGAATATGGCTTTGATCTTTTGCTTGTTCTTGTGGAGCCTTGTGGAACTCCATATCTCTCTGCTTCTTGTATGATTTCTCTTATCCAAGTAGGTTTTCTCTTTCGAGAGATATCCAATGATATGGGGTTCCTGAGGTTCTAGCATATCATGATATTGAGATGCTACTACTTCAGGAGAGGGTTCAGTTCTACCATTCTGGGAGGTACATCCTCTTCATGTACTTCTTCAAGTTGACACCTTCTAGATTTATTAAGTTTGAAAAAGAACTTACTTGTCCATCTATAAAAGAAAATCTATATTATTTCTTATCTAGAGATGAGATGGAAAGTAAGTTCTTTTTCAAACCTGGTACATACAGTACTTCCTTCATCTTCATGGAAGTACTAAAGTCAAGCTTGTAGCTTGATTCACCAATACCTTTAATGGGATATTGATAGTCATCTCCCAATGATACCTTCTAAGGAGAGTTCTTTTCTTAAAGTCTTGACAAAGTTTGCTTCTTCCCTGTCATGTGCTTTGAGGCACCACTATCCATAAGGCATGTATCTTCTTCAGGTGTTACATAACCAAAGAGTGCAGAGAATAGTACAAATTCATTTACATCTTCTTATTTTGTTAGTCTCTTTCAAGGTCTTTCTTCCTCATCCTCATCTTCCTCATCCTCATCTTCATGTTGTCTCTTGTTGTTGTTCTTCTTCTTTGGTGATGGAAACTCTCTGGCTAGGTGTCCTATATTATGACAGTTGTAGCATTGATATCTTGAGTAATCTTTGTTCTTCTTTTGAATCTTCTTCTTTGAAGTTTTATGATTACCCTTCTTGAAGTTTGATTGTTTCCTTTCTTTAGTATGTATGGCTAGATCCTGATCATCTTCTTTGAGTAGAGCTTATCTGTTGGCTACTCTAGCTTCTTCTTGAATGCATTCTTCCCATACTATGTAAAACTTCAAACATTCTTTTCTTGCACATAGAGTTTGTATGAATGAGTCCCAAGGTCTAGTGAGACCATTGAGAGCAGTCATAACTAGTTCATCCTCATCAAGGGTTTCTCTAATAGCACTTATTTGTTCTTTAAACTGGGAGACCCTTGTGAAGTATTCTTGAATTGATTCTCCTTTTCTCATCTTGGCGCCCTTCAGTTAATCTCTCAGATTCATATTTCTATTGATGTTCCTTCCCTCATACATTCTAGAAGTGCATCATACATCTACTTTGGTGTCTTCTTAGATGAAACTTGAGGGATCAAGTGATCTTTAATAGAATCAACAATGATCCTCATTGCCTTGACTAGGTCTTGTTCATGCTTCTCCTTACCTTCAACTTCTGTTGGTTCTGCAATTTCATCCTTGATGTACTTCTCAAGGCCATTCTCTCTGAGAATGAGACCAACCCTATACTTCCATGCTAGAAATTTTTCTATGCCTTCCATTTTTTCCTCAAGCTTAATGCTTGGGGCCATCATATCTAGTAGGTCACTAAAATTTGAAATTTCTCAAAACGAAAAAGCTGACCTTACCAAGGGATGCGCTTGACTGCAGCAAGTTGGTCGGTCCAACTAATTTCCGGAGATCCCAAATATTTAGCCTTCAAATCCTACTTGCGATGTTGCAACTCTGCAAAATTTTTGGTTCTGGTTTTCTGAAGTTTTCTGGTTCAGGGCCAAACTAGGGTTTGGATTTCTTGGAGATTCAACCACCCAAAAAATTTGATCTTGGTATCAATAGATGTGCTCTAGGGAGACACAAATTTATATGCAAGCAGATCTTCCAAACTCCAAATTTTGCAAAAGCCCTATTTTTTTCCTAGAGGGAGGAGAGGGAGTTTCACCTTGTGAAAGATGTCCTATTTAGGCTAGCTTGGATACCATGTTAATATTTCATATGCTAAACTAGATATCATTAGTGTTCATTTCAAATTCACAACAGTAGCATATCCAGAATCACTGATAGAAACACAATCACAAGATAGACACAATATTTATCCTGGGAAACCCTCAAGGGGAAGAAAACCCAAAAAAACTTCCTTTGTATAAGATGTCTAAGATATAACCCCAAAAACAATTATTCTCCTCCTTGTTGTTCTATCTCTCTCTCTCTCTCTCCTATGCACTACACTAGTGAGTGTCTGTGTGTTCAAATGAGAAGCACAACACTTCTATTTATACACATTGAGCCAACTGACTTTTACCCTAAACAAGTCGGTCCCACTAAATTGTCTAGGCCAACTTCACCTAGGAAGACTCAAAAAAATATTTTATATTATTCATTAGGGTACTAATGACCCGACTTACAATGGAGTCTTTACCTCATGACTTTATGATGACCAATTACAATAGTGACACCCCGACAGAGGAATAATAACATCTCCCTTGGGTTACATAAATAAAATACATTTATAATATCCTTTGAAGTTACAATATTCAACACACACTGAGAAGAACACAACCCTAATCCATCATATTAGTAGCTCCTTACTCTTGTTATGCTTGTGCAAATTTTGAAGGATATTCACATATGATTTTAAGTCTATGGGATTGTCAACTGAGCCTCTAAAAGTTGCATTTATATCTCAACTCAATCATGCAATTAAGTGCTTTGTTTTGCATCTAAAAAGAGAGGCCACCTTTAATTATCTTTACACAATTCCTTCTCTTTATCTCTTTCAAGCAAATCATAAAAAAATGAATCCCATAGTTCATTGTTGCATATGATCAATTCGGTTCCATTGAGGGTTGTTATATCATAATTGTTTCTTGCTCTCTTCATCATTTGAAAACCATGTGTACACTGTTGTTCCCATTTGTTAGCTTAATAATTTATCTTTTGTTATTCCATCTATGATAAATCCCTCTCACAGCTATATTTACTTACAATAATATTTGAAACAGACCCTTGATTTACCTATACTATGTTATGAATTAGTGAAAGAAATCTAGCCCATTTTTAGTGGGTGGGGGAAAGACATTCTATGATCTATCCCATATTTAGTGGGTGGGGGGAAGGCATTCTATGATCTAGAAAAAAATATTATGTGTTTAAATGATATTTTTCAGAGAATATCATATCTACTTAGTAATGGAAATGACATATCTAGCATGGTCTTATGGTTCAACAAATTTTCATAGAGGGTAAGTACTTGCCTCTAGTGCTACAAGAGCAAACAAAATTCTAGAATTAATACATAATGATGTATTTGGACTTGTGCATGTCCCATCATTAGGAAAATATTTGTATTATGTTTCATTTATAGATGATTTCTCAAGGAATACATGGATATATTTCCTTCAAAATAATTCTGGAGTATTTGCTGATTTTAAACAATTTAAGGTCTTACGGTTCAACAAATTTTCTTAGAGGGTAAGTACTTAGTGATTAGGGAATTCATAATGTGTTAATAACTCTTGATGGTGATATGAGTTGACATTTGTATGTGGGCTTCTTCCATTTGTTGTAAGGAGAATTTTGAGCATAGGGAGATTGAGATTTATATTTATTGGTTGCAAGTAGACATTTCTTCAATCATAACTCTCTCATTGTTAAAAAGGTATTGATTATATTTAAGACTTGGAAATTTAAAATTTGGCATGATTACATAGGAGCTATTACAACATTTCACTTGCTAGATGATAACTCTATACTACTTAGAGTTTATCTTGGCTATTTCCTACTTGATAAAGATCAAGCTGAGAATATCCATTATAATTGTAAATCATCATACAAAGTCGTTTAAGTTTCCCATTACACAAAAGCTAAAGTGATTGTAATCATCAACTTAGTGTTTTTTGGGCTAATCATATTTTTGCTTGGCAAAGGATCCTTGTCTAATTGTGGGGCACTTGCTTATCTTTTTTCTAGGCGGATTTAGGAGTTGATAGAGTGATTTAATCATTGACACCTTATTGGTACACCATTTTGCCTTATGATGCAATGATTCTTGTGAATGGCTTGCTATGAATCTCTAAGTAACCACGTCTAAGTAATTTTAAGTCATTCCAAGAGAATCATCATCTTCTCCACACATAACTAATAATCATTGCTTTTAATTTTGTGAATTAAGTTTAATATGGATTTTCTTATACTTAGCAGGATGATGTTATCTTGTGCCATTTGAATTGTATTTTTCTAGTGCCTTCTAAATTTATTTATGCCTTGCAAGAAATTGCTTTTGTGGGAATGACATTGTGTGTATTTTGCAAAGATGTTTACTTGATGCTATATGATGGGCATGACATGATTTGTTTATTTGATCGTTGAAATAATTGTATGAAATTATTATTTCAATGTTATCATTTTAAACATCGACATTTTTTATATTTGGATAGAAGACATGTATTTGACATCTATAAAGATATATGCAAGTATTGTTGTTTAGCACATAAACCCGTGGTTAGGATTCTACCTTGTTAGAAACAAATGGTCTGATAATATTCGAGTTGAAAGTGTCGACAATTGTTTATGGCTAGCTGGATGGTATGTTGACCACCACTATTACCCATTCCAGTACCTAGAGTGCAGTATTGCATCGAATGATACTTGAACACAAAATAAGGCCCCACACACCTTTGTGTATATATAAATTACTGAGATTAAATGTTATGATTTATGAGTATCTTTTATTAATTACACTAATAGGCATTTAGATATTATCTCAAAGTTGGGGCTTCCTTGAACGGATCAACAAGATTAACCTGAATTTAACAAGTGTAATCCGTGAATCTTTTCATAGTCGTCGTATCTTGTTATGTTTAAATATCTTGATTAAAATTTAAATAATCTTAAGTTAAGTTAAGTGGATATAAGTTTTTTTTTTTATATCAGTTTTTGTTTTTTGTTTATTAAATAATGTGTTTTATATTTATATTAATTAGGTTAATTTTTATGTTATATTATAAATGGATAACTATAATAATTTGGTAATTAATTTAATGCTTAGCTTTTCTTTAAGTAAACCATCAACTAAGTAACTAGCTAATGACTATGCTAATGTATATGGTTTACTTATGACTATGCCATGGTTCGATTAAATTTACTTTTTTACATAATATTCATGGTCATTTATTAGTAAAGTAATCTTTTATTACTGCAAATATAGTTAATGATGGATCTAGTTATAGTTGACTTTTATAGTTAAGGTGCATGCACCTACAATTATAATTAAGGTGCATGCACCTGCCTTTGAACATTATAAATGCATGCACATGCCATTCCGTAGGCCCTGGCGAGACTCGTCTTGTCTAAAAGGAATACTGATCATCGCCCAATAAATAAGCAACTGCTTCAATCAAAATATTCGTGGCAGAAGAGGTCTCACGATCGAATCCTGAAGAGATGAGCATTCTCCGGAATCAGGCAAGATTACTGTAGTTTCGTCCTATCGTCCGACATATCCTTAACCAAGATTTGTAAAATTATCTTGAAGTTGGCTGGGAATTCAGCTAAAGCAAGGAGAGACACCTACAGATTTTAGGTGATTTCTAGTTTTGTTTAAATTCGATATACTTTCGCTTTTTAATTGCTTGGACACGTTTCGATTATGCTTTTGCGCTGTTCTGGTGTAAAGAATTTATTGTATTCCTTTAAAACTTCTACAATCGGAGTACAGATCGGAACGCAGCAAATAGGATCTTTTAAAATTTGCTCCATTTTTGTTTTGTTTGCATTTCTTTCCATATTTCTGCAGTTTCCACAACGATGTTGCTATCCTGTTCTAGGAATTTAGGTAAGATTGTTAATTGTGGTTCATTTTGAAGATTGAAATGCCAGACTTTCCAGGAATATAAAATTATAAAGTTCTATTGTACAGATAGCTGAAGCTTCTTTAAGTCTGTTTGAACACTGGAAATTGTAACTGCAAAAACTTGAGACAATTTATGATTTTCAATAAGTGAGATATTTTTAATTAATTAATTTATTTTTGAAGTTAGACTCTATTTACGGACATTAATTTGATTGTAAGTTTGAAGCAGAGCAACCAATCTTTCACTTGACTTATTTGATAGTAGATTTGAAGAAGATTGCCAGTCCTTTTGGGATTTTTGCTTGGGCAAGTAAATATTAACTCTCTTATTCTTTTTTTAGCTTCTTGTAAGCTTAACTATCCGCGTTTTATGATGATCTTAAATTGGATGAATGTTAGTCCATTTCTTTTTAAAACAGGGGAAATATTAGCTAAATCGTAAATAGTAGCTCTTCAGTTTTTGGGTTGCATGAAAATCAATAGCTAATGAAATGACTTGATTTGAGAGTAAATTAGGAAAATAATAACCTTTTTATTTTAAAGGAAAAAGTTGGTCATATGGTGAGTATGAGCCCTAAATCTTTTATGGCTCCAAAGATCAATTGCTAGCTAGATATCATTTAGGGCTCCAAAGATCAATAGCTGAGGTATAGATATCTTGAAAAACTAAACAGGATTCCTGAAGCTCACGGACAATAGCGGCATAATCTATTTTAAGATGGAAGATGCCGAAGGCGCCTTACTTTGACATTGTTAGAATTAACCTTGATCCAAGCAAAGAAGGTCTTTGATCACAGATCCAAAGAAACAAATCCTTGTAGTGCAAACTTACGGTCCGATTCCCCTTCCTTCACTATAACCTTGCTCTGCTTATCTCTTTCATTCTTCAGCCATGTCTCCTATTATATTGTCATAATGTGCTGGCGAATGCTATCTGCTGGACATGCCGCCGATAATTGCGATTTGCGAATGAACCTCCGGTCCAAAACTCCACGGAGCCGTGAGTGGCAGGGAGGAGATGNATAATGTGCTGGCGAATGCTATCTGCTGGACATGCCGCCGATAATTGCGATTTGCGAATGAACCTCCGGTCCAAAACTCCACGGAGCCGTGAGTGGCAGGTAGGAGATGTGTGAATATGTATTTTTGCTGTTTGGATTTGTTGGGTTCCGTGCAATTTTCGGTGGCCAATGATCCAGATTTCAATTTTTTTAATCACCGGATTCTAAAAATGATAGAATGTTTCAATTAATCGCCAGAAATACCTTGTCCGCTGTCTTTTCGGGACGTTGTATTTATCGTGCTTCTAAGTTAAATTTGGATGAAAAATTAAATTAAAATTACAACTCTTTAACCTTATCCCCTTCTCCGTTGAAATGGCAACATTTTCTCTGAACTGTATTTTTAGAACTCTATTTGGCATCTATTCAGTGATGCTTCGCCAAAGTCAGAGGCCTTATCCCCTTATCCGTTGAATTTCTGTGAACTGGATTTTAGAACTCTATTTGGCATCTAATTCAGTGATGCTTCGCCAAAGTCAGAGGCTATGGCCTAGATATGGCTTAAACATCCTTAATAATGTTCGGACTGTTTTGGATTCTATTTAGCGTATAAAGCTAAAAACAACGTGAAATGTTAGAGGGCGACGTTTAGGCTTGATGCTTTCAATTTGAAGTGCTTTGATTAATTAATGTTTAGGAGAGTTTTGGCCATTATAATTTAATGTCAACCCAATAAGATTCCAATACTGGTTTGGAGATTTATGATTTAACAACGATCGCATAAGATTCCACTGTTTGGAGATTATGATTTAACAACGACCGCATAAGATTCCAACAATGTATAGAGATTTATGATTTAAAAAACGACACCAGTAAGATTGCAATATTTTATATTTTATAGAGATTTATGATTTGAGACCAATTCCCATAAGATTCCAATACTGTACATATATGTATAATTTAACAGCAACCTAGCGACCTGGTTAAAAGATAAAGTTGAATGAAGAAAAACAAGCATATTGTGAAAACTGAGAGAGATAAAAGTGTGAGAAGAGATTATAGGTGTTGTTTATGACTTAATTAAAATGTTTTATTTTCAAAGTTATGTCTAAAATAATAATGTTGAATATATAATTAATTAAAATGCGTTTTTAATATTTTTAAATTCAAATAAACGAAATTTAAAAATTAAATAAAAATCATACATTCAAATGGGTTAGGTAATTGGTAAGCTCTTGGTAAATTAAACAAAAGGGAAGTTTAATCATAAAGCAATATGTGGGGAACTTTTATTGAAATTTCGTATAATAAAATTATATGCGTGACCAGTCTGCATATTAGATGCTATTAGATGCAAGTCGCGATTGTCTTACGAGTTGGTGGGCATCAGGCCCTAGTTGTTAGAGCTATTAGTCGCGAGTCGCGACTGTTTGTGGAGTTAGTGAGCGTTAAGCTATGTCTGCGACAATAATATGACTTGGTTTGTGGGGCCCTGCCTTCTGTAGGTTCGGAACCGAACCATCAGCCGAAACTGAAATTCATCTTCCCCCAGCATGAGGAGTTGGTTTGTGGGGCCCTGCCTTCTGTAGCTTTGGCACATGTCCATCATCGCCCAGTAAATAACTGATTGCTTCCCTCAACTAAATTCGTTGCAGAAGAGCTCAACCATCGAATTTTGCAGACACAATCGTTTCCAAAATTAGGCAAAGGTGTTCGACATTTTCTCCTTACGTTGCGGTTTGGTTTGTTCCATGGAGAGTTCATTGTACAAGATTTATAAGAAATATCTTGAAGATAATGTGATAGGCTGGAAATTAAGGGTAGAGAGCATTTGAAGTCAAAATGTTTTGCAATATGCTTTACATTTATATATCGCAGGAAGAATTTATCGGACTTTCGGTCTTTCATTATTGCCAGAGATTTTGCAAATATGCTTTACATTTATATATCGTACAAAGAATTTCTCGTATTAGTGCAAGAAGAAAGAGGCTTGAAGTGATGAAGAATATCTGGTATTTTTATGTGTTCTACTTTAGACCACAACAAAGAAAGGCAGCATATAGAATCTTTTAAGTTTTGCTCTTTTTATTGTTTACAATTTCTTCCTTTCTTACTATTATGTTCTTGAAATATAAGATCTTAATGCAACAAAGACGGGATCATTTAAATCGCTGTTCCATTTAGAAGATTGATATTGCAGGCCTTGCCTGAATGCAAAATTTTACTCTTAGATAGTCCAGATTTTTGAAGTCTTCTTCATTTTGAACATGGTATTCTGGAAGTACGGAAAGATTGGCCAATCTTTATAATTCTCATGAACAAAATCTTTTGTAATTTTCTTCCAACCTTGAAATTTTATGAAAAAACTTCATATAATTCGATATTGAAAAGGAAGAGTATTTATTTTTGAAACAAAGCAGGAAAAATCGCTAAATGGTAAATATTAGCCTTTTTGGCATCTGGAGCAGATCGACTTGGAAAATGAAACAGGATTTCATCCTTAGCTGCAGTGCGCTTACTCCAGATGCATCATTTATTTTAGTCTTTACCATCCTCCACGATTTATGCTCTGTGTTATGTGATTTCGTTTTGTAGATGTTAGCTAGAGTCAGATGCCAAGGAGCCGTATTTCCACACTAGCAATCTTTGAACAAAAACCAAAACCGCCAGAGAAACAAATGTTTATAGAGCAATCTTAAAAAGTAACCATAAGGTTGATACACTTACCATTACATTTAGCTCTAATTTACCATCCTTACCATCAAAAATTATACTCTGAGACTCCCAAGGCCAATTCTAGAGTCCATAGTCCATGTATTTGCTCTATTGTCCGTGCATTTGCTCTCGTTTTCGTAACCAGTCATTGACGCCTGTCAGCGTTATGGAATTCATTCACCTTCATTTAGGAGTAAAAACTGGCAAGGTATTTTCTTGACTCTTAACCTTTTTTCTAATGGTTCCAGAATCACTCTTGCGATGTTGTCAATGGTGGCTTGCTAGGTTGGTGAAAGCCGGCGGCTAAATTAGCGCCACCAGGATTCAAGTTCTACCAAGGGACATGCCAGTACTTGTGTGCATTTTTAGATGTGCTCCAGTGTGCACAACAGCGGTGGGGCAGGTGCAAATCCTGGGTGCTTTTGGTTACTAAAGAAAATTCTCGATGTTCAATCCTTCAATTTTTTTCTAATGATTCCACCATACAGTTTGTAGTGCAATCTTAGAGTCTGATTTCTGCTAATTTCTTTCCATTTCTCTTATGCTGATCTGCTTCTTCCTTCAGCCATGTCTCCTATTATAGTTGTCTTAATTTTTCTGGAATATTAGACTTGATCTTTTCCGTTTAAAAGGCAGGTTGTCAGCCATTTGCATCTCTTTATTCAATTCTGTAATTCTATTTTCTTTTTCCCAATTTTGTTAAATGTTCTGTTTTTTCTGTCCATTTCAAAGGGCTTTTTAATATTTGTGTTTCTCACCATGTCAAGACAGTTTGCTAATTTCTGTGCAATTATTTTCTGAGCCTTTATATCACCGAAATGAACTCCTAAAGTCCTATTATTTTTTCTTAAATTTTGATAAACGTCGATGTTTACTTTTAGAAGAATAGATTCGATATACTAGCTTAGGTCTCAAAACACATTAGAAAGAATACATAGATATAAGATGCACAATTTTCTATCGGCAATGTTCCATCCCATATAACATTGTTGAGTTGTTGGACATTGTCAGAGTTGTTGGTGTCCTCAGTATACCTCGCTTCAGAACTTTATTTAGGTTTGAGATGCTTATATCAATTATGCTTCTTGAAACCGAGAGCCTAGATGTGGTTTCAAAATGATTATGTTTAATAGCTTTAACAATGTTCAAAAGCTTAAAATATCTATTCCTGTACCCTATATAATTTCTGTTTGTAAAAGGTATAGCTTTAACAATTTTCAAAAGCTTAAAATATCTATTCCTGTACCCTATATAATTTCTGTTTGTAAAAGGTAGTGTGGTCTACTGCTTGCATTTCAATATGAATATAACTTTATTTTAAACTGAACTGGACAAAATGGGCCCATTTTTGTTATGTGTTTAATTTTCATGTAGAAGGTGGAACATTAACAGAATTTCAACATAGGGATATGTCACTTTAATAGGATAGCTTGCAACATCAAATAGATAACGACAACAAGTCAAAGACATTTCATAATGCGTAAATTACCACTGATGTTAGTACCAAAATGAAGAATGATGTTGTCACAACAACCACCTCAAACCTAGCTTTTCGATTAGCAATGCTTTTGGTGTCAGTAAAATACAAAGATGAGAACAAATTTCTTTCTAAATTAAAGCAGGAAAAACTTTTTGAAGTTTATCAAGGAAAGAATTCTTTGAAACTGTATGTTTGGTTATTTGCTGTTAAATACCTCAATTAATTTTCAAAAGAATGGAAGTCTTAGTGGGTTTATCTTCTCTGTTTTTCTCTTGTAGATCTTTGATTTAACAAATATTTGGCTATTCTCCATCTTGGTTCTTTAACTGGAAAGAACAAGAAATTTAAAATGGTACAATCAAGCCTGGAAGCACCACTTGTGGACTATGGCATCAATAATTCCTCCAAACGCTCCATTCGGGGAATTGTCCAAACAACATTTACATGTAAGTAATAGGCACTTTGTTGTTTTTTCCTTGTGATAATTATGATAATGACTAATTTTTTTAAATAGTAACCATTCATTTTTTTTATAATTAAATATAAGAAAGGATTACATTTTTCATGCCCTAACAGTAGTTGGTGTGCAGTGCACTGCAAGACAAAATATAAGGAAATCACTATTTTAGTAAATCTTGCCCGATCTTAGTTCTCTTCAAAGCTTGGAATCATATATGTTCTGAGATGACCCCCCTTTCTTTTCTTTTCTTTTTTGGATCTTTTCAACTGATTTCTTTTCCAAACTGTGATATTACTTGGCACCNAAGCTTGGAATCATATATGTTCTGAGATGACCCCCCTTTCTTTTCTTTTCTTTTTTGGATCTTTTCAACTGATTTCTTTTCCAAACTGTGATATTACTTGGCCCCTGCCTCTAAACCTTCCAGAGCCTCTGATCCTGATGTACTTTCAATGGGTGTGGTGCCTTGTTTTTGTTTTCTTTTCATGATTTTAACCATCCTCCTTGTTCTTTTCTAGAATGAACAATAGGAAGGGGATCTACACTGAACTGCTCTACATTAGCACTCCCTCCATGGGATTGCTTCAAGGAGCCCCTGCTGCTTCTTCAGTTTCTTCTGTCTTGGAGGCATCTGCAGTGTGAACTTTCTATCAAGTGGTGGTGTTCTTCTACACCCTTCGACCAAGTAGGGCTACAATTCCACGTTCTGATCTTTCTTCCTAAAGGATTTCCTTTTGTAGGGTAGAAGCTATTCTATTAATACACAGGAAAGTAAAACAAATCAAAAGAGGGTGAGGCCCCTTAGAGCCAGGCTACCATTCTGTAAACAAGCCAAAAAATAAGGCCATTGTGATCTTTAACTCCTTCTGAGATCTGATGAAAACAAAACCTAGTTCTGACCCAAATTTGGGCCTAGAGGCCACTATAGTGTAAAAGAATAGCTTTCCTTGCAACCCAAAAGCTAACAGTAGTCTACAAACTTGCAAGCTTGGAATCCCATAAACAAAGAACTAAAACTACGTTGTTCATGTAAACAGAGGGACAGAGAGGAGGTCTAAAGATCATTCTCGGACTTCAGTGTCCAGGTAGATGAGATTTGTAGGGGCTCTGGCTTCCATTCCATTAGCTACAGTGACTGGATCCTCCTCCTTAGCAGCCTTTTTGACTCTAGTGTCTTTTAAGTTTTCATCCGATTGATGAAGACACCATATTTTCTTTCCATTTGTTCATGATTTTCTAGCACTGGATTGATTTCTCTCCTTTCAATACTGGAGTCTACCATTTCCTTTACATGCCAATAAAAGTCAACTATCTTGCGTATTTAGAATCTCTGCCTCTGGAATGGCTCGGGTTAGGGGTGATCTTGCCAAACTCTTATTCCACCGTACGGTTAGGGATATGAGCTTGTTTCTGCCCAATGCTAGATTCAATAAGCTCAATTTGTTTCTTGGTATTCACTGAACGACTGAATTGATACTCTCTGTGAATGGCCACAATTTTAACTTTCCTAGTTCTGGACCTGGGGGGTTTGCTACTTCTCTTTCCTTTCTGTGCTTTCAGTGGCTTGCCTCTTCTCGTGTGTCCTTGTTCTCCCATATTCTCTTCTAGACCTTTTAAAATCAACTAGGGTGGAGTGCAATCCATCCTTCCCAAACTTTACCTGCAAAAGATGAGATGTCATTAGGCAAGCCATTAGCAATATCCACTTCCACACCAAATTGGCATAGATTTCTTCTTGAAGAAAAAGATTTGAATTATTCACAATTTCTTGTTTGGGTAGCCCTTGGATATCTTACAAGACGGATCTTTCCAAATCTTAGGGCTTCTTATGTATATCATCGATAGATGTGCTTGGCTCCCAGTAAAATTGAGAAAATTGGTCCATCCTTGAAACTTGAAAATGTTTTCGTTGTTCTGTTTCTACTTCACCTGTTTGATATAACTTGCAGACATTTTATTGGCCTCTCTTGTCCGTATTTTTCAGTCTGTTTGACATCATCATGTAAGTTTGTTTTAGCTTTTTGCTCATTACTTTGCATTTCTCCAAGAAATGCATAATTGTTGATATTCTCATACTTTTAGTTCATATTAAAAGTAAAGTTTTACACATAGGGATGTTTCTTTGTCTATTTATTTGTCAGACGGTTTATATTTCTGTCCTTTCACGGCAATTAGAGGCCTTTCTTGAGATTTTGGAATTCACTTTTAACCATATTTTACCTTCTCATCTTCCAGAGTTTCGTTTTTCCAAGGTTACTTATCTTTATCTGTACATACTCTGTGGCCTCATTGACGGTCTGCCAATTTTCTGATTATGATAGTTGTCCATAATGTCTTTGATGATGCAGTGTCCTTCGCTAAACAGATCTTTATTATTTGCCCTGTCTGGGTAGTCTATTACCATGTGCTCTCTGATGGAGTCTGTTACTCCTGAAAATTAACATAATTTCTCTTGCCATGGTCAGCCATTCCGCCTACAGTTCAAAGGTGTACATGAAAATGATACACTATGAAGTAATCCCTTCACAACTTAGTGTGGTCCATCAGATATTTTTCTTTGTTTCATCAATGGACATGAAAATGTCTCAGTAATATCGTATTCTTCTTCCAATTAGTGTCTCAGGCTTACAACGAAACAATTGTATTTCATATAAGGAAGAAACTCTTTTGTTTTTCAAAGATACATTTTTGAAAATTTGTTTTTTGACCTCAAGGATGCTAAGAATTGCTAAGATTGTTATTAACTTATTCATTATGAACTATGCATGTGTTCCATTCTTTAAGTAATAATCTTTCTGATGCTTGCTCTCTGGTGTTCTCAAGCCTCATTGGATTTGTGTAGGAAGTTAAAATATATCAGTAAGACTCACGGATTGTAAGGTGCTAACACTTTCTTTTTTTATTTTTTGCAGTGCTTCTAGTGACAGTGATTGCTCTTGCTTGCATTTTTGCTTTTTCCAACTTTGATAATAGCAGAGCATCACTTCAGACAGGTGGTCAGTTTCAAAAGGAAAATGGTGACATTGTAGAAGCAGAACATGGGGTGGTTGCTGCAGATGATGAACGCTGCTCTGATATTGGGATAGACATACTCAGAGAAGGGGGGCATGCAGTGGATGCGGCTGTAGCAACCTCCTTGTGTCTTGGTGTGGTGAGTCCAGCATCAAGTGGCCTTGGTGGAGGTGCCTTCATGCTATTAAGATCTTCAAATGGGCAGGCTCAAGCCTTCAACATGAGGGAGACTGCACCTCAAGCCGCTTCTGAGGTTTTCTTAAGAGCACTTACTCTAGTATATAAAATATCATTTTTTTAATCTCAAAAAGTGCTTGGAAATCGGAATAGCTTTTGTGAAGGGAAGTTATTAAATTTACAAGTTTTCAAACAGAAAAGATATAGATCCCCAAAAGGAAAAGGCTGTTTCACATAGAAACATAGATATAGTTCTACCAAGAATTGAAAATTAGAATAACATATGCAGGAGTCAGTTTGCATACCTAGTTCTCATATGATACAATAAATTAGGTATTAGCCTGTATTTTTGTAGGCTAAACGCACAATATAGATTTCAATTTCCAGAGTTAGGAGCTTTATATGTCAGTTTTCTTTCAATAATATATTTTCAATGTATGATTGCATTAGCTCTATGTTTGAGAAAACAGCCAAGTGTCTGACTTCATTGGGAATTTGTATTTTGAAGTTTGTTGATGAAAGTACTGAAGCATATTTATTTATAATTTCTTACAATACTTGCCTACTGGAGTAGAATTATATGTGTAAAACAGTCAGGTTTATTATTTCCAGTCTTCAATACCCTATACAAGGTTTGAGATATTCATCTTGAATCCTTGATCTTTTCTGACACTGGCAATGTGATAATCAAGATAAATAGAAGAATCAAGGCCTGATATTGAAGTACTCGGTTGTGTCAATAACATTTGCATATTATATTGAGTCAGATAAATTGGTGTCAGAAACATATTTGACGAAGACCTTGGAAGAATAATTGAGACTGGTAAACAGTCCTTATGAGAAGAATAGAATCTATATCCAAGTAAAGAAGATTGCGACTCTGGAAATAAATAGATACTGAACCTTTACTCTACAATTTCTTTGTTTCATATTAATATATCTGCATTAGATGCAATGCTCATTTTCTAGCTGTGCATTAAGCATTAAAACAAAGCTATGTTCCAAATATAGTATTATGACTTATATCAGTATTTTGACTGTAGTCCAGACTTGATTTCAATCATTAAACTAAAAAAAAATTGAGTGGAAGAGAGATGTTGGGTATCATCTCTTCCTTATTTCAATATATTGGGATGCTAACAGGTCTATGAATATGGTAGTAGATGAGATAAGATGTTGAGGGAAAGCATAGATAAAGTATATGCCATTTCATTTCTCCAACCCATTATGCAAGACTTGCATTAGGCTGGTTTCTTCAGAAGTTCACTTCAGCTGTTTTAGCAAGCTATTGACCGCTCCAACTCATTATGCAAGACTTGCATTAGGGTGGTTTCTTCAGATGTTCACTTCAGCTGTTTTAGCAAGCTATTGACCTCTAGTCACGCTGATTACATTTGTCCAGGAGTTCCTGCATGATTTAATTCTCTTCACAAGTTCACACGATTCATTCACTCTTATCAATCATAATATATTAGTTACATTTCTTGGGAAGGTGTATCTTTCGCCCTGAAACTTACACAATAGTAGGGACTCTGGTCAGCATCCAGTTGCTTATCACATGGAGAACCTTTTTAAAAAAGATTAAAGGGAATACCTTAAGACTTAAAGTATATACACAATGGGATGCATCAAATTACTTACTAAGAATTCCACTTTATGATAAGCTATATTTTCATGTATAAACGAATTTTAATGGTCAGAACTAAAATTCCAGTCAAGATAAACTGGAGTTAAGAGTAGTCACATCCCTGAACATTCTTCATGAGTATATATGTTTATATATTACGGCGTTCGTTCCTAAATTTATCCTAATTACTTCCAACTTTCTGCTTGAAATACATTGTTTGCTCTTTCTCTTTCATCTGTCATCAATGTTCTCTTGACAGTTAGCTACAGTTGTTAAACCTTTTTAATTGGAGAAATAATAGTCTGGTTCAAATCTTGCAGGAGTTGGTAATTGTTTGAAGACATAGGGTGAAAGCAATATGTACATTAAAAAGATAATGATTTTCCCAAAGATAATACATTGCATCTATAGCCTTCACAACAAACAATAATACGCTTGAAAAATTCTCCTCTGATTTAAACATTGATTGTATTCTTTGAAGGAGCTTGGTTGCCTGCATCCTTCAAGCCTAGATAGAATGAGAACCATCTAATAAGCATAGGGTCTACAGTCGAAAAAATCCTGAATGAAAAAGGGATAATAGATTTCAACATGAGTCCTGAAACTGTCTTCCTGCTTCTTTCTACTTTTGATTAAAATATCCATTTTATTCTGCTATTTCAACATTCTAGAAAAAACACATTCAGTGATTATCTAATTGTGCATAATTTGTCTTTGTATTATTTATATCATTTACATGTACTTTTGATTGTCCAACACTTCTTTGCCGTTTCAAATTTCAATAATATGGTCAGTGTTACTTTCTCCATGAAACACTTTTTTATCCTCAGAATTGTACCATACTTACTATTTTATTTTCCTCTTTTACTTAGGACATGTATACCAAAAATCCTGCAGCCAAAAAGAAGGGCCCTCTATCTGTAGGTGTACCGGGTGAGCTTGCAGGGCTCCATCTAGCATGGACACAGCATGGAAAACTGCCTTGGAAGAGGCTTGTCCAGCCTGTGATTAAATTGGTAGCCAAGGGGTTTGTCATTTCTCCTTATCTTGCCTCGCACATGAAAAACAATAAAAATGCTATTATTGCTGACAAAGGTCTTAGAGGAGTTTTTACAGTCGATGGGAAACTCCTAAGTGCCGGTGATACTTGCTATAACAAGAAGTTAGCGGAGACATTGCAAGCCATTTCTGATTTTGGACCAAGCGCTTTTTACAATGGTACCATTGGAAAGAGACTAGTAGCCGATGTACAAGCAGCCGGGGGTATCCTTTCTTTTGAGGATATGAAGAACTACAGAGTGGAAGTCATGGATCCTATTTCAGCGGACGTCATGGGATATACAGTTCTGGGAATGCCACCTCCCTCTTCTGGAGCTGCAGGGCTAATTTTAGTAAGTACTTACTTCCAGTAGTACCTATTTACACAGTTGCATGTTTCTCCTGTTTCCCACCCACCACACCTGCATATAATGAATTAATCCACACCAATGAACTCAAAGTGTGTTACTTTTGCACCCCTATAATGCATCCATGCCAAGATGCACCGATCCAACTAAATTTCCTTGTCATACTAGTTGGTTATTTAAAGAACTATCAAACATTCATTTCTGTTTATGACAGGCTCTCAACATTCTTGGAAGCTATGGAACACCCGATGCAGCAGAGGGCATATTGGGCTTACACCGTACAATTGAGGCCTTCAAACACATGTTTGCTGTCAGGATGAATCTTGGTGACCCAAATTTTGTCACAGTCAAGGATCCGTTGTCTGATATGCTTTCTCCAAAGTTTGCTGCAAAACTTAAAAGTAAAATATATGACAACACAACTTTTCCATCAGAGTACTATGGATACAAGTAAGAACTTGACAGTGTTTCTTTGACCCAAATCTGGACATATTAGTGATAGATGTAGATAGTTTAAAGTTTTAAACCCTTCCCTTCCATATGTCTGTAATTGAAGCTACAGTGGAGAAACTTTAGTAGTTCACTGGTACAATTCAGCGAAATCATTTCAATTTTGCTAAAGTACTGTGTTTGCTTTGCAGATGGAACCAACTTAGAGACCATGGTACCAGTCATTTTTGCATTGTTGATAGTGAGCGCAATGCAGTGTCCATGACAACAACAGTGAATTACGCGTTCGGAGCCCGTATGCTCTCTCCTTCTACAGGCATTGTATTGAATAATGAAATGGATGACTTCTCCACACCTACAGAGATTTCTCCAGACAGGCTTCCTCCCGCTCCAGCAAATTTCATCAGACCTAATAAGCGACCATTATCTTCAATGTCTCCTACTATAGTTCTGAAGGTACACTTTGTTATCATACTCTATAGCACACACAAAAACACACGCCATGTGCTTGCTTTGGACATTTGAGTCTCTAGAAATGAAAGCCAATTTAAGAATCAGAACACATTGAATAAGCTTAAGAATAGGAAAATAGAGAACACGGGCTCTGCATATGCCTGCCAAGTTAGGATGCACAGTTCAAGCGAAACCCTATATTCGTGTGGAGATTCAAGCTTATGATTAGGAAAATAGAGAACACTGGCCTTTGCATATGCCTGCCAAGTTAGGATGCACAGTTCAATTAAAACCTTATATTCGTATGCAACTTATTGATAGCCTGGGAATTCAAACCCAGTGAGTGGACTCAGACCTCCACCACCAATCAACCACAGCAGACCAGGGAAGTTACACTTTGGCTCAGGTCTTCACTGCCAATCGATTCCAACCCATGGCTCTGATGCCATGTTGAAAATAGGATAGAATTAGAATCAAACCCATGATCTGACTCTACCACTGTGCTACATTTCCTTTCATGCCAGGCAGTGGCACCCTTATCTGCTCGATGTCAAGGTAGAATCCTACATTCCAACACTAGTATTCTACTTTTACTGACATCTTCTGGAGATGTAGAAAACTCATTTTCAACGTGTTTGTAAACAGATGGTTGTTCATAGACACTTCAAGAAGGACTTGCTGTTTTACATAATATTCAATAAACATTAATGGGCCCTTATTGTTTGCAAGCAGGGCGGGCAATTAGCAGGGGTGCTTGGTGGCAGTGGCGGACTAAAAATAATCCCTGCAGTTGTTCAAGTTTTCCTGAACCATTTCATAAATGGGATTGATCCACTAGTTTCTGTAACAGCTCCAAGAGTATACCATAGGGTATTTTCTCTTAATCCCATCTTTTTCAGTTGCCTTTAGAAGTACATTTTGGAGCAATCCTGTAAATGATCTTGCGTTGTCTAACTAAATATCATGGTTGGGTGTCGTTTTTATGGCAGTTGATCCCAAACATTGTCACGTATGAAAACTGGACGGTTTTGAATGGACAGCACATTGAACTTTCTGGTGAGTCAAAGCTGGGTTTGAGCCAAAGAGGCCATTTGCTAGAAGCACAATCATCAGGTGCCATACTTCAGCTTGTTGTGCAGAACTTGAATAACCCTATAAAGTTGGAGTCAGATAATCAAGTTTTCTATGGGAAGCTGACAGCGGTAAGCGACCCCAGGAAAGCTGGAATTCCAGCTGGGTTTTAGATACTAGACTTTTCTGTCACTTCTTTCCGTACTGTTGCTGCATGAAGATACATAACGCAGGATAAACAAACAACGCGTTACGCCTGTATCATAGATCGTGTAAAATATAGCAATTAATGCATTGTACCACAGCGTTAGAGAGTCTAATTTTAGATCGTCCGTCTATTATTGGACAACTTAATGCACGCTTTCAAATGATTTATTATTCCCCAGCAAGGGTTTATATGGCTTCTATTCAGAGAGTGCAAAGGCCCTGGAATGCCTCTTATCTACTTAGACGGGATCTGTACGTCTAGGTGTTATATAGTCTAAGTACTGTGAGAGATGTATATGATATTGACACTATAACTGATGTTGTGTTCGTTACCATGAAAATAATTGTCATAGTAGCAATTGACCCAGAATTCTGAAAGTCACCAATTGCAATATAACTGGTGGAGTGCTCAGCCATGAGGTGTAGTTCATGTGGTCTTTGTGGGGTTTAGTCTTCATGAGGTCTATGTTCAAACCTCATGGTTTTGCCGCGCGATGGCTGGGTAGCGTGGAGGTTTGATGGTTGACCCTCATAGAAGTCCGGTTTCGATACCTGCGAGGAGGTGCGGGAAGGCATACTACACCCCAGAAAATTCCTGTACGACTACGGTGGCTGGCCGTACTCCTGTTGTTACCACCGGGTCTTAAGGCTAGCCGCGGCCCATAAGTTTGGTATCCACATTGCGCAGTTGGCTGGACGACATAGAGAATTTCTCACGGTCAAGAAAAAAAAAACTCGTGGAGTCCTCGTTACTATGAAGATAATTGTCAGTCACAATACACCCAGAATTCTGAAAGTCACCAATTGCAATATAACTGGATTACGACAGCTTTGGAAAACTAGTTTGAAAATAAAAATAAAAAAGTATTCAAAATTATAATAAAAATTTTAAATTAAAAAATCATATATTAATAAACATTAAATATTTAAAGGGTACTCCCGATAAATTATAACAAAATGACACCAATATATAAAATTGTAATACAATGTTCGAAGTTATAATGTAAATATATAAACTTATTTTGACTTTCATCAACTACATAATTAGTGTTTTGAATTAAAACCAGCATAGATCCAAATCCTAGGCTCTAGGCTCTATCAAGAGCCGAGAGGGATCAAATCTCTCTAGGTGCAAACCTCTTCTTAAGTATTACACTCAATGAGCTATCAACTTTGGTGTGTCCTATATATACCATTGATTTGATTCAAACCAAAAGACACATATTTTTATTTAAGGTCAACATATAATATATTTATTATTAATATTTAATATTATTTATGCCCAACATATAATATTTAATATTATTTTTATTTTGTTATGAACGAACATTACAACATCTCCCCATAAATGGTTTTACAACCATATGCAAGGCCCTCCTAAAACCATGGGTTGTTTAGGAGGCCTTGCACATGGTCTTAAAACTATTTGCAAGGCCCTCCTAAACCATGTACGATAAAACCATGGGTTTTTATAGGAGGCCTTGCACATGGTTTTAAAACCATGTGCACGATCCTTCTAAACCATATACAATAAAACCATGGGTTGTTTAAAAGGCCAACACTTTTTTGCAAATAATTCAATTTTTATTTTATTATTATTTTGTTATGTAGGAACATTATAACATCTCCCCCATATTGTGTTTTTTTTATGATCCACATTTTTGGGGGGGATAATTAAATTTTTAATTTTTTATTGTTTTGTTATTTTTTACTTTTTTATTGTTTTGTTAGGTAGGAAGATTACAACATCTCCCCCATATTAGGTTGTTTTTCTGGCCGACATTTATTTTGTTGTATAATTAAAAAATATATTTTTTTTATTAATAAAAATAACGTTACGTAACATTACATTGTAACGTTACAAGATCTCCAGATCTCCCCCGTTACGTAATGTTACAAGATCTCCCCCATACTGGGCTGTAGAGAGCCTCTCGGCTGAATTATATATTTGAAATTATAAAAGAGAATGGCACTAATTATAAAATTGTAATATAATATTCCAAATGCAAATAGATTAACTTCACTTTATATTTTGACCTTCATCGACTACATAATTGGTGTTTGAAGCAAATATATAAACTCCACTTTATATTTTGACCTCCATCGACTACATAATTAGTGTTTTGAATGATTATGGCATTACTACTCTGGATTAGGCTCTAAATCATTCAACAGGACGATGGTTCTCTGCTGAGGATTTAGACTTATGTGAAGTCTGGAGTTATCAGTGGAATTTGTATATAAAGGGCCTCGATTTCAATAGAATCCGTTTAAGGGAGGAATGTGATAAGCTATTGTGGTCCTTTGGGAACTATGCAGGTCCTATCTGTGCATCTATTGGCTATCACTGTATTATAAAACACTTTGATGAGGAGGAACCTAACCCGGTCTTGACTATTCTTTGGTCTTTAAAGCTTCCGCTGAAGCTCATATGCTTTACTTGGTTGCTGGTCAAGGAGCGTATTCTTACATGGGAACATTTGCAGTCTCGGGGTTTCCAAGGTCCTAGCAGGTGTGTTTTATGTGAAAATCATATTGAGGGCTGTGGTCATCTTTTCCTTTTATGTCCCTTTGCTGTGAACATTTTCAACCACTTCTCGAGCAGTCTGGGCTTTACCTTCTCCCCATAGGACTCTGTGTTGTCTTTCCTGGAACACTGGTTCAACAGTCATGCATCCACTGTATCTTTTCGGTATTTCCCTATATTTTTCTTCTGGTCCCTGTGGCTCCTCCGTAATCACTGCACCTTTGAAGAAGGGAAACCTATAGCCTCCCTGCTTATATCTCGGATTGATAGTCTGTCTGCCCTTTACCCTGTGCCTCCTACAAAATCAAAGCATAGGCTGAATGGCACTAGGCCTGTACATGTTTATCATGTTGCTTACTTTGATGGTGCGGCTCAAAGAAATATGGGAGGTGCTGGGTTTGTGATCTTTATAAGTGAAACCCATTACTATTGTTTTTCTGTGGGCTGTGGTTTAAGTTCCAATACTCGCGCGGAACTGATGGCACTATGGTCTGTTCTCAGAGTTTGCAAGCTGATGGGATTGCCTGTCCACATGATCTTTGGTGATTCAATGGTGGTTATATCATGGGTGAAGAAACTTTCCACCCTTAATATACCCACATTGAAACATTGGTGTGATGATATCTTTTTGATGCTGCTCTTGGCCCCACCAGTGTCCTTCAATCATATATATCGGGAACTCAACATGTTAGCTGATGATCTATCAAAGAAGGCAGTTAAAATGAATCCGGGTCTTGGATATTTCTCGGAATTCTTGGATGGTTTGGTTATTGGGGAGGGTCACTTCTCCCTTTTTTGATGACTGTTCTATTTATTTTGATGGCTGTTATATACACTACAGCAACTGGATATGTGATTTTGTTTTCATTTTATTGCCATTATGCATGAGACCTTCAGCTGGCTGATATGATTTCCTGGGAAGATATGTTTAGAGGACACTCTGATAGAAGGTATATCTGACCTGAATCATTCAGGGATGATGAATAAGTCTGTATATGAACAGACTTAGTCTTTCTTCTTCTTGCTATATTGCTGGCTGTTATGTCTGTGTGTTATGTTTCTGTATGAATGTTGTTCTGTCTTGCATGCTGGTTCAGCAGGTTGTAGTTGTGATACTGTCTGTTGGTTGTGTTTTATGTATGTATTATGGGTTGAAGGACTTCCATATGGCAGGGTGGAATGAATAT
The DNA here is from genome assembly GCA_001517045.1 of Pseudotsuga menziesii. Classification (NCBI taxonomy): domain Eukaryota; kingdom Viridiplantae; phylum Streptophyta; class Pinopsida; order Pinales; family Pinaceae; genus Pseudotsuga; species Pseudotsuga menziesii. The sequence continues at coordinate 341,557 of LPNX010359226.1, read as the reverse complement.
GGACAGCCTGGACTGTCAACAAGCAATGTATAATATGTCTTTTTTATTCATTTGAATATCAAAGACTGGTATTTTTTCCTCTGAAAAAAAAAATTAGTGTTTTGAAGCAAATATATAAACTTGACTTTATATTTTGACCTTTATCGACTCTTTTGAATTAAAATTATATATTTGAAATTGTAAATTTGTAAATGTAACTCATTCAGAGAATGAATCATTTTCCTTCACGACAATGAGATATGTATAAGTGTTTAATAACTAATTTTGTTTCAAACAAAGGTTGTACTCCCGGAAGACTAAATCATTGAGCTATTGTTGTTCCAACGGACTAAATCATTCAGCTATTGTTGTTTCAACCGGTTTTTTTTCTTCAGATGCATGCACTAGAACAAACTCTAATTGTGCTCACATCAAGAGGTGTTCAAAGTTTTTATTATAAACTTCTGCAAAGATTATATTGTCAGAGAAGACTAAACCATTTAGCTATTGTTGTTCCAAGAAGTTTCTTTTCTTCACATGCATGCACTTGAACAAACTCTAATTATACTCACATCAAGAGATTTTACATCCTTTACTTTTGTAATGTAAGATATTGGTCACCAAAAATCTTCTACCAATATGTTGTAATAAGACTCAAAACACATAATCCACGATCAAATAAAGGGTGTCTTTGTATTTAAATAGGCTAGGAATAATGTTTAGGATATAGGGGTGAACTCTGTAGGGGTTTTATGTTTTTAATTTTTTTATGGATTTCATTATGGGTAAGGTTGGGCACTGAATTTGACAGTTAGGATTGTATTTGGCCAATTCAATCGAGTTTGTCGACTCTTGCTCAAACTGGTCAATCCTTTGTTGAATTTGTTGGTTTGTAGTTGAATTGGTTTATCCTTATTTAAACTAGCTCATTTGAGGCTTGAATTGATTGGTTTAGGTCTCATCCAATTTTTTTGGGTGTTGTTCATTGATTTGAGTAAGATGTGGGCTCAAACCAATTCACATGTTGACCTAGACCAAGAAAATTTAAAAATGATGTGAATCTATTGGTGCAAATATTAATCAACCAATTTCAACTAGTATGGAGCTCATACATTTTTCATATTAAATGTTAGTTCTATGTTAAAGTGAGCATCACTATCTTCAACACCCTTTAAAATTACACCTTGACTATGACTCAAACCCAAAACTTGCATTTAGTTTATAAGTCATATATTACTAAATTCTATACCTTCTATACCACAAATAACAATAATGTCAAAATGTAGATTGCTACTTTCAATAATACAAATAAATATTAAAATAAATTTATACTAAAGTAAATGTCAAAGTCAATTTAGAGGTTAAAATCCTAAAATAGAAGGATAGGCACATTTAAGAGAGAGTTGTTAGATTATACCTTAACTAGGACTCACACCCAAAACTTGCATTTAGTTTATGAGTCATATATTACTAAATTCTATACTTTTTATGCCGCAAATTATAATAATGGCAAAATGTAGATTGCTTTTTCCAACAACCTTTTTCATGTTAGTTATATATATATATATATATATATATATATATATAGAAGTCACAAATAAATATTAAAATAAATTTATACCAAAATAAATGTTGAAGTTAATTTAGAGGTCAAAATGCTAGAATAGGAGGATAGTACACTTTACAAGAGAGTTGTTATTCGATACAGGGTGATTTTTGAGAAAAAAGTGAAACTAGTCTACGACATAAAAACAAAACTTTAGAATGAGAAGAGGTTGGAGTTTAATAACAAAATTGATGCTAACATTATTTGTAAAAAAGGATGATTAATGATAGACTAATTATAAATAAACAAGAGCCATGAGGTGGCAATGCCTTTCGCGACCAAATAAGGCTTGAGCCATAGTAGACTACATAGCATTTATTATAATACAATGTTTTCAAACTAAATGTACCTACAATTTGAGATTTTTTCTTAAAAACCCAATGTCCAAAATTGTTTTCCAGACAACAAAAAACTACCATAAATCCAAACAACATCAAGAAGAAAAAAGGCTAGGTAAAAAAAGTAGAAAAAAACATCCTTTAGCGATTCCAACAACTCAAGCTGGGTTTTGGGCTTGAATAGAGCTATTAATGCTTTCCCATGGTCAAAGCTAATGTGGTATGATGGTTTTATGAAACTGAGCAACATATCTAGTGTAAAAGAGTTATCTGAGCTTGTTGTAATCTATGGGATTACTTGAATATAAACAACATAAGTTTAGAAGATAAAGCATTCACATTATATGTACTAGAAAAATACCAAAGAAGAATAAGAAACACCAACAATTGTATTATATTAGAACCATAACATATACAAAGTAATAATAGACTATGAGAATCACGGCTCACCAACCTATATAGATCGTTTTATAGACAGTTATTCGGTTACATTTAGTTACATGGGCCTAATTGACCGACTGGACCGACCCGGCAGTGGTCAGTCAGAGGACCTAATTGGCTGGTTGAATAGGCTCCTCCAACATCTCCCCCACCAAGAAAACGTTTCTTCATCCTAAAGATAACAAGGAGATGTTGTAGCGTTGTTGCTTAAGGTTGTAGACTACTTGATGTATTTAGTGGTTCAGAAGTGATGCATGCTTCTACAATAGATGGGGAAGACAGAGCAAGTCGACGCTTAAAGTCTTCCCAAGTGTGAGAAGCAGTTTGCATGTCCATGCTCAAAGCTGTAAGATTAGATAACAAACTGATTTTTTCAGTTATAGACAGATGTTTAATGTTTTGAAGGTTGGGTCCCAAAAGTTGGTGTTGATTGTTAGTGGCGAGAAGAAGATGGCCAAGCTGAGTCATGGTTGGATCTACCTCAGTCTTTGCAATTTACTCCTGAGTAGTCCACTATTTCTTTTTCTTCTAAAAGTCATTCAGGCATTTCTGCTCCATTTATATTTGTTGCTCTAAGGTTTGGATTGTAGTAGGATGGGCGGTGGCATTTTGCTGAAAAAATCTATGCAAAGTGCTCTTGACTTTTCCCATATCGATGAAAATTTGTCCATACAAGGTGTACCATGTATTAAGGACAGTTTTGGCTTGCTAGGCCTCTACAACATATGCTTTGAGTTCCTTGTTTCATTCCCAGAAAAGGTTGTACATCAACTATTGTTGACACAGATATATTGACAGGGGTTCACTTCATACTGTTGTTAACAACCATCGATATAGACTCCCTAAACATCAGCCCAGAAAGGTTTTACCCTTTCCAGCAACACATGCAGAGCAGGTGCAATCTCACCCAAGATGTATGAGGGAGGGCTTCAGGAACCAAGTTTCTGTAGTGTGAAGAGGACTTCACACTATCTTCTACCCTATCACAATATTACCCATAAATCCAGGATCACAACAAGATACGATGCAATCACACTATTGACCAGATCTACTTATAATCACATCAACCCAGATTTAGATTGACAAAACTATCGACATTATGATTCAAATCTACTTTACCCATACTTAGATCGACAAAGATATCAACATGCATTAAATTAGAAAGTACTGCGATAATCCACATCATGCGCATAACATTAAAGGGAAAAATACAGAAGTAGCATAATCATTCCTCAACTCATCAACATAGATCTCACCCAATAATGCAGAAAAGATTCTATAAAACATAATTTATACCAAAAATCCTCTTCAGATCCGACATAATCCACAGAAACAAGACATTACAACGTAGAAGATAAAAAATGCCAATCCCATTCAATTCATACGGAAGAATCTCCATACAATTGATGCTAGGATTGGATCACAACAGAAAATCTCCTTTATAAAAATATCTTAAGTTGCCCAATACATCATTTTCTTTGTAGATCTACAATTCTAACTCTACTTATATGCTCACTGGGTCGTTACAAAATGATCCACTTGACCGATCTCTAACTAATTCAACCAAAATATCCTTATTTGTCAGTTTCTTTGTCCTTTGTGGTCGACTTTTATCCTTGTCGACGACCTTCCTTTCAATGGTGGTACTGCACTTTATGCGTTCCAGCCCATGCCAAGAGGCCCCCAACACAATCTTGTGGCTCGTCCTTGAGCCACCTTAGCTAGAAGCAACTGGTGCATTTGACTTTTCCTTGAAGTCATCATATTTTGCTCTAACTTGATCGACAGATTGTTTGACCATCACCTTGAGTGTTGCACACTCTCCCACTTTTTTCTCTATTGGGTGCTCCTTGCTCATCTCATGTACTTTGTTCATCTATTCCTTGGTCCTTTTGATCTCTTCCATGGCCCTGAACGCCAATTTTTCTACTAAACCCTGAAGTTTGTCCAACTACGTTGTTCTCCATTGGTGCCTTGTACGCGCCTTGTTAACGCACTACTGCAACTCTTTTAGTTCTAACGCACTGGATACTTGCGCAAGTGGGGGCATTGTTTTAAGTGATCCCCTGAATTTTGGCAATTGTGCTTCTCCCTTGCCAAGTTGCACGTCCAGTTGGTGCAAATGCTCATATTACACCAAGCTACCCCAAAATTGTGTCATCTCCTCTACAATCGTTTGTGTTTCCTTCTCGAGTTTTGCAATCTCTGTTGCAGCATCCTCTATCCCACTTCTCCTCTCTGCTATATGTTCTGGTGGTGTTGGGTACGAATCTAGCCTGTAATTCTTCATTTCCATTCCTTAAATCCATGACAACTTTCCCTAACCTTAATACCTTTACTTTTGTAAACATTTATGGGCTAATCTCAGGTATCTCCTTGCAGGACAAGGTAACCGACCTCTCTAGTCGGTGACTATACTCAAATTCCTTTGTATTTTTGCTGATTATGTCCTCTTTTTTTTCCTTTAATCGATGAAGCTTCTGTTAAATGCTTTGAAATTGTTGTGTGGAGCTAACTAGCTGATCGTTGGTTGTGGATTCACAATCTTTGATCTCCTTACTTGTTGTAAGCTGAATTTGTGCCAACATCGACATTGGGAGCAGGTTTAGGTTGATACCTATCAATTCGTACCCTCGTAGTGTAGCATCTGCATCCTCATCCCCTGTTGTGATCTCCTGTGGTAGAATATGAACCAATCACACCTTTGTTTCGATGTCCACTTCTAACTCCCTTTGAAATGCTCCTTCCAGTGATGTCCTTGTCTCAAGCACTGCATTCGTGAGTGTCTGTAGTAGCTACGTAACCATGTGGAAATATCCTGTTGCATGTTGTGTCACTTTCTCCTAACTCTCCTTGATCTCCATAGTGATTACTTCCAATACTTTGTTCAATTATTCATCGAAAATTTCCACGAATCTGCTCCCCTCCCCTTGCTCGAACTGACGTTTCATCCACGCTTCCTCTTGTTGTTTCTCTAACTCCGAATCTGACAGAGTTGCTGAAGAGGCTTCATCTTGTGAATTTTCTTCATCCTTTGTGTCCTTGTGTTCCTCTTGGTATTTTGGAATGTCTGGGGTGGTCCATATCTTGGGTCCAATAGTTCTTCGTCACTTATCGTAAAGTTTTCCATTCCGTAGGACATTCTTCTATAATGGAATCCATCTCCTAATTTGTTATCTTATATTGTGTTGTAAGCCATTGCTTTTTTGGATATTTTTGTGCCTGAATGTGTATGGCGTGGGGTCCCATCACCAACCTGCATGAAATCCTATGGTACTTCCTTGCGATTTGGTGTATGAGTCACAATACCTTGACTGCTTCCTCCTGTAGTGCATCCAAGTAAAGGTAGAAATGAATGTTGTTGGTGGTTTATATTTCATTGTCATTGAGCGGCCACATGTTTTTATACCTCGTTCCTTAGCAAATGTTGACAACGTCAACCTCCATTCCTTGGTAATGCATCGGTTCCATCCATCCAACCAGCACAATGAGTATTAGTAACCAACAAAAAGTGAATGGCTTATCAGCCTCTTGTACCAATACTGCATGCTCCATCAGCTAGTTCAGCATGAAAAGTGACCTATTGATTTATACGCCAGCTGCGAACTGCTCTGGGATGCGATCACCCCGATGTGCACTGGTTCATGCGATTCTTCTACACTATATTGACCCTCAACAACTTTGTTGTGAGTCATATTGCCTGATCGTTGATGGCATCAATGACATGCGCTCTTTTATCTTTTACTACGACATACTTGTTTCTCAGCTTCGCTGCCAACTTCTTCTCGTTATCCTTTCCTTGAAAGTACCGGGATGGGTCGACCCCCCGCTTTGGGTAGGCCGTTGATCCTAGATACCAAGTCAAATTTAATTGGGATCTTTGTTCCTAGCCACAAATAATAGCCATGGAAGCATTCCAACAGTTTCTTCACACATGCATTAAAATCTGTGGACCATCCAAAATGTGGCATGTGGATGATCGATAGCAACCCAAACCGTTGCAGTCCCAATGCCCATTGTGCCGACTCTCTAGTGATTGGACCTCCGTCGCCATGTGCTCTTTCCTTGTAAGTGCCCTTGGTGCATTCTAGGAATGCCAATATATAATGGTCATTGTATTGTAGTTTCTGCAGTTGCGACACTATATTGGTTGTCAAATGGATGCCCTTAGGTATTGTAGGCATCTTGATGGAATACTTGTTTTTTCCAATTGGTACCATTGGTGCCCCTTCCTTTCTTGATGGTATGTACCCTAAGATGTCTTTTATCGTCGGCCCTTGTGGTTTTCTCCTTATTTTTGTTTCTTCTTCCATCGTCATTGATGGGCTGACTTATCCTTATGCTGCAGCCCCCCTTGTCAAGCTCTGAGTTGTCTTGGTTCTTCTGTCCTGAGTGATCTGACGAGCGACACTCCTTTTCTTCCTAACTGGTTGCACTTGTGCAGATATGATATCTGTTTATTATTCTACGATAGCTACCCTCACTATTGGTGTTTCTAGCATACTAGTGCTCAAAATAATCTGCACCATGGTCTCTGCAAAACTTCTCTTCTCGCTTATGCTTCTCCTCGCTTTGACTCTTCTTCTCTTTTCTCGGTTCCTTTCTCTCAATGCACACAATGGGTCAAACCATTACCATCGGACTAATTTTATAGCCTCCGATCCTTCTGTGCGAGATATTTGAAACATCATTTCCAAATCTCTTGTTGATTGACCAAATCCTTTATCGATTTTTCAAATCCAACGCACGTCTTGGTCATTAAATGCATGTCTTTCCAATTTGTGGTGTCAATTTGTCTGGTGTAATTGCTTCATTTATTGTCTAATTTGACCATTTCATGCCTCATTTGATATCGACATGTTCCAAACCTTGTTGCGATTCAACTTTTCTTGTTGCTCTTCCTTCTATCGACAGATTTTCCTTCAGAATTTCCATTTTTCTTCTTCTTCCATTCAGGGTTGTTTAGAATTGGTGTTGCGCTCGGCTATCTCGATAGGGATTTAGCTTAATCACGTTCACTAGTTTTGGTAAAAATACATCGTCTAACTATTGCAACTACACAGAATCTTTGTGTGTAAGGAAATGTATGATCTATGGACCAATCCAATGCATATGAAGTTTACCTGGGTGCTTCGCAAACTTGTTTTCGTAGAGGAGAACTATATCTCTGCATTGAAAGTGTTTCTTCTTTATGTGGTGATCATGCCATGCCTTATGTCAATCCTTTTCTACATGTTGATGAAAACATGTGATGAAATGATCCTCTTTGAGGTGTACTAACTGCACCAGTCTTTCTTCAATCACTCGTTTGTCGCTCATTCATGTTACTACTGCTATGAGTAGACTAGAGACAATATATTCCATCGAAACAACCGCTTCTTGTCCATAAACCAACTTGAATGGTGTCTGGCATATCATTATTTTATATGTCACTCTGTAGGCCCATAGTATCCCAAGGATTTTCAGGACCCAATCATCCCAATTTGTATCGCATATCTTGGTGAGTGTATTTTCCATTATCTTGTTGAACGCCTCTACTGCTCAATTCTCTTGTGGGTGATGTTAACCCAAAAATCCCGCACTGAGCTCTTAATGTCCTACACCACCCAAGGACACCATCTCACGACCCTCATATCACTCCATTAGACCCCCACACCCTCAAAATAGCCTAAGGATGAAGAAAAGGGCTTAAAACCCCCAAAAAGGAGCCCAAAATACTCTCCTAGGAGCTAAAGCCCTTAAAAATGGGCTAAAACCCTAAAAGGAGCTAAAGTTAGGGTGGAAGGGGATAAAAGCCCCCAAAAGGGGCTAGAGCCCAGACCAAGGGATTAAAACCCTAAAACCCCTAAAAAAGCTATAAAAGGAGGGTGGGGGGTCACTCTCAAACAACTTCTCCCTTGCATACTGTTATGCTGCCCATGGATGCCTTGAGACACCTTTGCCTCTCAAGCCACCGACTCCCTCTCCTCCATCTCCATTGAGCCATTGCTCCCCCCATCCAAGAGAGGTGCTTCCACAAGCTAGGGCATGGTGGCCCATTTCCACTAGAGAAGGTATAGCTTGTCTTTCATGTTTTATTTCTTTGCTTCTTAGTTTTATTTGCTTTCTAACCATTATTTCCATTTGCAGGTTTTATGTTTAACATTGTTTTGCAGGTATTTCAATCTATTGTAGCTTAGGATTTGTTTGCATGCCTTAGGAAAAAGAACTCTAACCCTTGTTTGCAGAGGGGTTCACCATTGCTTCTCTTCTTTCTGTTCTTAGTTTAGTTTACTGTTTTGTCTATTTACCTTCCGTTTTTATTTTCTGCATTTACCCACTAGCAGAAACCTACCCTTCTATCCTATAGATAGAAGGGCGCCATTCCTGCCCCTATAGCAAGGAGAAATCCCTGCTACAGAACTGACGACCATACCAAGTCGATCCCACAGGATCCCTGGTACAAATTTTTAATTTTCAAGTTTTTTAATTTTTTGCCCTAGTTTTCAAAAATTTCCTGTTAAGTTCACTTTAAATCCAGTTTATTTTCAGTTATCAGTAGTGCCGAAGCCTCTGCTAGGAAAAACCAAGTCAATTTGGCCACAGTACAAGTTACTATCGGCCAGATCTGACTCTAGACCACAAAAAACCCCAAATCCGGGGCAAGGCGCTCTTATCGGGGCTAAAAGTGAGGCGAGGGTGCACTCAATGGCCAAACAGGTGCACCCAGGGCGCACTTAATCCCCCGATAAGTGCAACTTCAACCCAGAAACACAGACCGCGACTGTCTGTGGATTCTGTGCGACCCCCTTGCCTGTTTCTGAAAAAATCTTGCGACCCCCTCTCCAGATTTCATTAGAAATGTGTGTCCTGTCAAACAGAACTTCAATTTCAGTTTAATAGAGGTTAAATTTTAGTTTTATAGGACTGTTAGTGTGGCTCAGCCCCCTCTGTCCAGCACACCAGTTCAATTTCAAGTTTCTGTTTTTGTTTTCTGCAATTTATTTCACAAACAATGTGTAAATTCCAAGTAAATCTTAATGGCTTAATCAAATGAATGTAGCCTAATTAAAATCAACCTAAAACAAACTGTCTTGCTTACCCTTCCTCCTCTACCCAGTCATCACCCTCCGGGGTATTTTGGGATACGACGAAGGGCAAGCTCGTATAGATCTAGGCACTCCACTAATATTGTTCCAAACCACTAAAACCGGATGACCTAGAAGGTAGAGGGGGTAGAGAAGGAGGGATTCTCACGACGCTAAGCGTCCTCCTTGTTGATAAACCTTGCATCCGGGAGGTGACCTAAGGATCTATAGATGGGATTAGTCCCATTGTGTTGAGAGCTCAGCACCTTCTCTTGGTTGAAGAGAAATATCAGTGTGAGGTAGACATCTAGTTAGGCCTTACACATTCAAGGTTAAAAATTGTATTTGTTCACAATTTCTGATTATTCAAATGCATGCATACACAATGACATGAAATCTACCATGATGAATTCATAAACCATTTGCAGCTACCAAATACCAGAAAAACAAACAAACAAATACACCATACCAACTAATTAACCCAACTCAGTTCATGATGCTGAGTGAGCCTTAAAATTTACCAATTTACACTAAGTACAAAAAAATCGGCAGTCTTTGAGGACATAAGTCCCTGACTGCTTCAACTATGGGAAGTACTTGGGCTTTGCCTAGAAACTCATTGTGAGGAGTACCACAAGAACCCCAAAGTAGCTGGCCGCTGAGAGGAATTGCCAAGCAAAACGGGCAACGACCCCTTCCGATTGAGTAGAAACACCTGTGAGGAAAAAGACAAGTGCTGTCTTCTGGCAGTCTTGGTGGTCGAGTGACCACCTGTAGCTAATAGGAATCCACTGAAACCGGGGTCCAAACATCATTCCCATAAGTTTCAGACATAAAATCTAACACAATTGATCCTCCACGCTCTTCCTCATGCCTAAGAGGTGAACACCACCATTTGGAACACTCAATCGACACCGTCAAGGCCGCTCTCAGCGATATCCCACACCATCAGAAGGCCACACAGCCTCTGATTCTGATTCTGACCCATACCAGTCTGAACCAAACCTCCTTATTGCACCATCAAGCCCCATGGCTAGTGCAAATCCGAATCCATTTTCTGGCATAACCATAGCAAGTGGACCCATGTCCACATCACAACCTATCACCCACAACTTGGCAAGTGGCCCAAGCACAGTCATGTAGACTATCATCAGTTAGCTGCCACCACCTATAGTGACCAACCAAGCTGGTTGATTAACAGCACACGGGGGCAGTGGCCCTTCCACACACACTGCCCCTCCTACCACACAGGGGGGCAGTGGACCGTCCACTTACATTGCCCCTACTATTATACATGGGGGAAATGTCCCCGCCACTCATACTGTCCCACCCACAACATTTGGGGGCATTGGCCCATCCGCAATGGTGCCACCGCAAGCACCCCCAGTTGTGCAGATGCATTATGCACTTGCAAACCCCACCACCATCACAGCCCCATCCCACATCAACCCGGGGTCAAATCTTCCCTTCATGGCTCGTCTTAACTTACCTGATTTGGCTCGGTTGACAAATGACCCCATCTTCCACCAAGCTTTCTGGCCACCCATGCCAACTAAGCTACCATCAGACATCCCCAAGTTTGAAGGCAAAGCAGGGGAATGTCCCCAAAATCACATAATGACATTCCATCTATGGTGCTCATCCAACATCATCGTAGACGATTCCATCAGGCTGAGGCTATTCCAATGCACTCTTACAGGTGCTGTGGCCAAATGGTACATTGAGCTACCACAGGCCAAATATCTGGACTTCAACTCCCTAGCCTTCATGTTCCTACAGTATTTCCAACTCCCCGTCAGATATTACGAAGGGGTGGAGATTCTGTTATCCTGCCACCAAAGCATTGCCACTCATATAACGAACCACGTCCATGAGTGGCAGCGACATCGTAGTCTATGCAAAATCCAACTTGACGACATGATCTTCTTGGATTGGTTCCTTAAGACCTTACTCCCGCCCATAGCAAAGGACGTCGTGTTTGAACGTCCTCAATCCAAAGAAGAGGCCATACTGAAAGCTCAACAGTTTGACCTTATCTATGCTCAGTCTGGATACCTGTACACCATCATTCCAGACGTTCCCCGTCCGAGTACCTCCTACCGTGATTCACCGGGGGAATCCCATGCCGTGGACGACATCATAGGATCAATCTCCCAATAGCCACAGCCTCGACTGACACCACCTGCCGTTACACCACAACCAAGCAACACTGCTAGTGTTGCTTACTAGAACCAAGCTTCGGACTATGCAAGAATGATGTCTCAGTTTGGAGCAACAACTTCCTACGCACAGCCTATGCCAGCACAACAGGCTCAGGAAATGGCTTGGCCAACATAGAAATATGTGGGGAAAATGCCCACATTTATGGCACCACCACCCCCACAAATATACTATGCACCGCCAGTGCAACCAGTTCAAGCCCCCGCCCCTGCTCCACCCGCTCCATTGGGACAAGTGTTTGCACAACAAAACCATTCCAACCAGCCTGCCCCCAACAATCAGCAAGGGAAAGCTATAAATAACCGGCCCTGCAACCAAGGCAATAACCAACCGTAGGGAGGCAGTCAACAACCAAACCTCCCAACAATGCCGCGACAAACCGGCCAACCCAAAACCCCCCATGACAGAATGCACCAAGACGCAACGCCCCGTTGCGTACAAACCAACCATACACACTCTGTGACGTTTATGGGCACTACACATTCGAGTGTCCCCTCATGGCTCGCGCTAAGCAGGCCATTCAAAACGAGGCCCAATAGGCCGCCAACACGGCAAATCAAGCCCAACCCAACCTAGCACCACAAGGACCTCCCCCCATGGTGCTTCAAAACCCACTGCCAGTCCAAGGATTGGTGGCAACCGCACCCCCTCCCCAGGACAATCCCAACACTCCGGGGGCACCTCCCATGGCCGAAACAGGTGTTCACCACCTGCTAGCCATGACGACTAAAGAGGTCAACTTACAAACTAGACGGAATCAGTATGGTACCACCACCAAACCCACTGACACATCAGCGACATCAACATCCAAAACAATCAACCTACCTTTTCAGTTACCCCCATTCCCGCGCCCCCCCCATACACAGGATTGCCAATAACACCACGGCTAGAGTTGCAGTCAGCTATAGCATTGTGGATGATTTAGCCCAAACGCCAACCGCCATGTCCGCTCTTGAGGTACTTAAAACGTGCCCAACGCAGCGGAAAGCCTTACTAGCCACCCTAGGGGTAGTAGACCCCTCCAACTCCAAGTTGATCACATTTGACAGGAGAATGGGGAACCGTGCATGCCCTCAACCATCGCCTTCCAAATCCCAGTGTCCATCCAGAATTTGGTTGTGCATTGGTGCATAGTGGATGAGGGGGCATCCACGTGCGTTATGTCTACCCTGGTTTGGCAAAAACTTGGATCACCAATTCTGCAACTGTTCTCCACAACTCTGCGAGCTTATAATGGACATCCCACTAAAGCCCAATGAATCTTCCCTCATGTCCCCATCACGTTAGCCAGGAAGACAGTGCTGATCAACATAGACGTCGTCAATGCTCAATTGGAATACAACCTTCTCCTCGGGAGAATTTACATGTACGCCATGCGAGCTGTCGCATCAACTGTCTTCCATCTCATGATGTTCCCCCATGAAGGGAAGATTGTGACGGTTGATCAAATCACCTACCATGATCTGCAAGGGTTAACAACACCTGCCAATGTTATCCCTATCATCACCACCATTGAGCCACAAGGGGTGACCACACACACTAATGTCGTCCCTACAACCAACACTATGGTTGAAAACACACCAGCCTCCCCATTGTTGAATGTGGGCCTTGGGTTGTTTGCCGATACCTCCATGACATCTCCTTTCTCGTTAGTGTCACCACCACTGATACAAAATGAAACTGCGGACTTGTGCATGGTCTCATCCAGCACCACTGCACCCAAACAACAACTGTAGCCGTAGCCCCAACCACAAACACAACATCATTCGCAGTCGCAACACCAACAACAGTTGCAACATCACCTGCAGTAGTAGCATTACGTGCAGCCACAACCACAACTGCATCCCCACATGCAACCAGCAGGGAGTTATCTGGGCTCATCTCTAGTCCATATAATTCCCTTCCTCTTTCCCCCACCTGGTGTCATGAGCAAACTAGTAATGGCCACCTTAAGCTTACCCAACTTTACATTGGGAATTCCGGTGTGGTATCTTGATCCATCGGCTCAACCAGCAATGCCCCAGGTTGTTTTAACCCCGGTGCAACCCATCGCGGTCGAGTCTCACCCTCCACCCAGTCTGCAAAATCCAACCGCTGCACCCAGACCCGCACTGCCCCACCTAAAAAGGGTTAGGGGCAAGAATGTGAAAGCAACCGCAGAACCTCGGCAGATCCCACCCTGTGTCGTCTACGAACAACAGGGCCATCCAACTCAGAGTTTCCATAAAATCCCAATGATCTGTGCACATTTAGATGCCATGGATACAAACGAAAACATCCTCATTGTTGAACTCCCAACCGCACCGATAGTCAGAAACAAGGCATTGAGAACAAACCATGCTTGTGCCCTCTGCGGTTTGTATGGACATTACTCTCACCATTGTCAATACTTGCCCGAATTTTGAATGGTTCTAGCTGACCTCCGTCAACATTCCCTTGATTCTGAAATCACCTTGATCGAAGAAGTTCACCCCCCACCGCCTTCTTCAGACACCATGTCCATTTACATGGTGTCTAGTTCTACAGACCCTCTTGTCTCCACCATCACTGACGGTCCATCATACCTGTCTCTTCCGTTGTTTCCCCAACCACAGCCGCAACCTCAGTTACTAGGGAAACATTGGGGTTCATTCCCAATCAACACGATCCTTTTTCTTGTTCTTTTCCTTTTCCTTTTCCTACTATCTGGGATCATGAGTAAGTCTGTCTTGGAAACCTGCAATCTACAGGATTTCACACTAGGAGATCCCGTGTGGTACCTTAAACCACCTACCCTACCTCTAAGGCCCCAGGATGTGTTAACTCATGTCCAGCCAATTGAGATGATGTTGCACCTACCTTCAGGTCCATCAAAGACTCCTCCTGTCTCCAGGCCTGCCCCTCTTCCTCCAATAGAGACTGGGGGCAAGGCCACCAAAACCACAACCAGTGCCATTTACATGATCTCTAGCACCAGCTGCCCTTCTGTCTCATCGACCGTGGAAGATCCACTTGATCTACCCAGGCGCCACTTACGTGATGATGGAGATATATGTAAGACCATCTTTGGTTCTACCCCATTCCCTTTAAACCATAGTGTGGAATCAGTTCTTCCCATAAAAGACTAGATTTTGTCATCCCGCCTTGCCAATGACCTTCGTCTCGGCAAGGGGGCATACCTCTTTGCTGACTCAGACGGCCGACTCTTGAAGAAGCTGCACAATGGGCTCCACCTCAAGAGAGTCTATGCCTGATATAACCACTATGAGTCCCTTATAGCGTAGTTTTTTCCCTTTCTTGTTTTTCAACATTTTTTAGCACAAGTCAGGGGCAGCACCATCAACTGTTAATCCAAAGTCACTTGAAACCAGTTCGAGACACCTCTCACACCTTCGGGCCCAAATGAGACCATTGTCTCATGTTTAATAAATAAATTTAAGGACCATTTCCCACAAGTCACCTCGATTTATGAGCCATGACATGATGATGCAAGTGTCTACGGACCTGTACTTGTATCACACTTCTCGATCGCTACTCATGCAAGTTTTCGGGCCACCGCCCGTTAAGGAATGTAATTTTACTTTTATTTTTATATTTATAATTGTCTTTTCCACCGCACCTTACATGGACATTTGGACCATCGTCCACAAAACCCTTTATTTTTCTTGCATGTATTTGGCATATAAGTGCCCCCGGACTTGCAATTACATCGCATGTAGTCAAGTCCGTCCACCGCAACACACACACACACGCTCTTGACCTCTGTCTGAGAGCCACCTCGGTTTGCATGCCTCTGCCGCATCGACTTGCGATCCTTTGCCGCGATCTATAATGCACATGTATTGGTATGTTTGAGAGCCTTCTGCTCCGTCCATACTATGTGGATGACCTTTGGATTTTTGTCCACCGTCCTGACATGGGGCATCACCCGTGCCATCGCAATCGGTTGACCACATTGGAGTTTTGTTTAAGCTCTTTTCTGACTCCTTAAAACAATGAAAATACCGCTCGCTAAAGTATAGGAAAGGGCGTCTACATCTCCTCGTTTACCTCCTTTCGTGGACCATGTAGACCAGTAAAATGAAAAGGACACCCTTGGCACATTCAAGCCAATACTATTCCCCTTTGCATAGTTTTATGCTTTCGCGGGCAGAGGGGCCACACTTTACGAAAAAGCTCACCACGGGTTGTCGTTAAGCTCTTTTCCAGCCTTCTCATCAAGAAAAGATTGCCGAGCAAACTTGGTTTCGTTCATGCTCGTAAAAGTCTCTGAATGACCATCCAGTCAGTATAGGTTTAACCTTTTCTGGCCTGATTGGACTACCAACGGCAAAGAAGTCTCCCATCCCCTACAAGATGGGTGAGGTCTCCTATGTATACTTTTATCCTTTTTCGGGAATAGGAGACTACCAACGAAAAAGAGCCCCCACTAGAGTCTTCTTCGTGCTTTCAGACTCTCTAAAATTGAAAGCACCATCGAGCATTTACCTTCTCAGGCTCACCAAAAATCCATGAGATCATACCATAACGGTGTCCCTAGACACCACCCCAGAGAAAACAGTTTGGCAGCATTCCCGCATTGGGTTGCCTTTGTTCAGAGTACTCTGCAATGTGTCTTCCTTAGATCCCATCAATATCAAAAGTGTCTACCTCCTCCAAGTATTTCCCATCTGCAGCGACATCCCCGGTATTACAACTATGATCCCATTTCGATGAGTTAAGTTTCATTTGCTGCCTGGTACGCCCTACCGTCATACTCTAAACAAAGGAAGTTTGAGTCTCCCACACTCCCCCTGCCCCTGTTCAGTTCTTTTCCTTTCCCTGCCCCCCCAATTTAGTGAGTCAGTCCACAGATTTCTTCACACCTTCTAGTTATCTCCCTCGCGCTCCTGGTCAAGGAAACATCATTGCCTTGACTAGGGGCAGGTCTCCCTCTGTTGATGCCAACACACATATTCCAGAGGATAGACCCAGAGGTCCCTGTACCTTGGTTTCATTAACATCGTTGATGAGTTCCTTGGACCACTTGAGAGGAGTCCTTAGTGCCTCTCGGAATGGTTGTTTCTCACATGCTCGACCTCAACTACATCATCGCATCGTTGAGATTTGTACAGGGTTTGGTCCGTACAATATTTGGTTGAAGACCCTAGATGTCACCTGACTCTAGCACATTGATGAGTCTACTCGAGGGACCTAAACAGGTTATGCCCCTTGTCATTTCTGGGTTGCGTTGGAGACAGTGATCAGAAGCCCCAGCAGTGCTTCGATAAACCTTTATGATTGATGCAGCATACCTATACCACAGAGACCCTGACTCTCAATCAATGAGTACATACAGCTCTGTACCATTCTAGATCCAACAGACCGTCAGTCATGAAGATATAGCATTCCATGAGAATTCCATGGGTCCAATGTACTAGATCACCATTGTATTCAGCCTCACATGGAGGCAACCATTATTGTAACATCAGTTGTATGTGATCAGCTCTTGTATTTTAGAGCATAGATCAAATTATTCTTTTGACATTGTCACGAGAATGGGGATGCCTGCCTCATCCATATACATGTCACACATTATTTGTATCTGACCCATTGATGGGAACCGTATTAATACAAAAACAAAAAGCCACCATGCCCCAGCCCCAGAAGCACCACCTCTATGCAGCAAATCTTATGATGTCCGTCAGTCATACGTTGAGCTCCCGCCCTCACACATCAGGGGGCAATCTGTTAACCCAAAAATCCTCGACTCAACTATCAATGGCCTACACCACCCAAGGACACCATCTCATGAACCTCATATCACTCCATTAGACCCCCACACTCTCAAAATAGCCTAAGGATGAAGAAAAGGGTTTAAAAACCCCAAAAAGGAGCCCAAAATACTCTCCTAGGAGCTAAAGCCCTAAAAAAGGGGCTAGATCCCCGACCAAGGGCTTAAAACCCTAAAACCCCTAAAAAATCTATAAAAGGAGGGTGGGGGGTCACTCTCAAACAAATTCTCCCTTACATACTGTTATGCTGCCCGTGGATGCCTTAAGACACCTTTGCCTCTCAAGCCACCCACTCCCTCTCCTTCATCTCCATTGAGCCATTGCTCCCCCCATCCAAGAGAGGTGCTTCCACAAGCTAGGGCATGGTGGCCCATTTCCACTAGAGAAGGTATAGCTTGTCTTTCATGTTTTATTTCTTTGCTTTCTAACCATTGTTTCCATTTGCAGGTTTTATGTTTAACATTGTTTTGTAGGTATTTCAATCTATTGTAGCTTAGGATTTGTTTGGAGGTATTAGGAAGAAAAATCCTAACCATTGTTTGTAGAGGGGTTCACCATTGCTTCTCTTCTTTCTGTTCTTAGTTTAGTGTACTATTCTGTCTATTTACCTTCCGTTTTTATTTTCTGCATTTACCCACTAGCAGGAACCTACCCTTCCGTCTTATAGATAGAGGGGAGCCATTCCTACCCCTGTAGCAAGGAGAAATCTCTGCTACAGGTGATATGGAGTACTTCTCTTGTGTTGTATCTGGAATTCCTCATTCATCACTCTGATTGTCTAGTTGACAAAATGAGCTCCTTAATCACTCAACAATATATTCGAACATCCAAATCGGGTAACCACATTGTCAAAAAAGAACCTTACTGCTGTCACGACCGTGTAATCCTTTACTAGTGCTGCCTTGACCCATCTCGTTAGCTAATCGGTCATAGTGATGATATATCTTGCACATGTTCTTTTTCTTGGTGAACTGATAGTTCCCACGAAATCGATTTCCCATTTGTCAAAAGGTTATAGTGTTACCTACGATACTAATGACATCTCATCTCTTCGTGATGGTTTTCCCATCCTTTGACATACATCGCATCTTTTGGCATAATCTACGACATTGCCATGTACTGTTGGCTACCATAATGCAACTCTGGATTTTTTTCTAGCAGTCACTCGTCCTCCATAATTCTTCCATACAATCCCACCGTGCGCCTCTGCCAACACTCTTTCCTGCTCATGCTGAGAAATCTATCCATGTGTGAAGGACTCTGAGAAAGTGTACATATCGACCACAACCCTTACATCTGCACCATGGGAGGACACACCTACCACCATGTGAGAATGGCTCTCGTGCATCTTCATCTTCTAGATCCATCACCTCCCCTTGGGAGGAACCTCGATCTGAAGTACACCAAGATTCTCTATGAAGTATTCAAACTTCACTCTAGCTAATGGATTGGTCAACATGTCGGCTATTTGCTCATTTGTCGCAATACTGGAGCTTCACTGCTCTTCTCTTCACCATATCCCTGATATAGTGGTACTTGATCTCAATGTGCCTCGACTTGTCATGGAACACTGGGTTCTCGGACAACTTCACACAACTCTGGTTGTCACAGAAGATACAAGTCGCCTCTAACTAGAGATCAAACAAATCAGACAGTATCTTCCTAAGACATACTGGCTCACAGCTAGCTGAACAAGCTGTGACATATTCTGCTTTGGTTGTACTCAGTGCTACGTAGGATTGATTCCTGCTAAACCAAGAGATCACACCTGATCCCATACTGAAGCAGCACCCCGAAGTGATATTCCTATCTAAGGCACTTCCACTCAAGTCCGAATCAACATAACCCTGCAGGTTAATCTTTTGATTTGCGTCATATCTGAGCCCATAATCAATTGTACCCTTAAGGTACCTCAATATATGCCTTGCAGCAACCAGGAAAAATTGTCTTGGATTCGTCAGGAACTGGTTCAAAGTGTTCATAGAAAAACATATGTCTGGTCTCGTGTTCGTCAGGTACATCAATGATCCAATCATCTGACAATATATTGTGGCATCAACTGACTCTGATGAAGCATCGCAAACTAGCTTCAAGTATACTTCCCTTGACCAAGGAAGACTCCATCTACACTCTACCACACCTATATACTATATACTTCCCTTGACCAAGGAATACTCCATCTACACTCTGCCACACCTATATACTGTATACTTCCCTTGACCAAGGAAGACTCCATCAACACTCTGCCAAATTTCCATACCTAGAAAATAATGCATCATGCCCAAGTCCTTCATCTTGAACTCAGAAACAAGCTTCCTCTCTGTATCTGTAATCAACCCATCCTCACCTGTCGCAAATAGGTCATCTACATACAATAGGAGTATCACTTGGCTCCCTTCCTAAACCTTGTAGTAAAGGTTGGAGTCTGCTTTACTCTTGGTAAAGCCCAAACTAGTCAGGAAATTATCCATCCCTCCGTACCATGTTCTGGGCACTTGCTTCAATCCGTACAAAGATTTCTTTAATTTTCACACATGAGTCTTCCTATCATGTGTCTCAAATTTGAGTGGCTGCTCCACATACACTTCCTTTTCCACTACACCATTCAAGAATGTTGTCTTAACATCCATCTGGTGTATCTTCCATTTCATCACTACAACCTCAGCAAGTATTGTTCTGATGGAAGTGTATCTAGATATAGGTGCAAAAGTATCCTCATAATCTATCCCTTCTTCTTGGGAGAAGCCACGTGCCACAAATATCGCTTTAAATTTCTCTATGATGCCATCTGCAACATGCTTGATCTTATAGATCCAGTTGGAAGTCACAACATACTTCCCTTCTGGTCTTGGGACCACATCCCAAACATCATTCTTCATGATTGACTTGAATTCCTCGATCATGGCATCCTTCCATTCTTTCTTTTCTACTGCTTCCTCATAATTGGAAGGTTCCTCATTAATGATGTCACACAACATGGAAACATAATTGGAGTATGGCCTAGGTCTCTTACTTTCTCTGTGTATTCCTTCTGGAGCGCCATATCTCTCTGCATCTAGAATTGCCTCTCGTACCCATGCTGGTTTCCTCTTATGAAAATTCTTCTCATGGGGTGGATCTACAGGTTCTTGAGGTTCTTCAATTTATCGATCATCTTCTAGAGTTGCTTCATTCATTGTTGTATCTCGGATCTTGGGTACTTCTGGTTCTTCAATGTATTCAATAGGTATTTTTCCGGATTTTTTGTATGTTGAGTCTTCGTCAAATGTCACGTCCCTGCTGATATCAATATTCTTATAACTTGGAAAGTATATTTTGTAATCCTTCGAGTTTTCACTATATCCCACAAATATTCCCTTCTTTCCTGAAGGGTCTAACTTCGTTGTTTTCTCCTTTGGAATGTGTATGTACACCGAGTAGCCAATTATTCTGAGGTGGCTGACTTCTGGTTTCTCACCGAAGAAAGCTTATTCTAGTGTCTTGTTGTCTAGTATTCTATGTGGAGTGCGATTTTGTACATACATGTTTGTTCTTGCAGCTTCTACCCATAAATGCATATGAATACCTTGATCATGAATCATTTCTCTTGTTGCTTCCATAATCGCTCTATTCTTCCTCTCTGCAACTCCATTTTTGTGTGGATTGTATGGAGTGGTCAAATCCCTCTTAATCCCCGACTCTATGCATAATTCCTTGAATTCTTCTGATGTGAATTCTCCGCCATTGTCTGATCGAAAGGTATTGATCTTCTTTTCTATGTGATTCTCCACCAGGTCCTTGAATTCCTTAAATTTGCTAAATACTTCATCTTTGCTCAATATATCCAGGTCTTCCTAGAAAAATCATCAATGAAAGAAACATAATATACATACCCACTCAATGAACTGGATGACATTGGACTGCATACATCAGAGTGGATGACTTCCAAGATTCTTTTTTCTTTGATCTCGCTACTTGGAAATGCATTCTTTATGTTCTTTCCCTTTGCACATCCTTTGCTGATTCCTTCATGCTTTATCCAGATTTTAGGAAGACCGTTAATTGCTTTTCTTGCAAGTGATAGTACTCTATAGTGCACATGTGCAAGCCTGCTATGCCATAAAGGCTTGTTTAGGTTGGCCCTTCAGTTTGTATAAGGCTCCCTCTTGCTCTCCAATCACTACTGCATCATCTATGGTCTTTTCTTCTGGCCACATAAGAACTTGTCCATCGACAATAAGTGCAACTCTCATACCTTTTGCATCCAATGCAGATATGGAGAGAATATTCTTCTCGAGTCCTGGTACATATAGAACATCCTTCATCTTCAAATATTTTCTAGATTTTAGCTTGTAAGAGGCTTCACCACTTCCTTTTATGGGGTATTGGTAGTCATCCCCAAGTTTCACTTTGTGAGGTGACTCATGTTCAGATAGATTCACAACGGATTCCTTAAATCCTGTCATATGCTTGGAGGCCCCACTATCTACAAGCCAATCATTGCTCCCATGTGAAACAATACATGTGAAAGCTGAAATCAAAACATATTCTTCATCGCTTGAAGAATATTCAATGTCTCCTATGGTTCTCTTTTTGGGAGGTTCATCATCCTTAGCAGTGTGGGCATGATGTCTCTTCTTGTTGTTCTTCTTATTTTTGTTCATAGGAAAATATCTGGAAAAATGTCCCTTCTCATCACAAGTGTAGCATCTAACATTAGATAGATCTCTTCTGGGTGTTCTAAGATTATCCCTTTGATTCTGGTGGTGATGTTTTTCTTTCTTGTGATAAGAGTGCTCTTTTTTGTTGTTATTGGTGTGTTTTGTGAGAGCTTGGTCTTCATTTCCCATATTTTCTTCTCGAGCTACAAGTCGAGCTTCTTCTTGAAAACATTCCTCCCACAGCCTACTGAAAGTGATTAAATTCCTTCTAGCACAAATTCCTTGAATAAAAGAGTCCCATGACCTAGGGAGACCATTCAAGGTGGTCATCACAACTTCTCCATTCTCTATGTCTTCTCCCATAGCTTCAAGTTGTTTCTTTATTTGAGAGACCCTTGTAAAGTATGATTGTATGGGATCTGCATTCTGGATCTTCACATTATTCAACTTATTTCGCAAGGTTAAGGAATCAAACATCTCTTTAGGTGTCTGTAAGGAAGAAACATGTGGTATAAGGTGATTCTTGATAGAATCAACAATAATCCTCTTTTCATTTACCATGTTCTTCTTGTGTAAGTCTTTAGCCTCACCTCCCTCTGGAACTGGAACCTCTTCATTTATGTAGGTGTCCAATTCATTCTCTTCAAGGACTAGTGAAACCATGTACTTCCAGGCTCAGAAGTTATCAGATCCTTTAAGCTTATACTTAAGCTTTGTGTGGTGAGACATCTGTAATGAAACCTTAAATAGAAATAAAAAATATTTAGATCTTACCAATTTGAGATACCCAGACTAGATTTGGAGCTAGTTTTCTAGTCTGGGGTCAAATTAGGGTTTGACTTTCCTGGAGTTTTACCCAACCAAAAATTTCGATCTTGGTCTCTAAATTTCTATTTTGAGGAGGAGAACAATCCTATGCCGGGTCCACTCTAAAATTTGACTTCTGTGAAAATCCCTAATTTCCTACAGTAGTGACATGCCAAAAACTGAAAAATGCCTAGAAACAGATTCTGCTTCGATCGAAAGATGCTCCCTTTTAAGGAGAGTTAGCCTAGCTTTCTTTCCTTGATGATTTGTGGAGAGAGACCCAAAAATTAAGAAGCCTAGCCTCTGCAGCTTCACTATGCCTTCTTCTCATTTTAGATCTGATACCGTGTTAGTTTTTTTACATTTTATTCAATATGATCTAGGATCTTATTTGAGAGAATAACATGACCAACAAGAATCACAAGAGACAAGAGACAAAGATTTTCCTCGGGGAAACCATAAAGGAGAAAAACCTGCAACTTCCTTAGAGATAGAATGAGCACCAATAGTGAAAGTAAAAAACAAAAAGTATAAAGATGATCTTCAACAACTTCTCTCTCTCCCTTGTGTGAGTTTGTCCTCTCCCTCTCTCTCATGCACACTTGATGAGTGATTGTGTATGTTAAAATAGAGAGTCACTCTCTCTATTTATACCTATTTTCCACTTGAATTTTTCTCCTTGTTGATCCTAGATTTGTTATCATTTTTGGCAGATAAATTACTCATTTAACCACATATTTTATTATCTTTTGTATATTTTATGACACATAGATCATTATTTAACCTCAGGTATGAGTGTTTTTAAGGTTTATATAAAGTTATTTTATTATTATCATTTTTATGGTTTTATTAATTAAAAATAACATTATTGAAACACATTTGATGTATTAATTGGTTTATATAATTGTTTGCAGGTTTTAGAATTTTTTTGGGCCAAGTTAATACGCAAAATGCATTTATCCTGCTTTTTGTATAGCATGTCTAGCTCGACGTCCAAATCATCATTCACCCTGTTGCATGAAACTCGCTGGTGGTTTTCTAGATGTTGAAATGTGTTGCTATAAACTCCAGTACTGAAGCGCGACAGCAAACAGGCATTTCGTTCGCCCTAGATTTGCGCCCAGTGTATCCAGCTCACCTTCTAGCTCGTTAACCAAATTGCACGCTGTTGATAACCAATTTCAGGCATTTAAAACATGAAACAACTGCAGACATTAGAAGAAATTTCAACTCAAAATGGGCCTTTTAACTTTTATTCAAATTCCATGTCATCATGTGTTAGCCAATGAAATTGCTTTAAATTTGAAATACCGTATAGGTCTTAAACACTTTTTTAATATAAATTTGGGAATAGGTATCACAAAAAAACTACTTTTTTGTTTATATTTTTGACATATCTCCCTATGTTTTTACTCAAATTTCAATTGGGAGAGCTTTGGATGTGGAATTAAATTCCGCATCCAACGAGTACCCACTCGGCATACTTTTGACGGACCCCACTACCCCAAAAACAAGAAATACCTGAAAAAACGGAATGATGACGTAGAATTTAATTCCGCATCCAACGAGCTCTCCCGATCGAAATTTGAGTAAAAACATGGGGAGATATGTCAAAAATACAAATAAAAAAGTAGTTTTTTTCTTTTCTTCCTCCAAAATTAATAAATATTATTTTATTATTTTAACTATTATTTTACTAGTTCATTTTAGGAGGCCCATTTTGAGTTGAAATTTCCTCTAATGCGTTTTGTTATCCATGCGTCTGGTGATGAAGCTATGTTTTAGATACTTTCCAGCCTGCGTTCTCCTTTGCTCTCCACCACATCAACCATCCACGTATTGGATTGATGCATTCAACTCACACCCTAGAATATTCGCCACTACACTCTCCTCTGTTTGCCATCAGTCACTTTCTGCGCTCAGAAAGGAACTCATGTGCCACCTCTGCAGATTGTTCATGCTGAAGAGAAGCCTGTGCACCACCTTTGAATACTATTCACAGTGAAGAAGGAAGATACCTGCACGTTGGCCTATGGTCAGTTAAATGACTTTAATATTGACTAAATTTAGAGAGCATTCGACCTCTAAAGGGTAGACTTGCTCATCTCTGTAAATCATTATATAAAGAAGCCTCTGTGAGAGAGCTGAATTTAGCTAGAAAATTAGTTAGTTAGCAGAGTTAGGAGAAGAGTTATTGTTGTGATTTACTCTTGAACATTGTATTTCTGCTCCACCATCTGAATAAAGAGCTGTATGCATTGCTGTTGAAGATTTCGTTTGAGTAGAAGTTAGCTAGGCATCACCCCTGATTGCTGAGAGGGCCCCTCATCAACCAGAGCCGGTTCATTTTCTTTGTTTAGCTTAGGTTTTTTTTTGTTTTAGTTTTAGCTAGTCTAGTTTAATTTCTAGTTTTCTTCCATTAGATTATAGTAAATGCTATTCTATTAATTTTCTGTAATACATTAACTTAGTTTTATTTCGAAGTTAATTAGTTAGATATGCGCATAGCTTGCTTTCAGTCATTTTGTTTCCAGCTATTTCATTTCCAGCATTATTTTCAGTCTTTGTTTTCAAAGAATATAGAATAAGTTGCTTTCATGAATTTAGAATAGATTCAATTCTGTTATTTTCTTTCCTGTTTTGAATTTATGTAAGTTAATTTCTAGTTTATTTATTAGTTTAATATGCAATGATTCCTTTTGTTCATGAATTAGTTCAATGTTAATTTGCTATTAAATAGGTTTATTTATTGTTCCGATGCATTAGAATTACATTTGCATGACTTCAGCTGAAGATTGGTTCATTTAGATTAGTTTTTACCATTTTAACTGTGCATCCTGTCATTCGGATAGCCTGTTCAGTCTATTATTCAGCCACCCCTTTCAGACCCACAGTTCAGTCTGTCATTCAGCCCTTAGTTTTGTTTTAAGTGTTTTTATGTGTTTTAAGATTGTTTTTAGTTTAGTTTTGTGAATGTCTGAATTATGTTTTGACTGTCATATTTAGATGCTAGTTTTGTTTAACCTTAAAGTTAAAGTTTAGTTGTTTTAAATTATTTATTAAAGTTTTATCATTTTCCTTACTTCTTTTACTTTGAACGAAGTTTAAGTTATTCTTAAGTTTTGTTTCTTATTTTGTTTTATTGTTGTATTGTTTTGTGTTTATTCCTTTTAAATTGATTTATTTGTTTGTATGTAAGATTTAGTGTTTTCCTTAGTATGTTTTTAGGTTGTCTTTTTTATGTTGTGTTATTGTTGAAAGAACTTGTAGGATAGAACCCAAAGACATTTCTTTTATCAAGTTTTCTACTTGCTTCTTTTTAAGTTTTTTTTATTAAGTTTTCTATTTACTTCTTTTAAAGTTTTCTTTATGTTGTTTTGTTTATTAAGTTTTCTAGTTGCTTATAAGTTAAGTTCTCCTTGTACCCTAGTTTTCCATTTGAATAGTTAATTGTTGATTATATTTCAGTTTAAAGTTTATTATCAATTGTTTAGTTTATTAGTCTCCCTCAGTTTAATTACTTTAATAGTTGCATTTTTAAGAGTTTGAATTAGTTTTTCATTTTGAAATATCTTTTGATCTTTTGTTTGTTAAAATATTTACACGACACCCTCTACCTTCGCATATATTTTGTGTCAACTCTAAGTTTACCAACCCCGATTGATAATTAAAGAATAGGTGGATTAATTTCGACATAATAACACACCTAACACTTTTGGCACCGTTGTCGGGGAGTTGTTCTATAAGGTAGAGTAGAATTATTTATGAAGTTTAGTAATAGGTTGGTAGCGGGGGAGCGGTAAGACGAGAGGTAAGAACCTGCGCATCTGTTTTAACAGGCGCCTCCAAATCCTGCAACAGTAATAGCATATGTTTTCTTTAGTTTAAAAGTCTTTCATGAGTAGAATTAGAGATCCCGAGGGTAGATTTATCAACACCGAAAAATTTATTGATGTCTCTACTAACTACCGTAGGGGACGTAATTCCCCAACTACTAACTCACCAGAAAGGTATCGAAAGACGCCTATAGAAAGTAGTTCTACCCTGAAACCTAAAGAAATTCCCTTAGAAGATCTTACTGGAAAATCCATAGAAGGAGAAGGAACCTTGGCAGAAGGTCCTAAGGACTCCATTCCTGAGGAAGTTCCAGAGGATCAACCATTATAAATCCCTATCCCTCCACTAGTTTCAAATCCAATTAACACAACTTTTTCACTAGTAGGAGATCTGAATTTTGTTGACTTTGTTAATCCTGCTCAAGTAAAAGCTCTCTTTGGAACCTCAGTAGATCCAATTATTTCACAAATTGAAACTTCTACAGTAGAACCTACTATCCCTCTAGGATTCAATAAAAACACTGTTGATCAAAGGAAGATCTCTCCCAAAAAAGAATGTTGGGACACCCCATTATCACCTCGAAAGGAGCCTCCTAGGTATATTTACATTAAGAATCCAGCTTATATGGAGAGATGGGGAGAAAACAAAGATCATGATGAAGTTAGAAATGAAGAAGGAGAAGGGGAAAATTGAACCGAGGCTACTTTTGGGTTCCCTATCTTAGATACAATGTAGGATGTAACTATGAAAAACATCTATCCTTCCTCCTTACCTACTTTCTATGGAAAAAGTAATGAGGACCCGGACACATTCCTGTTCGAGTTCAATATCCTTTTTAGGAGTTACAATTATCTACAAGACACTCATAAACTAAAACTCTTTCCCGCTACACTCAATGATTCTGTCTTGAGATGGTTCATGAGATTAGGAGAATCTACTATCAGGACTTGGGACGATATGAAAACCTCATTCTTATGAAAATATCAAGAATACTGCAAACCTAAGGACTCTCAACATGATATATTCAAGATACAACAACTTGAATACAAGAGCCTAGAGGACTATGTCAAGAGGTTCATTTATACATTACATAAGTCTAAATATAATGACCTCCGAGAAGATGCAGTATGTACACTTTTCCTTAAGGGGATCTTCGAGGACTTGTTAGAAAGTCTTAATCTCATGGAAACTGGCGATATTTCTCATAAAAATTTTGTACATATCGATGGGATGTGTAAAAATTATTCGAGGAGCAGGGGGAAAGTTGCGAATTTTTTTTGAGAACCTTTTAGTAGAAATATAAGAGGAAATGTTCCTAGTTCAGGAGGTATTACAAGAGTAGATATAGGAAACCTACTGGATAATTTTAAGACTAATATCTTAGGAGCAATGGGTTCTCAACTAGATGCTTTACAAGCTAAGAAGAGGCATGATGAAGAATGAGCAGCAATGAGTATCTTTTGTCCAAGATGTAGAACTAAACATCCCCAACGGGAATTTCCATTAAACAACATCTCTGTATGTCACATCTGCACAAAAGAGCATCCAATAGATAACTTCCCATCCTTTCCTGGGTTGCAAGCCATGTATAAGAGTGGGGATGTAGCTGAAACATCTAGGAGGCCTCCTTAGCAACCTAGATACCAACCAACATATCCCAACTTTCCACCACAACCTCCGCTCTATTATCCCCCGTATCAACCACCTCAACAATGGAACAATTCAAGATGGTAGAATTGGCCACCTCAGTATCCTCCTCCTCAACTTCCACAACATAAATATTGGTCACAAGGATGGAGAGGACAACCATATCCTCAATCACAACCTGTCCTTGCACCTAATCATCCTTATCCTTAGAATCAAACAAATTTTCAGCAAATGACGCCTGGATTTGTACCTCCAGTTCTTTTTATCACACAACAACCTCATCACTTTCAGAAATCAAATCCTCCTCGACCGCCATTATTACCTGCATAGCTGATACTTAACCCTAATAATAAACCAACTCAAGCTCTTAACAACATTGAGTTGGAAACTCTTCCCTCATACCTTATATCGACTATTCTTGTACATGAAATTCAATTACAATCGAGAAGAGTTGTGAATAATAAACCCAAGTCACCAGTCATCATTCAGGAACCAAACAAAGAAGAAGAAGATTCAAGTGAACCTGTGAATGATGCTATTTTGGAGGATGTGAACATTCTGAAGGTTCCAGTACACACCCATCCTCCATAAGAGACTATTCAGGAGCAAATAATTCCTCCATTTCTAGAAAGATTAATAAGAGAAAGACCTGCAGTTCATCCGGAGCATAACATTTTGAATGAATTAAAGAACATCTGTATTAAAATCCCTCTATTACAAACTATTAAAGATATACCAATCTATAGCAAGGTAATAAAAGAGCTTTGTATTAAACGTCTAGGAAAGAAGCAAAATGACCCTCTTACAATTCATGTTATAGGAGAAATGTCTAAATGTATGACAGGTTAGTCCCGGATTGCAAAATATACAAATCCAGGAGCCCTAGTAGTGTTTATAATTATAAACAACACCACCATAGAGAATACATTAATCAATTTAGGGTCTGCTATTAACATGATGCCCACCGCAGTTTTAGAAGTTTTACAATTGGGACGATTTCTCCGACCTATTCCTTCCATCCTAGAACTAGAAGATTGCACTATGGTAAAACCCACTAGAGTCCTGGATGACATTGTTGTATCAGTAGCTTCATGGGAATACCCTGTTGACTTTATAGTCGTAGAATCAAAGGATCCTTCTAAAGGACATCCTATTATCTTGAGAATACCATTGTTAGCTACTGCAAATGCTTTTATAGGGTGTAGGGATGGGGAGATGACTATTTCCAATGGGTTGTCCACAAAAAGACTTATTTTATACCCGCCAACACAACCAATAACTTAAAATTCATGGTGGTTAAATTGTTCTTTTGGGTATGAAGACTTTGATGATCTTTCCCTTCCTAGTGATTTTTCTTTAGCACTTCAGGAGCAGACCACTGAGAATGTATTAAACTAGTTTGTTTCTTTGACAACCTATACAGATTTCCCTTAGTCCTTTTCTCAACTCGATCAGATTTTTGGAGATGAGTTTCAAGAGAATATGGATCTCTCAATGTTTACAGAAACACCTTGTTTCTTCACAATTGAAGAGCATACAGGATCATATACCATACCTTGTGAGGTTGGCCCTAAAAAATTCTTACATATAAACAATGTATTAAGTGAAAACCAACAAGCACAACTGCTTAAAGTTCTTAAGAAACAAGTTGGAGCATTTGCATGGGAATACACCAATATGAAGGGTATACACCCATATACCTGTATTCACCATATTTATATGGATCCAAGCATGTCACCTGTAAGGCATCCACAGAGGAGGATGAATCCTGCTCTAAAGGATATAGTAAAAGAAGAATTACAAAAACTCCTCACTGCTGGTTTTATCTATCCCATTTTAGACAATATATGGGTATCTCCTTTAGTAGTAGTTCCAAAAAAAGTATAGGGAAATGGTGTATTTGTGTTGATTTTAGGGAACTAAATAAAACTACACTTAAAGACTACTTTCCTTTACCTTTTATCGATCAATTGTTAGATACTCTGTCAGGTAAACAATATTTTTCCTTTCTTGACGGGTATAGTGGTTACAACCATATTTTAATAACACCGAAAGATCAAGACAAAACCACTTTTACATGCCCTTGGGGAACATATGCTTATCAAGTTTTTCCATTTGGCTTATGTAATGCACTTACCAATTTCCAGAGAGTAGCCTTAGGGATCTTTTTCGATCTTATACATGACTATGTGGAGGTATACATGGATGAATTTGCGACCTATGGTAATAATTTTCAAGAATCCCTTAAAAACCTCGAGAAGGTCTTGATCCGATGTAAAGAAACAAATTTATCTCTTAGTCACGAAAATTGTAAAATGTTACTAACAAAAGTTATAGTTTTGGGACACCATGTTTCTTCCCAAGGAATCAAGTTAGACCCTGCAAATATCGAAGTAATTGTTGGCCTTCCCTCTCCCAAATCTCAGAAATAGGTAAGAAGCTTCCTTGGTCATGGAGGCTATTACCGCTGCTTTATTGAAAATTTTACTAAAATAGCTGCACCAATGTTTAAGTTACTTACAAAGGACTCAGAATTCCAGTGGACATAATCTTGTCAAAATTCTTTTGAAATCCTAAAAGCTAAACTATCGGTGGCACTAATACGTAGGGGTCCTAATTGGTCCTTCCCTTTTCACATATCTACCAAGGCCTATGATACGACCATAGGAGGAGTCCTAGGCCAAAAAGAAGGACAAGCACCTTATGCCATCTATTTTATTAGCAAAAATTTGACCCCTACCGAATTAGATTATACTGTTACTGAAAAATAATTTTTGGCAGTAGTTTATTCTATTAATAAATTTTGTCATTATAACACAGGTTATGAAGTTTTTGTACATACCGATCACTCCGCCATTAGATTTCTAATGAATAAACCAATTACCAATGGAAGAGTGACTCAGTGGCTTCTTTGGCTTCTTTTATTGTAAGAATTTAACATTAATGTCATTTATCGACCTGGTAAAGAAAATCTTGTAGAGGATTTCCTTTCCTGTATTCAACATGAAGACGGTACTAAACCAGTTGATGACACTTTTCTTGATGAACATCTATTTGTTGTATCTGTTCAAACCCCTTGGTTTGCAGATATTGCCAATTATCTAGCAACTGGGAAAATACCAAACCATTTGTCTCCACATGAGAAGCATTGTATTATAGTTTAGAGTTCTAATTATTCTTGGGTTGATAACAATCTCTTCCACATTGGTCCCGATCTTATTATTCGATGATGTGTGTGGAAGGATGAAATGACAGATATCCTCCATGCATGCCATGATGGACCACATGGAGGACATTTTTCTGATAAGATGACAACATATAAAGTCTTACATTCTGGTTATTATTGGCCAAGCATTTTTAAGGATGCTTCCAAATATGTTAAAGGATGTGATAGCTTCCAAAGAATGGGTAGACCTACTTCATGTGATCAAATGCCTCTACAACCCCAAGTTATGATTGAACCTTTCGAGAAATGGGATCTTGATTTTGTAGGACCAATTTCTTCCATGTCTCGTAAAAATAAATATATCTTAGTTTGTACGGACTATGCCACCAAGTGGGTAGAAGCTAAAGCTTTATTTAGAGCCACAGAGAAATCGACGGTAGAATTTATATATGAAGAAATATTCACCCGGTTTGGTGTACCTAGAGAAATTGCCACATATCAAGGTACTTATTTTACTTCTAAATTAATGAAAGAACTTACTATGAAATATGGCATCTGACATTGCAAATCTTCACCTTATCACCCTCAAGCTAATGGTCAGGTAGAATCAACTAATAAAGTATTAGAAGCTATTTTAAATTAAGACCATTCACTTACATCATAAGGATTGGGCAGATAGACTCCCTGAGGATTTATGGGCCTGTAGGATAACATGGAGAAACACTACCAGACATACCCCCTACGAGTTAGTGTATGGAAAACAAGTCCTTTTACCTATTGAATTTCAAGTTAAAACCTTTTGTATGGCGGCACAACTAGGCATGAATTTGGATGAAGCACAGAAACAACGAATATTACAGATTAATGAGTTAAGACGAAATTAGACAAGATGCACTTCAAAGAACGATGTTAATATAGAATCAATGAAAATCATGGCATGATAAATTTATTAAGCAAACGTAGTTTAATACTGGAGATTGGGCACTAATATTAGATTCACGGTTTAAAATTTTTAAAGGGAAATTAGCTACCCGATGGATGGGTCCATACGAAGTAGTTACAACTTTTGACAATGGATTGGTAAAAATTAAAACAATTGATGTCTCAGAAATTTCCTTTGTAGTAAATGGACATATACTTAGGATTTACCACCAACTGACATCTAAACAGGATTTCATACAAAATGTTTTGCAGCAAAATGAAATGGAATTAGTTGAAGGGGAAGCTATTCCTCCTCCTCCTGATCCTCGAAAAATATTTTGGGTTATTATCACTTGTATATATGTAAATATGTGCATGTTTCTTTGAATAAATAAGAGTCGTTTCTAATAGGTTGTTTACATAGGATTTTTTTTCTTTTATGTCTTTATGAATAAATTGAATCATCTAACAAGTGGTTTTGCAGTTTGATTACAAATATATTATCTCTATGAGCAGCTAACGGAATATTACTTGGACAATGAAAGTATGCTAAATACTCATCAGGTATTTTAATCTTTTTAGGTTACTTTCGAAATTTGCAGCTTATACTGATAATTTTTTTATATATATCAATCCTTTGTATATCATACTTCTCCAGTTTTTGTATGATTCATATAGTTTTTGGTATCTTGATTCAGACATGTATATTTCTGATTTATTCTTTTAAACAATTGCTTGATAAGACCCACTTTCATTATCATATTTTTCACATCCTTATTTTTCACCTATGATTTACTAGTTCATCCCATACTTGTTATAAAAAATTGTCTCTTGTGTATTTTGGTGATAACTCGAAAATAAGTGGAATTTTTATCTGTGGGGAACATTACTTTACTTTATAAAGAAGAAGGATTGTTAGGTTAAAGAACAACTTTTAGTTATTCTCTTTTGATATGTTTTATGAGTATGGAAATTATGAAATTACTTATAACTTTATTTTGAAAAAATTGAATTATGTGTTTAGCAGGACTTAACACGCTCTAGTACCAATTGACTTACATATCTTTAATATTATTATACAAGGCAAACCCGCCGGGGTACTAAACATGCCTGTTGGCAGTGGGTCAATGCTAAGTAAAAACCTTACAACAGGAAACTCAATAAATGCAAGTAGACCTGTTGGGGTACTGAACAGGATCGCTAGCAGTGGGGCTACGATTGCATGGTACCAAGATAAACCCATCAGGGTACTAAACAGGTCTGCTGGCAGCGGGGAAATATCTGGTAAATGAGATCTGGTTAATACACCACTATGCACATAATTCATACAATAATGATAATATATGAATTTTTTTTTGAAAAAAAAAGTTATTATGTCACATCCAATTGTTTATAATGTCATTTGAGAATGGCTCTAAGTTGACATTGTCCTAACAGTCTAATTCTGCATATATCTAAGATATCATTATCTTAGAAATGGGACCCATCGCTGTAAATCTCACACACTCTGAGATACACTTAAAATACTTTATGATGACAGGATATCTTTACAATGAGGCATGGATGGCTAGTTTTTCCCTATGGTATTCTTTTAATTTTTCTCATTTACATGGTCTTTTCTAAGCAATGTTTTATTTTTCATAAATATACATTTTTTAACCATTTCCATTTACTAGTTAGTTTTCCTTAAAACAAATTAACAACATGCTAGCATTCTTTCTATTTTTTTGGAACAATCATTTATTCTCTCTGTATGACTTGAGGACACGCCATCTCTTTGGTTTGGGGAAAATGGATTTGACTTGTAAAAAAATAGATTATTTTTATTTTATGAAAAATCTATTTATCTCTAACAAATGATAAGTATTTTCAGGAATATAAACAATGGAATTTGGTTATAGCTTGAAGCATATTTTACAGCAAAATTCAATATGTTCTTACCATATGAAGAATCGAATGAAGGAAAATGAAATATCAAATAGAGATCTGAGAAAAATGGTGATATTATAGTGCTTATGATTAAATTTGCTAACCAAATTTTGTTTTTGGGCAAATAGTTTTTACTTCCATTTCACTGTTAATAATTCTATTCTCTTACCTAGTCATGCATGAAAATGATTAATATTTTTGTTATTTAAAATGAAATCTATGTTTTTATGTTATATGTTCAACTTGCCCAAAGTTTTACTTTAGACATGGTTGAATTAATTTTAAACCTTATAAATGATAAAATTATTTTGAACCTGAGAACTGTTGAAAACCCAATGAAGTCATTTTTAATTTTCATACAATGTGTGACATGAAAGATATGTTATTTTTAAGTTACAGGTTAACAGAGTGAAGTTTAAATTATCTTCTTCATCTGCCAAGTTGAAGGAAGCTGCTAGTTTACCTTCTTTCTAAATTGTTTTTTTTCTTTCTGCTCTGTGGGACCTAGCATTTCTCCGGTTTAGGGGAATGTTGATCCTAGATTTGTTATCATTTTTGGCAGATAAATTACTCATTTAACCACATATTTTATTATATTTTATATATTTTATGACACGCAGATCATTATTCAACCTTAGGTATGAGTGTTTGTAAGGTTTATATAAAATTATTTTATTATTATCATTTTTATTGTTTTATTAATTAAAAATAACATCATTAAAACACATTTGATATATTAATTGGTTTGTATAATTGTTTGCAGGTCTTATAATCTTTTTGGGCCAAGTTAATACGTAAAACACATTTAGCCTACTTTTCGCACAACATGTCCAGCTCGACGTCTAGCTTGTCATTCAGCCTGTTGCGTGAAACTCGCTGGTGGTTTTCCAAATGTTGAAATGTGTTGCTGTAGACTCTAGTACTAAAGCACGCCAGCAAACAGACATTTCGTTCACCCTATATCTACGCCTAGAATATCCATCTCACCTTCCAGCTTGTTAACCAGATCGCACACCGTTGATAACCGATTTCAGGCATTTAAAACATGAAACAACTGCAAAGGTTTTGTTCATGAATTAGTTTAAGGTTAATTTTCTATTAAATAGGTTTATTTATTGTTTCGATGCATTAGAATTACATCTGCATGACTTCAGCTGAAGATTTCTTCCTTTAGATTACTTTTTACCATTTTAACTGTGCATCCTGTCATTCGGATAGCCTGTTTAATTTGTTCTTCAGCCACCCCTTTTAGACCCACGGTTTAGTCTGTTATTCAGCCCTTAGTTTTGTTTTTAGTGTTTTTATGTGTTTTAAGATTGTTTTTAGTTTTGTTTTGTGAATGTCTGAATTATGTTTTGACTGTCATATTTAGATGCTAGTTGTTGATGTATTTGTAACTTCGGAATGTATTCATCTATGCATCTTATGTATTGTAACCCAATGTTTATTCCGGGATGTATCTATTATGTAATTGAGTCATGTTGTCATGCCTCGATGTTCCAATTGGGAGAATCAATAATGTAAACAAGTCATGTCAAGTCATAGTGGGTAACCCTCCGATTGTGTAAGGGTCAAAGTCCACGCAGTTCCAGGGCACTAGGGTTATTAGACTCTCCAAGTAGAGGTTGGCCCTAGTAGGGTTTTAGTCATGTCGAGATTAGTATAAATAGAGAGCTGGGGTCTCTATTTAGTACACATCACTCACACACTCAAGTGTAGTGCATAGTTGAGGAAGGAGAAAACACTGGGGCTAGACAAGAAGAAGATTATTGCTGTCGGAAGTGCATCTTACTGTTTTGGGGTTTTACATCTTGTGTTGATTCTATCTCTGAGGAAGTTGCGGGGTTTTCTCCATTTATGGTTTCCTGGATAAAAACAATTGTGTTTATTGTCTCTTGTGTTGGATTGCTGTACTTGTTATTCTATCAGTAAAGATCCTAACATAATGCTATCTTAATGTTGAAAAACTAACATGGTATCAAAGCTAACCTGAGAAGAAGACACTGTGCAGTTGCGGGAACTAGGTATTCCTAGTTTGTGGATCTTCCTTCACAGATTTTCAGCAAAAGTAAGGTGGAACAACTCTCCTCCTTAAGGCACATCTTTTTGTCGAAGCAGAATCCAATTCTGAGGTTTTTCAGTTTTGGACCTGTCACTACTGTCGAAAATTAGGGCTTTTTACAGAAGAGGAATTTTTCAGTGAGCCCAAGCCTGGATTGATCTCCTCCCCAAAATTGAACTTAGGGACAAATTTCAAGGCATTTGGGTAGACAGAACTCCGGAAAAGTAAAACCCTAATTTGCCCCCGAACTAGCTTTGCAGGATTTCAGCTCAAGTTTAAGATCCAACATCTTGAACCTGGTAAGATCTAAAATCTTTTGTATTTCCATTTGAGGTTCTCATTTAAGATGTATCATCGTACCAAGCTTGATGAAAAGCTTGAGGGAGCTGAAAACTTTCGATCCTGGAAGTATAGGATCTCCTTGGTCCCAAAAGAAAATGAATTAGACTCCTACATCCATGAGGAGGTTCCATTTCCAGAGGGAGATGAGGCAAAGGCCTTACATAAGAAGAAGATGGTTATGGCAAAGAGGATCATTACTGATTCTATCAAGGATCACCTTATCCCATAGGTGTCATCTCTCAAGATACCTAAAGCTCTGTTTGATGCCCTAACCAAATTGTTTGAAGGAAAGAACATCAATTGGAAGATGACCCTGAGAAACTAACTGAAGAATGTGAAGATTCAGAATGCAGAAACCATCCAGTCTTACTTCACAAGAGTTTCTCAAATCAAAGAGCAACTAGAAGCAGTTGATGAAGAAGTGGAAAATGCAGAGATTGTAATGACTACATTGAATGGCCTTCGTAGGTGATGGGATTCTTTCATTCAAGGAATCTGTGCTAGGAAGAAGTTAGTCAAGTTTAGTAGAATATGGGAAGAGTGCTCTCAAGAAGAAGCTCGGATAACAGCTCAAGAAGAGAAGATGGGAAGTGAAGACCAAGATCTTACAGTACACTCCAAGTCTCACTCCAAGTCAAGCAAAAGAAGACGTCATGGTTCTAGAGGTAAGCACTCTCACAGAGATAATACTAGAAGAGATGTATCTAGGATCATATGTTATACTTGTGATGAAGCAGGACACTATGCAAGGAATTGTCCTAACAAACAGAAGATAGTAAAGAAGAGCAACAAAAGAAGACATCATGCTCATGCTGCAGAGGATGATGAACCATCTAGAAAGAGATCCAGATATGAAAGTGAAGATTCTTCAAGCAAGGATGAATATGTTCTGATATCAGCTCTCATAGGTAGCATTATTCATGGTAGTGATGATTGGATTATAGACAGTGGGGCTTCCAAACATATGACTGGATTCAAGGAATCCTTTGTAAGACTGTCAGAACATAAATCACCTCACAAGGTAAAGCTAGGAGATGACTACCAATATCCAATAAAAGGTAGTGGGGAATCTTCATATAAGTTAGACTCTGGAAAATCTCTAACAATGAAACAAGTATTGTTTGTGCCAGGACTCAAGAAGAACCTTCTCTCCATATCAACATTAGATGCAAAAGGAATGCCGGTTGCATTCATAGATGGTCAAGTCATCATGTGGCCAAAAGGAAAGACTATCGATGATGTGGTAGTAATTGGAGAACAAGAAGGAGGATTATACAAACTGAAGGGCCATCTAGAACAAGCCTTGTTCCATGACACAGTAGAGCCAAGTGAACTTTGGCATAGAAGGCTTGCACATGTGCATTATAGAGCACTACCTATTGCAAGCAAAGCTGTCGAAGGTCTTCCAAAAATTCAAGCAAAACATGATGGGGTCTGCAAAGGATGTGCGAAAGGAAAGAATACAAAGAAGACATTTTCAAGCAGTGAAAGCAAAGCAAAAGGAATCTTGGAAATCATCCACTCCGATGTATGCGGTCCTATGTCATCAAACTCTCTAAATGGGTATGCATATTATGTTTCTTTTATTGATGACTTTTCTAGGAAAACATGGGTTTACTTCATGAAGAACAAAGATGAAGTATTGAACAAGTTTAAAGAATTCAAAGCCTTGATCAAAAACCATGCTGAAAAGAAGATCAAGACCATTTGATCAGATAATGGTGGAGAATTCACTTCAAATGAATTCAAAGAGCTATGCAAAGAATCCAGGATTAAGAGGGAGTTGTCCACTCCTTATAATCCACAATAGAATGGGGTGGCAGAATGGAAGAACATAACCATCATGGAAGCTGCAAAAGCCATGCTTCATGATCAAGACCTTCCTATGCATCTTTGGGAGAAAGCTGCCAGAACAGTGGTGTATGTACAGAACCATACTCCACATAGAGTACTTGAGAACAAGACTCATGAAGAAGTCTTCTCCGACAAGAAACCAGAAGTCAACCATCTCAGAATATTCGGCTGTCCTGTATACATCCACATTCCAAAAGAGAAGAGGACTAAATTAGATCCTTCAGGAAAGAAGGGTATATTTGTGGGATACTCTAAAAGCTCGAAGGCTTACAGAATATATTTCCCAGGATATAAGAAGATTGACATCAGCAGGGATGTGACATTTGATGAAGACACAGCTTACAACAAATCTAGAAAGAGACCTGCCGAAGAACCTGAAGAAGCAGAAGCACCCAGAATCCATGATACAACTATGAATGAAGAAACTCGAGAAGAAGATCAAGAATTTGAAGAACCACAAAGACTTGTAGATCCACCTCTGGAGAAGAATCCTCATAAGAGGAAACCTGCTTGGGTACGAGAACTTATCCAAGGTGTGGAAAGATATGGGGCTCCAGAAGAGAATCATAGAGAAAGAAAGAGGACCAGATCCTGTTCTGGGTATGTAGCTTTACTATGCGATTTCATTGAAAAAGAACCTTCCAGTTATGAAGAAGCAGCAGAACAAAAAGAATGGAAGGATGCTATGATCGAAGAGTACCAATCGATCATGAAGAATGATGTTTGGGATGTTGTCCCAAGACCAGACAAGAAGTCAGTTGTAACTTCCAAATGGATCTAGAAGATCAAACATGCTGCAGATGGTAGCATTGAAAAGTATAAGGTGATATTTGTAGCTCTAGGTTTCTCTCAGAAAGAGGGAATAGACTATGAAGAAACCTTTGCACCTATAGCTAGATACACTTCCATCAGATCAGTACTTGCTCTGGCTGTAGTGATGAAATGGAAGATACACCAAATGGATGTCAAGACTGCTTTCTTGAATGGTGTAGTGGAAGAGGAAGTGTATGTAGAACAACCACTCAGTTTTGAGACACATGACAGGGAGTCTCATGTATGCAGATTGAAGAAAGCCCTGTATGGTTTGAAACAGGCACCCATGACATGGTACGATAGAATTGATAGCTTTCTATCTAGTTTGGGCTTTACCAAGAGTAAAGCAGATTCCAACCTTTAGTACAAGGTTGAAGATGGCAACCCAGTGATGCTTCTACTATATGTAGATGATCTGTTCGTGACAGGAATGGATGGGTTGATTACTGATACGAAGAGAAAGCTTGCTGCTGAGTACGAGATGAAGGAATTGGGTATGATGCATTACTTTCTAGGTATGGAGGTGTGGCAGAGTGCGAATGAATCTTCCTTGGACAAGGGAACTATGCAGTAGAGATATTGAAGAGGTTTGGGATGATGGATTGCAAGACTATGGCCACACCTATGGCATCGAACCTAAATCTATTGAATGATGCTTCTTCAGAGTTGGTTGATACTACGATGTATTGTCATATGATTGGGTCATTGATGTACCTGATGAACACGAGACCAGACATTTTCTTTGCTGCGAACACCTTGAGCCAGTTCTTGACAGATCCGAGAAATGTTCACTTGATTGCTGCAAAGCATGTTCTGAGGTACCTGAGGGGTACAATTGATTATGGGCTCAAGTACGATGCGAATCAAAAGATCAACCTGGAGGGTTATGTTGATTCATATTGGGAAGACAGTGCCATCGATAGGAAGAGCACTTCAGGGTGTTGCTTCAGTATGGGATCAGGTGTGATCTCTTGGATTAGCAGGAAGCAATCCTGTGTGGCACTGAGTACAGCTGAAGCAGAGTATGTCGCAGCTTGTTTAGCTAGTTGTGAGGCAGTATGGCTAAGGAAGCTACTGTCTGATTTATTTGATCTCCAGATGGATGCTACTTGTATACATTGTGACAACCAGAGTTGCGTGAAGTTGTGAGAGAATCTAGTGTTCCATGACAAGTCGAAGCACATCGAGATCAAGTATCACTATATCAGGGATATGGTGCAGAGAGGAGCAGTGAAGCTCCCATATGTTGCGACGGAGGAATAGATAGCTGATGTGTTGACGAAGCCATTAGCCAGAGTGAAGTTCGAGTACTTCAGGGAGAAGCTTC